>JAWRVZ010000173.1:0-600000 GCA_037043235.1 Rhodeus uyekii | reverse complement strand
TGCAAATATAACAAAGCAGTGATGTGACATGACCCTCTACCTTCAGAAGAGCGCATAGTGCACTGACTCCCACACATAGCCACCTACAGGGAGCAAGGGTATTAATAAAGGGACATGAATATGTTTGAGAGTCATAAATCCAATAGACTGGGAGCTCTCGAGACCCGCGGAGCCTGTAAATCTAATGATGGATGCACGGAGAGAGTTTTCACTCCCTTCAGCCCCTGAGTCAGCAGCTGCTCAGCCTCACAAGGCAAATGCGAACGAGAGCGGGACATACATCAAAACTAAGGTCACCCCGTGTGACTGAAGCACTCCATGTCATCTCAAGCGAGACGGCCTTAGACTATGGAAAGAGGCCGGTGGGCTCTTGAGAAGCGGATGGTGTTGGCAAATCAGCCAGTGAAAGACGCCTTGGGGAATTTAGGTGAAAATTTCAGGTGGCAAGAAAAGGGACAGAGAAACTATGTTCAAAACTGCAAACTGCGGTTTAAAAGGTAAGCAATGTTAGCCATTCTGGAACTTCTACCACACCCTACAAATATGCTAGCAAACGCATAACTGATAATTAATGACCAGCTGAAAATGGTGTTGGACTACAAGGATCTGCTTAAGCTCCACACTCTCAGATTGCCACAAGATTACTGACAGGCAGAAAACAACAAAAGTGTTTTAACTAGCTCAAAGATATCTAATAAATGCATGCATTCTTTTAATGAGAATATAATCTCAAAATGAATTGCGCCAAGCTTAGTGAAACAAATAATACAAAATCTTTCTCATAAGTATAAGAAACACATCAATCCAATTAATAACTGACTGTGCAATATGCATTTTTATTATAGAATCAAGACATCAGCTTTGCAACATCTACGTAAATACACAGGAGATATGGCGGAGAGACAAAGCTTCTCGTTCCCTCTTCAGGGCACCAAGGTTACATACATAATCAAGATGTTTCCTTTTAAATGAACTAACGCTGCGTCAAGATGCTGCCCATGCACATGCTGTCATAGCATCAAGTCCAATTCTGGTGTGATCGCTCTAAGACGACAACACTTGAGTTTCTGGTGTGGAATCCAAGTCCAGGTTATAAAACCTCACAAATGAGTTATTCTTTGGAACGAAGAAGTAACGGCTGTAAAACACAGATTCTCTGTCTGGGACATATTCTATGTTAGAATAGAATATAACAGTGTCTACTTCTTATTTCATAACCAGAGCCTGCTCAGGGACCACCGAAGTGGGTAGTGAACCATAGTGAACTTGACCTCTATAAACCAGGCAGGCGAGACATGAACTGAATAGTTTTCATATAGTATTCAGCATCAGAGATTCTGCATCATAAGATTCTGCATCAATAGTATTCAGATCCGCCCAGCACTTAGAATATTGCGAGTAAGAGTAAGTCCTTTCCGGTCTCCCATTCTTTGGGGAGGGGTTCGAGTGGTGACGCTCTGTTTTGGTGTGACACGGTACTAGGAGCTGGGCTTTTTGGGCTCCTTCTGCTTAGCAGCTCCTGAGACCTGAGAGTGATAGGGGAGGAGCTTCTGGACCACCGGCAATTGCTTGGAGGCTTCCTGGAATCTCTCGACAACAGCAGTGACTACGTTGCCAAAAAGGCCAGGAGGCGCTAGCGGAGCATTTACAAGGAAACTCTTATCTTTTTCTATGATGTAACTCAAATAACGAAGTATGCCTCTCTGTAGCGGTCTCCTTGTTGGCCGGAAGAAAGAGAGATTGGTTGCCCAACACAGCTCTGAGACTGCCTCTGGTTCAATTCCCCCAACTTCATCCATGCATCCTCACAGGTCTGCCTGGTAGGCCTGCAGCCGCCACACAGTGTGTAGGCATGCTGCAGCTTGACCAGACAAGATGTATGCTCTTCCCACTAAAGCCGATGTTGTCTTTAAGGGTTTGGTGGGTAGCATCGGGGCCTTTAAGAACAATGCTGCCTGAGGAGACAGATAGCTTGCTAGTGTCGATGTGTTCAGCTTTAGGCATCGCCCTATAACGGTGCTCTTTGAGACCAACCACTAATGCATAGTGCAAAGTAGGAGGACAATAGGAGGCCAAACGGGAGGCCCCGACGAGGAGGCTGTGCTCGCGAGGACAGGAAGCGCTCATCCAGCCATTCTTTTCGGACTTGTTTATTGTGGAAACGGCACGAGTCACAACCTCCACCAGCTCTTCATAGGCTGGAGAATGAGGTGGCAAATCCTCATGCCAACCTCGACGATAACAACATGCAGCTCTTCAGAACTGGATAGTTGCAGCGGCAGTGCTTCTCCCAGGGTGGAAGAAACCACAAACCCTCAAAGAAAGCACTGGACCTACCGGGTAAAGGCAGAGATAGGGCAGAGCCCATCTCTAACCCCTCTGACAGATACATCTGTGATCTCCAGGACCTAGGTCACTGCTGACCTTCAGCCACAGCAGGACCCCCGCCCAGAGGATCGTGAGCCCGGATGCTCTCCTCACTTGAATGAAGCTATTCATAGTGTGCACAGCCAGATCTCTTGAGTACTCGAACACACAGATCATATGTATTCCCACCCGTGATATTGCAAGGGCAGGTATGAACACAAGACCCATATTGTCGAGTGTTCACCATTTCACACTATTTAGAGTTGAGTGTACAGACAACACTAAATAAGACAAATTATCAGACAAAGCACTACTGAAGACACAGAAGCTGCCGTTGTTTGCCGTCTTTTATAGTTTCCTGGTTCGTGACATCACCCGCCTCTGATGGGTCTTCACACGATTGGTTCAATTTAACATGTGATTCATGAAGCAATCACGTAGAGCAAAACCTACAGTGTCTTGACGCAGTGCAAGCTCCCTTGAAAGGGAACAGTGTTTTTTTTTTAAATGTTAAATGTTTTCTGAGATGGGTAGGTTTAGGGATTGGTTAGACCAGTGCTTCTCAATTATTTTCTGTCACGCCCCCCTAGGAAGAGGTAAAAATTGTGTGCGCCCCCCTCCCCCCATTTTGGAACTTTCAGCTTATTGTTTCCATGGCAACGCGTCATGCTTGACATACCGCAGTCACAAAAAGCGCTGTATAATAGATAATTCAAAATAGTCACCAACTTGTTGGATCAACTTGTTGAAACCTAAAAGAAATCTTATGTGGTTGAAAACACTGCATTGTTGTGATAAATGACAAGCTCTGAGCGCGTCTTTTTTTGGATCAGTGCCAGATATCGCGTGAAAACACGTGTGAATTTAGTGGTTGATCACGTGACACATATGAACACCGGTGTGATCGTACACGTCAAAGGATGAGGAGACGGTTATCTGAACTTCATATCTGCTGCTCTTGTTCAGTGCAAGAAAACTACTCCCTGGCAAAAAAAAAGCATGTTCCCCAGGGTCACGCGCGCCCCCCTGGCATCGCTCCACTATTTGAGAACCACTGGGTTAGTGTAAGGGAATATACAGTTTGTACAGTATAAAAACATTTCTATAGGGACAGTACCCAAAAAAATTGAAAACACAACATTTTAGATGTGTAAACAATATGATCTGTATGCTTAATAGAGTAATGAATTGGTAGGTAAGCAGTAAAATCTACTGGAATCAGAAAATTGTGAGTGCTGCCTTAGAAGACAGCTGACTATCTAGACAGCAAGGTGGCTCACTAGTTTTTGGAACAGTGCTTTAGAGCCAGTAAAAGGGTGTCAGAGAGAAAGAGTGTGGAAGTGAGTGAGACAGAGGGATGACATTAACGATGTAATTAACACAGATAACCATGGGCTTTGCTCTGGAGGACCGTGTGTTGTTTGTTAAGGCCGGGCTTCTGCTCGGGAGCTAAAAATATCCTCGGCAGCAGGGTGGAAGGGACATACAGTATGTCAGAGCAATGAAGCTGCGCTCATGCTCGCCGTCTGCGGTCCCACATGTCAACTCATGCCTGCTTCACAGACAGGATGTGTGACATCAGTGACTGAGTGAATCAGACAATGAGAGTCATGAGTCAGGCAGAACACATCAGACTCTGCACAGATGTATGGCAAAGCTCTCCAGAAATATACCAAAGACAATCCACAACGAATATCCCTAAATGCATTCAGATAAACAGACGGTTGATTCCAACAGACATTCATACAGATAAGGCGTAGAGTATTCTCAACCAATTAATGCAGCATGGAAAGCTTGAAGATGTCATGGCACATTTCTTGCAGCAAAAAAGTCATAATTTAGTTGTTCATGGTCAAACTCTAACTGTGGAATGCAGAACAGAGATGGCATTGAAACTGCGAGTCCGCCAACACACATTTTTCCATATTCATTTTTACATGTCCTTGAACTTTCAGAGGTGATTTTATTCACAAACAATCAGTGGCATTTAGATTATACAAGAAAACAAATTTAAGTCAGTTTGATGTCATGCGAGTTGAAATGAATTAAACATCCAAGTTGATTGTACAGTAACACCTCGGTTTACGGGTTTAACTCGTTCCAGGAGCTCGTAAGTCAAAATTCTCGTACACCAAAACAATTTTCCCCATAAGAAAGCAATAAAAATCACTTGATTCGTTCCACATGACCATAAATGCCCATTGTAAATATTTTTTGGGTTTTACCCTATTAATTACAGTTAAAATTATAACCATTAAGATCTCATATAAATACTAATTAATAATTGACAATTAAACTCTAAAAATACTTGACAATTTACTGTAATGCACTTTATCTTTGAGTCGCGTCGCTGCTGGCGTGAAGGAGACGAGAGGAGGGTTTTACTGCTTACAGGGAGAATTTCATCCCTTCTTTCTTACTCATCTTGATCTCATTGTCTATATGCTGTACTGTACGTATATATTTCACTACGTGAACAATAGCGATCACAATTATTGTTAACAACACGAGGTAAAACCGCTGTAAATCACTTATAAAAGTATCACTGTGGTGAATGATGAACCAAACCGAGCGACGCTGAGAGAATGAACGAGTGAAGGGGTGATGGGCTGTCGTTACGATATTTACAGTAAAAATGCGCACAAAGATGCTGAGTGTTAGGACTCTTCCACACAAAAAAAAATGCACGTGAGCGAGGAAAAAATATTCTCGCACACTGATACAATGCTCGTACACCGATTTTCTCATATACAAAGTCACTCGTAAACCGAGGTATTACTGTACTTAAAAAATAAATGCCGCAACATTTAAGTTTTTTTTTTCTTTTACAGTGTTCCTTTCCAAACTGTAAATGGACATATTAGGTTATGAAAAGCAGAATTAGGATGTTGTTGACGTCCATGGTGATTAACTTGTGACAGAAAACTAAAATAAAGGAACACGTGAATGAATACAAAGTCCTTGTGATATGGCGGTGTGCCATTTTGCGTGTAAAGTGGATACAACATTTATTTTCTGCAACCTACAAGTTTTCAAAACACGTTGAACTTGTATTTTACAAGACCAATGTAAAGTTGGTTGGCTTTTCATGAAATGACTGACAAATATTACTGACATTAATATTTTGAGGGAAAACTGGGTCAAAGTTTTTGCTGCCATGCTGTGCTATAATACAACTCTGTTCCCCTGCTGGCATTGTAGGCTGGCCTTTTCCTTCCCTGATCATTAGATACATTTACTAACACTGGGTCACTAGTGCTTTAGCAGCGTGAGACGCGGCTTAATGTAGCCAGCTGGCACTGCGGCATTAGAAAAATGATATCGAGCAAAGATGCATGAACTACACTGCTGTTTAGAATATATAAAGTAATCAGAGAAAACAAATACGTGCCATTTAAGTGACATTGATGGATGGAATTGATTTCTCTATAATGAGGACATAATGCGTATTAGCTGTTTGTTGTGGAGTGTATTTGATCTCCATGTGTTCAATACATCTACTCCCTCCATGTGGTTTATGTCCACTTAATGAAAAGTTGCCATTATTGCTGCTTTATTTTTTTAACTCTTTGATTCATCCATCTAAAGACTGGAGTAATGATGCTGAAAGTTCAGCTTTGTGTCTCAGGAATAAATTTCATTTGAAAATATATGCAAATGGAAAATGGTTGTTTTAAATTGTAACACTATTTCACAATAATATTCTATCATTGATTGAATAAATGCAGCATTGGTGAGCATTAGATGTACTAATTATTCCAGACCTTTGACTGTTATCCTGTATTTACTCTCCATCTTCATCCATATGGATTCGAGCCAAATCTATATGTGATGTAGGACAATGCATGTATGCTCAAATGACAATTTTTCTTTCTTCCATTCTCTCTTTTAGTAAATAAACAGGTTGATTCATTACGTAAGAGAATAATGAGCTCACATCCCATTTGCTAATTTAATAATAGGTCATCTTAGAGTAGAACAGACTGGCAGATACTTCAGGAAAGTAGGATATTTCCCCTGCATTTCCATGCCGTTCCCTTGGGTTTTAAAAAGGTGGAAGAGGAGAAAAAAAAACACTCCTGGGCTCATTAATCACAAAACACAAAAATAGCCACTTTGATCTATTAAGTGTTGATATATTACATTTATTTATAATTTTGTTTTGATTCCACTGCTGCTTCTCTATGATAACGTCAAGGCCAGAGTTACCATGTTTAACTTGGTGTCTTTAAATAAAGCAACCTAACCACGCATGGCTAAAGTTAATGAAGCTGAATCCCATGGGGAAATGCTGTATGAGTTTGCTGCTTTGACGCTCTCCAGAGCGCAAACACAGATACACACTGAATCTTTAGCCAAATAGCCACTATTCTATTATTATGAAGAAACTGCTCAGCAAATAGGAGTAGCTTTTCTTTGAGCAGCAGCAGGCAGTGGTGCAAGTGAGAAAAATCCACACTAGTCTCAAGTCTGTGGCCAGTGGAAGGCTAAGGGTGTGTGTACAATGGTTTCGCTCCCCTGTACTTGAGCGATCTCTTAACACATTTTAGTCCTTCACGTCTATTGCAATCCCAAAATACTGACGAGCTTATAATACCTAGAATATTAAAGTCAACTGCTGTTGGTCTATTTAGCTCCTAAACTCTGGAACGGTCTTCCTAATATAGTTCGGGAAGCAGACACACTCTGTCAGTTTAAATCTAGACTAAAAACACATCTTTTCAACCTGGCTTAAACATAACACATTATACATACATTTTTAATCCAAATCATGTAAAACGATTGTTAGGCTGCATAATTTAGGTCAGTAGGAACCGGGAACATTCCCAGAATATCTGATGTGCTCGATACATCAGAAGAAGAATGGCATCTACGCTGATATTGGTCTCTGTTTATCCCGAGGTTATCATGGTCAGCCGGATTCAGATCAGATGAAGGACCTGCACCTGGACACGAGCACAGCACTGCCCTGAAGTGTCTGCAGAGACAGTGACTCTAGATCCTCCCCTGTGAAGATCATGAATCCATCTCCAACCAGATCAAACTGGATTTAATATCTTGACCTGAATTGTTGTCAATATAATAATCATGCACTGTTTGTTAGGTGGTCAGAGAAGAACAGATCCCCCAACTGAGCCTGGTTTCTCCCAAGGTTTGTTTTTCCATTCTTCATTCATTCCGTCACCTGCTGGAGTTTTGGTTCCCTGCCACTGTCGGCTCTGGCTTGCTCAGTTGGGGACACGTACCACTTAATATTCTTCAATATTATTGATTGTCCTGCTCTTCTAGAGTTGCTGTTCAGCCAAAACAAACTTAGTTTTTTTTTTGTTTTCCTGTGACTGCTGTAAAGCTGCTTTGAAACAATCTGTGTGTAGAAAGCGCTACGTAAATAAAGGTGACTTGACTTGTACATGACGTGTGTTTTGGATTTTTGCCATTTTGGGTGCCTGAAAATGCAAGTTTTTGAAAACGACATTTTACATCGTCTCCATGTAAAACCACAAAAATGTGTCATGTGCATGCGTATTACATATTCATGCATATGTATTATGTGTTTGCGGGGTGACATCGCCAACTACTGGCCTGGCATGCATAATTCAGCCTTTTAAGTCAATTTTGCTGATATGTGTAAACGGGGCTAATTTTTACAAAATTGTCATCTGGTTTTAGCACATTGTTTGTCGTGTAAACATACTCTAATCCTAGACCAATATTACACACACTCAGTCTTTGTTATCGCTCTTATTCTGTTCATTGCTTATTTTATTTATAAATAGACTTTGTTGTTTTCATGAAACTGTTGGCTAACAGTAAATAACATTTAACTAATCATCAAATTTATTTATATTTATATATATATATATATATATATACACACACACATACACATTTTTTTGATATATATATATATATATATATATATATATATATATATATATATATAAATAAGATTAAAAAAAATGACAAAACTAAGAAACGAAAACCCTATTTGTAAAATATTGAATGCTAATTAAATTATAATAGACTGGCCATGTGATGGGACATCACATTGGACACATTCAACAGCTGATCTATTCAGCGTAAATTATTCAAACAATGTTACTAGCAAGTCCCTGTCAAGCTTTAGGCACAAGTGGAAATCACTGGTGACTTGTATGACTAAAAGGGCTCTATTATGGCAGATGCAAAGACTTCTCAACCCTGATTAACTGTACCCGGTCCACAGGCCACCAGCTAATGAGTTATCTGGCACAGGCCTGTCTCATGATAAAACAGGCAAACAAACCTGTTGATGGGGAGTGCATGTGGCAGATGTGGAAGAATAGGAGGGAATCACAGATCTTACGAGGGCACTGAAGCTGGCCAGCCTTGAAATAAGGGTAATAAGATGCAAATCAGAACAAAAATTTGTTGGCTTGTCACCACTGCATTTGTGAATAATTCACTAGGGCCCAGAGATTAGTTATTAATTATGTTCATTACAGCAAAGGCGTCAAACGGTTGGTTCAAAGTCTCTCTAATCGTCTCCTTTCCGAGAGCATACTCTGCTCTGATTGGTCAGATGTTGTGATTTTAAGCGACAAAACCTTATTTAATGCCAGCATGGTATGATATATTAGCATGCTGACATTAAATAAGACATTACAGTTTTTCTGTGGGAGTAAATAACTTTTTTGGTGAGCAGGGCAGGACCGAGGGCCATGAGAGGATCTCATGGAGGAACAGAATCGACACCAGTGAAGGACGAGAGAGGACCAGGCCTGGATATTGTTACTTTTATTTTATTATTCAAATGTTTGAACATTCGTCAGCTCCCGCCTAATTCTTCTCTAAATTACTAACTTGGTAACAACTTTAATTAAAAATAGGGTTTAATTTTTACTACTTTTCTAAACTATTTTTTTAAAGTTTGGGGCCAGAGATTTTAGTTGTTATTTTACTGAAATAAATAACCAAAACTCAAGGACAAATAAAACTGATCAATTGACAATAAAGACTTTCACATTGGTAGAAATAAATAAATGCAGTTCTTTGGGTTCAATAAAATATTGTGAAATGTTTTTTCATCGCAACTTCATGAGCTGGATCAGCCTGTAACTTAGATTTTGATAACTAGTGTGTTGATCATTCTAGTTTCCACTGACTGTTTTGTTCTTAAATTATAAAATGTTTCCACAAAAACATTTAGCAGCTAAACGAGCTGTTTCTTGAGCAGCAAATCATCACATGAAAGGATTTGTGAAGGATCATGTGACACTGAAGCCTGGAGTAATGATGCTGAAGATACAACTTTAATCACAGGAATAAATTACATTTGAAACACTCAAACACAAAATAAAGGTTATTTGAAACTGAAATAATGTTTTACAAATTTTACTGTATTTTTGGTTAAATAAATGCAGCCTTGGAGAACATTAAATACCTTTTTCAAAAGCATTAAAAAGGCATAATGTAGCTATAATTTCATACAAAACAATTTTAAGTTTAAATCTGACATATCCTCCATTTAAGATCATCTAAGAATAAAAAAGAAAGAAAATAAATAAAGCAAATGTGAAACAAACACACAGCAACTGGCTGATTATGGCTAGCTTACAGATGTGCAGGTGATGTGTTACACATGCTGGCATGAAGGTTAAATCATCTTGCTTACCTCAATCAATAGAATTGACTGCGGAAGATAACAGATGCTGATGGAGACAATTTATCTCTTTTTGTGATGTGAGCTCAATAAAAAAGGAATGTTAATGCAGTCTTAAATTTATTCAACATGCTCACAGCAAAATTAATTATTTGTAAATTCCTGTTATTGCTAACAGCATTAGATAATGTGCACTGCTTCTGCAAACCTTTTTGTTTCTGGCTAAATCAATGTTTTAATAATAATAATAATAATAATAGTAAAGAAATTTGAGTTGGAGCAATGTAGTTATAGTGTACATATGGCTAGTCATGGTTTTTGCCATTGCCTGATCCTTTTTGAAGCAATGCAAGTATAGCCATAAAAAAACACTACAAACAAGCGAATTGGGGTGAGAGAGAAAGCGGAAATGAGGGAGAACTATTTAAGTGGCTCAACACAGCTGTTTGACATTACACCGCTATCAGTGTATTTTTGTTTTACAATATTTTGCAGAATCAGCAGCATCCACATCCCAGCACTCGGGGGAGTGAGTCAGCAAGAGGACAAATCTTAATATCTGTCACTGTTACGCCCCCACTATCACTAATACACATCTGCTGTCCCCGACTGCCAGACTGCACTTCACCTGATATCCACCTGAAAAAACACCATGCTAACCACTAAAATAAATAACACAGGCACTTGTGTCATAAAAAAATCAAATCAAAGAAAGAATCTGAAAGTGTCTGAAAGGACATCCAATATGATATTACTATGCCTTACAGGATAAATATCAATAACTAACAATAACTGGCACTGTAAGTTTAAGACTGAATACATTCAATAAGACTCAATATATTCCATTATGTAAAAAATTAAATGAAATAAGCAAGTGAAATGTGTACTTATCCCAAAAAAGTCATATTTTGTAAAAAATTAAAAATAAAATAAACATTAAATTAAAGAGGAAAAAAACAAGTTAATGTTTATGTAAATACACACGCACGCACACACACAATTAAAATAAATATTTAGACTTTTTCCTAAACCAGATCTACATCAAAAAAATATAAAAGGTCATATTTTGTAAAACAAAATAAATAAACATTAAGTTAAATGTATATTTATCAAAAAAGAGGGAAAAAACACACACAATTATAATGTGTACATACATACATGCATACACGCATACACACACAATGAACGCGTCATATGGTTCTTCACATGATGGACGTGTCATACGTTAAACTACAGCCATTATAGATAGCATGACATCATCGATTCCAACATAACGAGTTGTTTTACCACCCGAGTCTTTTCAATTCCCACTTTTTGATGCAGGTTTCTGGGTTCTGGCCAAATGGACATCTCATTGTGATGTTATGTTTGTTCAGGATCTCAGGATCCTGTGTGCTCTAACTCTCAGGATCTGATCTGTGGGTTCCTCCAAGTTCTAACACACACAGATTCTCACGAGGGACCGGCACGGCTTGTTCTCTGTGATGTGAAACAGAAAAAAAAAAAAAACTTCCGCTGTCAGACGGGGTGGAAGCTGGTCAAATATTTTAATACTGGCTTATGCAAATATATGCCAAACAGATTGAATATAAATTTGGAATAACAAATTCCCTTGCTCAATTACATTGTGCTATTGCTAAAATAATCAAATATGACAACTGACAAATATGAAAACCTACAGCAAGAATATATACTACCAGCAAAAAGTTAGAAATAATTAAGATTTGTTATGTTTTTGAAATAAATCTCTTTTATCGCATTTATCTGTTAGAATAATTTGTGAATAATTATGTGACACTGAAGACTGGAGTAATTATGCTAAAAATGCAGCTTTCATCACAGGAATAAATACATTTGAAAATCTATTCAAATAATAAAAAAAGACCATTTAAATTGCAATAATATTTTATAATATTGCTGTTTTTACTGTATGATGATCAAATGAACACAGCCTTGGTGAGCATAAGCGTTTTTCATAAACATTAAAAACATAATCATTCAAAAATGCTGACAGGTATAAGAATACAGGATACATTTTCAATACGGTACAAATTCAATCTTCACAATATTTTGGTGACCCTCCTCGCCATTATTCGCCACAGGATTGGTCATTTTGCATGCAATCTGACATGATGGTCTACTCCTGTCTGCTGTAAATGGGTCAGTGTTGGGCAGAATAAGCTGTAATACGGAACAAACATGAAACTAAATGTAGACTAAGCGTACACTTTATGCCATTAATAAGCTTTGTTTCAAGCCATAATACAATTTTATTTCTAGCCACTATCCATCAACGATTTTTGACCTCCTCCTCAGATATCACTGCTTGATCTCTTCAGCCCATATATCCCCACAGGAAAATAAAGCACGACCTTGGTGTCAAAGGCATCACACAGTGCCCTGTGGACTAATGTTCAGATTAAAAAAAAAAAAAATTACACTATCAGAGACAGTCTAAGCCCACAATCTGTTCCTGAGAGGAGAAACTGTGCTAATCCTGTGATTTTCAGCATTAGGGAAGATCTCAAGATTTATAATATTGACCACTTCTGTCTCCCGCTCATAAATCCCTGCCTGCATATCCCTCTCAGTGACGGCCGCATTAGAATTAAGATTTCATTAGGTCTCAGACAGAAATCTTTCCCATCTGGCACATGACCACAGACTACAGTAAAGCCGCAGCAGATTGCACTGCCCGAATAGTTGTGCACCACGCTACAAAATCAATTGATTTTCATACATTTCACTTCCTGTACTGCTCAAAATACCATTGAAACATGACTTTGGTCACTATAAAAATAATATGATCAAAAAAATAATAGCAACATGTTTTTGTGTTCCGTTAATTTTACTCAGTATAATTTAACCAATTTCAACTTATTTCATTTCAAGTTATTCAAGATTTATGTATTAACAGCTTTTATATTGCCAATGTTGTTGTTTTGTGGGGAAAATCAAAAGGAAGTGCGTTTCTGTGTGCCCCCGAGATTCTGTTCAATGTCACAAACAAATATTTATAAAATGTTCAGGATAATGTTATTCTGTACGGTCATGTCCATGTGTCATGCGAAGTAAAGGAATTCATTGCAACTGTAGTTTTACATGGTCAAATCTATAATGTCCATAAATATACTTTATAGTAAAACCCTTGATGTTAGCAACACTGGGGAACGCTTAGTTAACTGTAGCCAGCAACCTGCTCGTTGTGCTCAAGTAACGTACAAGAAACTGAATATGATTCTATGCATCAATATTCAATGCCAAAGTTGGAAATACCCTTGCAGCAATATACTTTTAGCAAACTTTAAGACGGCATCCACACTGCTGAGATATTAGGTAAATGTGATGCATGCTTTTCTCTCAATAACAAAATACACACAAGAAAAATGTGAGCGGTGAGAAAACAGAAGTTAAGAAAACATCTGATCATTGTAATTTAAAGGCATCATGTCAACATATGATTAAAAGGACACTGTTATGATAGTTTTTGAATCTATGTAATAGCAGCTTTCATTAGACTGTATTTAAGGCATCAAATGAACTTCAGCTTTTAAGTTTTTCTTTAGCATGATAAAGAAAGAATGAAGGCTGACAGATTTCCTTTCTATTACGGTCAAGGTTTGCTCATGTAAGAAAATGACCACTACATGAACGATGAACTGTAATTGAATGCAACAGATTGAATATTTGTATTCTGTGATTTTATGCACATCTTAAGTGAGAACCTTTGTCCTCAGTTGACAAACTGTTCTGCCTTTCATTTTCTTATTTTATTAAGTCTATACTTAAGTTCACACTTACGTATAATCAATTTGTTCACAATTTGTATTTAGCGTGCTGTCTGAGTTCAGAATTTGGTCTAAACCTAGAAGAAAAAAAAAAAAAATAATTATATATATATTCATATTCCCTGGGGATTGAACCCATGACCTTGGCGTTGCAATCGCCACACTCTACTGTTTGAGCTACAGGAAAGCAATAGATACAGGAAAGTACATACATTCGATTTCCTGGGAATCGAAAGTACGATTCCCAGGGAAAGCAAGAACTGATTAGAATGTCAATGTGTACTCTGAATGCAATGTAAGTCGCTTTGGATAAAAGCATCTGCCAAATGCATAAATGTAAATATATAGGCCTAAAATGCGTTTGAACATGTTCCTCCTGAACGTATTAATCATCACGTGTTGGAGAACCAGAGAAACACACTTGCTTACACAATCATCAAGAATAATGATCAATATCCACAATAGTTGGCTTTGCATTTGTATAAAGTATAAACAATAGCTTGGTCATTTGACGTAGCCCAAAATGAATGCCAGAAAAAGTTGGCATTATAACTTTGGCATGCATGATCTGATTTATGGCAGACGACTGTGACCAAAATATCGAAAGTGACAGAACAAATTTGGCTACAAATGTGTCACTTAAAAATAAAAGTGCCAAATCATATGTAGGTTATACTGAAGATCTGTGCAGAGCGAAACAGCCAAGGTCATTGTCATGTCCAGCAAGTTGTAGCACACAGATGGATTCTTCAGTCTAATAATAGAAAATATGACTGGCCTTATTAGTGTTACGAACCATCACGCGGGTCTGGAAGAAGCCTTGTGTCTTCTTTATTAACCTGTGGACACGGAGCAGAAATGAGCCAGAAAAGAAGAAAGGTGAGAATGAGCACGCTGTCCGCCTGGTAATTGCAGATGGCCCTTGATTAATGATTTTGCGTGGACGTGAGGTAGAATTAGAGCTTCTTGGCAAAGGAAGTCTGTTAAATTAGCTGAACTTGCACTCAGGCTCATTATTATCCATCCAGCTACAGAACGATATTCTTTACACTGAAAAAAAAGGCTCAATGATTTTGTTGGGAAATGTTACCATCATTAGCATGGTGAGAGTCGGGTCTCGTCCCCTTGAAGTCACTGACTCTGACTGTTTTTCCTCTGTGATCTTCTGCTCTGATTATGAGAGGTGAATGTCCGGTTCTGTTCAGCCTTCTCGTTTTAGCTTCAAACTCTGATTTTTTCATTTGATAAGATCAAGGTGTGGCTTTCATTTTCTTGGCTTTAAAGGAACTACGATTACTCTATGCGTTGAAGACTAGACATGTTGGCTTTATCAGTCATTAAATGGTCAAAGAAGGCTTATTATTGGTTCTTGAGACATGAGTGCCATTTTGCTAAATATTTAATTGCATATTTTTCCAGAGGGAAACAGTACAGCGCATATATCCCTTTCATGGCTCTGAAGACTTAATATAATTATCAATTGTGTTTCAGTTAAGTGTAAGCTTTTATCTTGGATGTTTCCTCTGAAATAGATACAAAGTTGTTAGTGTAAAGCAATAAAATGATTGTGGATAACAGCTCAGATCGTTTTACTCAAAAGAAGAGAATTTGAATCAAAATGTGTTTCAACTGTAAAGAAATCTGACCACAGTTTAAAGCACTGGTGAGATCTCTTCTGCAGCTCTAGAGGAGAAATACGGTGCCAGTTTTCTCAGTACAAACAGCTGAGAAGTCTTAGACACATTTTTCAATTTCCTCTCCATATAATCTCATTTTGTATAGTTGAAATTAGCTACTAATGAATAATCAATGAGTAAAAATAGAGGAAATAAACGTAAATATTCAAAATCTACCGTGTGTAACCAATCTGATACCAATATATTTTACATAGAAAAAAGATCAATATTCTGTTATGAATCACCTACACTGGACTGGTCATTTCAGTGCATCTTATAATTGAGCAAACAAACAAACAAACACATAACTTAGTGACTGTATGGCTCTCATGGGCAGATGTGTCTGATGTCCTAGACCTTACATTTGTGGCTCAAATGTTTTTACCATCAACTCCCTAAGGCCTTTTTTCAAATTTGGGGGATTTATTTTGATGTTTCTTTGATATCCAAGGCCTGATGTCTGATATTACCCAACGGTTAGAAGGAACTTCCTTCAAAGTGCTCAGAGGCATCATAACATGTCAAAAAATATTTCTTCCGACCATTGATTGCACAGCAAATAAACCTATTTCCAGCTCGCAAACATGGCAGTGCATAGTCACTATGCAGGTTGTCTGAAAGAACAATTAAATAGCAGTTAATCACCTCTCATTATCACGATTAAAAAATTTAGAAAAATGAACACCAAGTACTAATACCCCGTATCTTTCCTGTCACTCATATGGTAGAGGGTGGTGCTTGCAACTCCAAGGTCATGGGTTTGAGAAGAACGGATTAGAATGTCAATGTGTTCCTTGAATGCAAAGCAAGTCTCTTGGGGTAAAAGCATCTGCCCAATGTAAAAATGAAATTTCATTTTCATAGACAGCAAAAAAAAAAAAAGATTTCTAATAACATCAAACATTTATCAAAAAGTAAATATGGAATGCAAGTTTGCATGCTTGACAAATCAGACAACCTTTGCAGTCCTTACGTAGCTGTAATATGGGATGAATGACGATGGCAAGGAAGATCAACCTAAAACTCTTTAATAAACGAAAAACGAAAACACTTTACATATAAACAGAAAAACGGCACACTTGGGCATAAACAACGGAAACTCGGAATGACAAGGAGAATATGTAACATGGAGACACGACAGAAACAGCGACATGGGATCGTTGACAATCGACAAAGACAGGGTGCCACTCAACAAACAGGCTGTTCCTGTTTCAGATGGACCGTTTTGACTGCTGCACTGTTGTTGTTTCCTAGAGTGGATTGCGTTTGTTTGTGTCGTATAAACTTGTTTTTGTTTTAGATTTTAAACTTGACGTTCGTTCATATTGCTAAATATAATACTAGATTATTTAATATATTGTAATCGTTAGCTTTAATCTAAGTCGCTAAACGCGTTAGCATTGTGCTATCTTACTGTCCGTGCATACAGCGTTTTTCTCGCTCGCGCCTTTTTCCCGACTTCATCAAACAACTGGTCAACAAGTTGGATCAACACACGCGGTGAGTCATGTCATTTTCTCTCAAAATTGTCACTTGCACTGCCTGCTTCATGCATAGTCTGTCTGTCTCTGTCAGCTGTGAAGGCTTCACATGTCATAAATGTAGGGACATAATTAGGCTGACAGAGAAGATTTCAGAATTAGAGACACGCATCCAAACTTTAATTGAGGGTAGTAAGAATGCAAGGGCTTTAGATACTACTTTGGATGCGACTAGCTTAGCAAACCCTGTACATTGTTCGGTTCCGGTTGTAGAGCCCGTGCAGCAGGGCAACTGGGTGACTGTGAGACGGCATAATCGCGGGTCAAAAAACCACTGTTCCATTCCGATCAGAACATCAAACAGGTTCTCCCCACTCAGTGACGCACCCACTGAGAAACCTGTTGAAAGTGCCCTAGTGATTGGCGATTCTATTACTCGGAATGTGAAAATAGAGACTCCAGCCACCATAGTCACATGTTTGCCGGGAGCCAGAGCGCCTGACGTCAAAGCAAATTTAAAAGTGCTGGCTAAGGCTAATTGTAAATACTCTAAGATTGTTATTCACGTCGGCGCTAATGATGTCCGACTTCGTCAGTCGGAGATCACTAAAACTAATATTAAAGAGGTGTGTGAACACGCAAGTACGATGTCAGGCACCGTAATTTGCTCTGGCCCTCTTCCTATGCGCAGGAGTGATGAGATGCTTAGCAGATTATCCTCACTCAATGGCTGGATGTCTAAGTGGTGCCCGCGGAATAACATAGGGTTCATAGACAATTGGAAAAGTTTTTGGGGCAGACCTGACCTGTTGAAAAGAGATGGTATTCATCCCACCTGGGATGGTGCCGCTCTTCTCTCTAGTAATTTGGCATATAGTCTTAGAGCTGAACCTTGACTAACTGGGGTCCAGGTCAGGAAGCAGACAAACTGGCTAAACCGACCGTCTGCTAGCTGTCTCACGTCACAGAGGTCAGATAAATTACAACACATAGACTCTTTCACCTAGATATCATCCTATAGAGACTGTGTCTGTTCCCCGAATTAGCAAATACAAAAATCTCTCAAAACCGTTTAAGAGTAAAAATTTAATTGATTTACAAACAACTAAGAACGGATATAACATAAATGAACAAATGATAAAGCTTGGGTTACTGAATATACGATCCCTTTCCTCAAAAGCACTTATTGTAAATGATATGATTACAGATCATAAACTAGATGTGCTGTGTTTGACAGAAACTTGGCATTGAAACTCATGTTTCAAATTTGTCTCTTCATGGGAAACTGAAACAAAATATCTATAAATTGTTGCAATTGGGGAAGCTACTGTGGATTATTTTCATATTATAAATTATTATAAATGCTCAGAGTGCACAGGCAATATGCAACAAATGCTGTCATGTTAACTTGTGTTTGAAAGCCTGGGAAAATTTCTTCTGGAAGGGGATTAACAAACTAAATCATTATGATGACAAACTTTGGCGCAGGTATATCAGAATAATCAAATCAACATTTGAGATGCAGTGTGATGAGATTGGTCTGCTGGTAACTCCTCTGTTGAAGCAAAGTCATGTTGCACATTGAGGGATTTATACGGTCAGTGTGCATCCATCACAGTTTATGCAGCAGAACCTTATTTCACCAAGTGCAACATGATCCTGGATCAACATCTTTGTTGACACTGGAACAATCAACCAATCAGGTTTACAGGTTATGTGAAGTTTAGGTTTACAATCAGCGTTAGGTGCTTCTGCATCAGTGTTACTCGTCACCTATCATTTCCCTCTTATTTAAAGCATAACTTAAGGGTAGGGTTAGTTTTAGGGGTAGGGACTACATTTTCAGACAGGACAACAAAATATGTTGACCTAGAAACATATTTAAAGCAGGGCTCAAGCTACAGGAGTTTCAGACCAATTTATGCCTGATTTACTCCTCCCGAGGTTCAGGAACAAAAACTAATTACATCCAGGTCATTGGTCAGTTCCGATGTTCGCCTCATATTATCTTGTAATTTGAAGTGCTTACAGATCATGTCTTAAACCTGTTTGCAGACACAACGAGGACACAGACAACATCAAACCGGGGAACTTGTGAATTGGCGAAACAACAAACAATGTCCAGTCGAAATGTGGCAACAATACATCCTTATGTTTCCTCAAATGACCTTCTTTTGTTTTTTCCTCGATTCAGAGAAGTATTGATACAGCAAGTTGCCGCAGCACAGTATCCATTTTGCTTACAACCCACTTCCCCGTGAGATCACATGAGGTGTCAAATCTGGCAAGATCAGTTTTTAGAATATAATATAACATGTGATGTAACATTTTTAAAATCTTGGAGTCTGTACAGGTTTGAGAATTTAAAGAAGAACATTTTTGAAGATTCTACATATTTGCATGATGCAACCAGAGGTTACAATCAGCTAAGATTTAAAAACTCCTGTAGTCTGAGCTCGACTTAACTCCACAAAATCAGTATTTCTTCTTTTCAGGAAAAAAAAAATATGTTTTTTTGTACCTCAGTGAAGCGGATAGGCTCTTTTATGCACATTTTTTTTTTACTTATGCACATCTCCGCATTTCCATCCGGTATTTTTTATGCACTATTTTACAATTGCACATAAAAAATGGGTGGAAACACAAGTAATGAGGATTCCCACAAACAGTACTGAACAAAGCCTGTACTATGTGACAGTGAGATACAAACTGCATAATTTTTGTTCAAACTATATTTAAAGATATTTAAATAATACATTTATTTGGCTTTTAATCTCGGTTAGCTCTTTTTATTTACTTTATTAAATGCTGGATATTATGTTGGCTCGTTAGTTGACCACATTGATCAAATGAACAATTTCCATCACTATAAAACATATCATGACGTACAGCCTAATGCAAAGCAAACTTACAATGGACTAGCAGAACGAACTCAACAAAAAGAATATTTTTCAATCCACTCCAACTGATGCTTCCAAGACTATTACAAGTCATTCTCGCAGTTTCAACAAAACCTCATCTGTGTCAGCCAGCCAGATAATATTACCATGCTGACACATTTAGAGCTGCAGAAATTGCAAAACAACATCAACAATAATAATAAATATATATAAAACACATCGTTGTGTTTTAATATATATATATATATATATATATATATATATATATATATATATATACACATATATATATACATACATATATACATACATATGCATGTATGCATGTGTATATATATATATATATATATATATATATATATATATATATATATATACATACATACATACATACATACATACATACATACATACATACATACATACATATATACATATAAATAAATAAATACAAAAACCCTGCAAGGCAAAAACTATGATTCACGGATGCAATAATAATGGAAATAGAAACACAGGAGCAACATGGGCAAATGACACATCAAAATCACAACTGGACCAAAATCAATGGTCCCAAACAATTAAAAATCAGTTCAAATGATCTAAAATTGTACAATAGAAAACATTTTATATAGGGTTTATGTGACAAAATATAAAAATGAAATGTATACAACTATATGCATTTGGCAATCTTGCTTGTAACATTTAAAATCAGATTTGTATGTAATGATTTAAAAGTCATTTTATAGGTCTATCATTATAGGTACATTTTTTTATTTTATTTGACTCAGCCATCTATCCGACTAGCCAGCAAACTACTTTCAAAGAAAGAATGGGGACACAGTCCTAAAACTTCAGCAATGACAAAATCATAACTCACTTGACTCTGTGGTTTGTTGTACTCCAGAAACTTATCACTTGTCACTTATTCCAATATAGTACAATCCCCCTTTCTCTTTCCAAAACATGTTTGTTTGTTTTTTGACAAATGGAGGTGAGATCATCTGCAGGTGAGCTAATGATGTGACTGGTGATAAAACCAGCCAATCAGAATTTGCCCCCTCATATTTGATTGGCTGAAAGTTCTTAGCAACCTAAATCATTGGTTGGGGAATTGGGTTTTGCTGGTTAGCATGGCCCAGTTATCCCTTGCTGATAAATGCAATCACTTTCTCAAAAGACAGCAATTCAGAAATAGTCATATATCACGTCAATGTGTTATTTATTATTCTTGCAATTATTTTTGTCATTGTATTACAGTAGTTGCTTTTCTATTTAAGCGTTTATTTGGTCATCAGAATTCTTTCAGATCAACTTATTTCAAAGGCAAAATTGAATTTATTTTGCTCGGAATGAACACAATTTCTCAAAGACAAAGGCCATGTGCATGTGATATACCATTTTATGTCATTTTCACATGTTAAAATGCATTTGACTGGCCATCATCGTGTTTGTCAGTGCATGCTGTCGGCTACAGGGAGGAAAAAATCAGGTCACTTGAAACAGTTCATGCCACATGCGGGTTTTGCAGTATGGCCAGGTGGCAGAGCCAGAGGTGTCAGGTGACCCAACGCCACCCCATACTCTAAGGCTTTGGCCCATAATGAGCTAATAATGCATCCTCCAGAGTGGACTTTGCCTTTTCAGAGCAGTTAACACCGCGCTTCTACGCCCACATACGAATGTGGAGGTCAAACAAACAGCAGAACAAATAGCGCATTCATCATTATCAGTGTTAAATCCAGAGGGCCGGACCGCAAGGTATTGACACACAGGCAGAGAAATGTACAAAAACACAAGAAAAACATTTTGCCTGGAAATTGCTCTTTAAGTTTGAATTATAAGACAGATGAGTCTGGCCTCAAGTCTGCATCTGATATGGAAAAACATTCATCAAAGGACGATTCTGGAAACGGCATCTATTATGGCACAATAGACTTCTGCGAAGTTGCGCTCCACACTTCTATTTCCACCTTCTTCAGAGTATCACATAAATCTTGCACACCATTGCATCATAAGAACAAACATCACAGAGTGTAACTGTTAGCGACATTTAAATTCAAATCCAAAAATAACCTCCTGTGGTAAAACAAGAGAACTTGGACTGAGGCACAAATGCGTTGAGTTAGTGCACTGTCTGCTTTTTAAACACAAATTCAACATTTTACACACATCTCACAGTCAAATTCAATAAGCAATCAGTCAGTCAATCAATATAAAGAGGTTGAGTAACTTTTATATCAAATTAACAATTAAAAAGCATGAACAAATCTCATTCATTTGCGAATCGTTTATCGACCGTTGTTTCAGAGGCTATCATGAACTATTTAAGATCATATGTTTCCAGCTCCACAAACAAAGCAGTACTTTTGCACGACAAGCGTGAAGAAAATATAACTATGTTCCTAATGTGATTGAAAACCCACAAGCTATATTTTCCAATCTGAGAAGATTAATCTGTGTGATACGCTAGATCAGGAAGAATTACTGCATGGGTGATTTGATTATGGTAAGGGAAAAAAAGGGAAAATTTGACATTGTTTATTGATATGCCTATGATATTTATGAGGCTCCATAAATAAAGCATAGGAACCATGCCAGACAGACGTGGCCATGACCGGCTCTCATAGAAAGTGATGAAAAATCTGCCCCACATGCTGACTACTGTCCTCATTAAACATAAATTGCATGATCCAGAGAACGACATGTGCATTGCAGCTCTTAAAGTGGTTCGACAGGTGACAGGTGAGTTGAAGCTGCTGCAGACTTATCATGAGTGACTGAATACAAGCGGAGAGCGCCTGATCTCTTTAAAAGGGGGGTGAGAATGCATTCAAGAACATAATAGATTATATCCACACTTATACATGATTCTTGAATTCAAAAGTTACACAATCTGTCAAAAGTTAAAATGATCCCATATAATTTACATAATTCTCATGGTTTGAGGGGGAGTTTTTCATTTCTTTGGGTGAACTAAGCCTTTAATGCAATTGTAAATGCAGTCCAGTAATAAAGAATGTTAGAATACAGTCTAAAAACAATGTTAATGCTTCATGTAAGGGGCAGCGTAGAAGAAGAATGAACGGTTGAAAGCATAACGGCTACATTCACTCTATGATGGACATTAGTTGCCTTTCACATCATTGATATATAAATGCTTTGTGGGTTATTTCTTTCTGTCAATCACTAATGCTTGAGCTGGCAATCTCTCTCAGGCGATGAAAATGGCATACAATAGAGGTGCAAACACTGTTGAGGGAAAAACTCCTATTAAATGCTTGACGAGGAAAAAGAAGAAACAAACTGGACTGTAGTTTTTGGCTGCACCTTTGAGAGGATTAAAAGGTTACCCAAATAGTCCAGCACAAAAAGTAAATCCTTAGAAATGCAATATAAACCCGTTTTTATTTATATCAATGTTCTTTGTTGATAAAAACGTTTTTTTAGTCAATATTTTAATCAATAGGCATAGGCTAATAATTTTAATTCCGTTTCGCACTGACTCAATGTAATTTTAGCTTGACAATTATATGCAAAATTATAAAACGTTTAACCAAATATGTAATCATTTTAAAAACAAGCAGTTACATACAACTATTTAGCAGTTTATTAACATTATGAAAAATATGATACCATCATACAGTATGACATATAAAATTCCAGTGGATGCTGAAGCTAATGTTCACATTGTGAATTTTATTAATTTTCTGTACAGTAACTTTCCCCATACAATTTCCCAATTAATTTTTTTCTTAGAAATACATTGAAATATATTAGCAATTCAAACATATTTTCATATATTTATCAACATCTTTACTCATAAAGGTTTCGAAAGTAGTTTCCCACCAATGACAAAAACATATTTGGTTCTCCAAAGAACTTTTCTATGAATAAATAAAATAAGTTTTGTGTGTGTGTGTGTGTGTGTGTGTGTGTGCGTGTGTGTGTGTGTCTGTGTGTCTGTGTGTGAACATTAAAAGGGGCTTTTGCACTGAAGAATGTTTTAATAGCTCATATAGCTATTGGCGGAAGTACCAACATTTTGGCTTGTTTGCAACTGGGAATGAACTGGAAGGAACGATTTTAGTTATAAAAACCTTTTGGGGGCACTAAATTAGCTCTATCCTCAGAGTTGGGTCCAACCCAGCACAATAGGAAGTGTGTGTTGATTTTCTGAACAAATGCCATGCAAAAATGCTACACTTAAACAGCATCGCTGTCGGCTGGCTTACGTCACTTCAGAGTTACTACTGGCATTATGAATGCAAGGAAGAAAATGGCCCTAATCCTCAAGTGACTGTTCTGTTAACTGAGTTCCTAAAACGACCCAGTGCAAAAGCCCCTAAAGGTTCTTCATGGAACCATCAATATCTATAAAGAACCTTTATTTTCACCTTTTATGAGTGTAGGAGTGTGTTGATCAAGGAACATGTCCTACTTGGCTCAAAGAAAGTAAGCATTGTGTGCATGGCTGAGGGCATGATGAGTTTATTTCTACTTGTTCCCCATATTCCTCACTTTTTTATGTTCTCTAATTGGAAGAAGTATGAAACTGTGCTCTACTTCAGTATTAACAATCTCCATACTGAGAGAGAGAGAGAGAGAGAGAGAGAGCTGGAAAGCATCTCTTGGGAGAAGGCGACAACCAGCTGTGCGCTACATAATGGTGGAGAGCAGTTTCCGACTCCCACAATTAACACTGTTTAATTAAGGTGGGCCGCTCCTGCAGACTGAGGAGGGTGCCATTAGTAGGGTGGAGAGGAGAGGACTCAGGAGAGAGAGAGCTGAGAGCGGAAACCATCTGCTGTGTTGGTTTAGCTGGAGCTAGGAGGGTTTTTTTTTTTGGTACTTTTTATACTGTAAAAAAAACATACAGAAGGATTAGAAACACCCTCAATCTATTTTCTCAATGTTTGCACCGTTTATACCAAGTGAGAGCCATCGTCTTGGCCATTCACTTGGCTTTATCATTAATGACTGTTGTGTGACAAGTGTTTTTTTATCTCACTAATTTCTCACCTAATTTGAACACATAAGAGGATATTTGCAGGAACTAATGACAGACTTTAAGTATGTTTGCACTCAGTAAAAATGTAATAGCATAAAGAGTTGAAAACTTGGAAAAGGTGTTACAGTAAATGAATAATTGGCTGGAAACAGAAAGGCTGTGGATTTTGCAGACTCAGACTTTTGACTGTTGCCATTCTGGTTAATGCTGCAGTGTATTCTGGCCAAAATACACCCAGCTAGGCACAAAGGGAAAGGCTTTAGTGACTTTAGTGGAAAGTGGCCAACCACAGTTTGCAGGGACCCTAGACATAAACAGCCACACTACAATTTGTTCCCACACTTTTTAACCAATGCACTGCATTTAGAAATTAAGCATTTAAAATCATTTTTGTTATTAGTCCATATCAACCATTAACTCAACTGGAACCATATTGTAATTAATAGTATGCAGTTCTATGAAATTATATAGGATATCTATATAGATAGATAGATAGATCTTATTCTTTGACAAACAATGCATCCCTCCACCGCCCCCACTCCTCAGTCTTGGCTGGTTCCCATCCCAACCAGAGATATAGGGGGATTACTTTGGGTTCGGGCCACATTTCGAGCTCGGAGCCTTTCCCCAGAAAGCACGCCAAATAGGCATACTCTTTTTTTATTCTATCTAATTATTTGTAAATGTGAACTTGTGAATCTTCCCTTTTCTCATATTCTCACAAGCTCTCATTTTTCAAATATAATCAATACGAAGTAAAAAAAAAAAAAAACGTCATTGACATTTACCAAGTTTAATTTTAATAAGGGGAACTTTTTCAGAGAATAAAAACGTACATTTCTGTCTAAATTTTTACATTTGGCAGACACTTTTATCCAAAGTGACTTGCATTGCATTTAAGCAACACATTGAATCAGTTCTTGCTTTCCTTGGGATCAAACCCATGACCTTGGCGTTGTAAGCACCACTCTCTACTGATTGAGCTACAGCAAAGCTTGGCAAACCATGGCCACTGTATTGTATTTAATGAGAAGTTGAGGAATTGTTCTAAATATCATGTCTCAGAAAAGGATAAAAAGTCTTTAAGTCTGTAAAGCAGTGATTCCCAACCTGTCGATCTTTGGTCGCCATCCGGTCGATCGCGATCGACTGGTCGCCTTTTATCACCATCCCGGAAGCTCCCGAAAATAGAAACGTTTCAGTTGCCAAATTAGCGACTCTGTCCCGCTCTGCGTTCCCCAAGCCCTGATAGGACAACCGCTTCAATGTCCTCCATTTATTTGTCATGGCTTTGAGCCGGTCGTGACAAACATGGGGGCTAGAGGTAGAGCTAGGGCTAGAGCGAGAGGTCCCGGGTCCAGATCCCGGACGAGCCCCCATATTTGTCACGACCGGCTCAAAACCAAGACAAATAAATGGAGGACATCATATTAGGTTGGACAGATTTACAACGAAAAGTTTATTTACCAAAATAATAAGATACATAAAACAATAACTCAACAACAAAATAACTTCGATCTCTGCCTGACAAATGATATTAATGTGTCAGACAGGACCACAAGAAAAACATTAACAAAAAGGTAAACAAAATCATAACAAAACCAAACAACTCAGGACACTCTCATGATGAACCATAGCGCAAGCAGAACCGCCACTCTTGACTCTCAAAGGCAGTTTATATAGAGGACAAAACAGGTGCAGGTAATTCTCCCGACGAGTCACTCAGCTACACCCACGGAACAACCCGTCACAAGGGTGATCTTCAGCTTCAAAAGGTTGGTGACCACTGCTGTAAAGCTTCCTCAAAAAATTATCCCTGAATTGTGTCATCTACTTACCCTATTCACATTTCAAACTCTTTTGACCTACTTTCTTCAACAGACATTGATATTTGGTAACACTTTATTTTGATGTTCCCTTTTGAACATTCTTTTTACTGTAAGTAACTTTGTAACTTCTCGTCAACTAACTCTCATTAGAGTATTAGCAGACTGTCTGATTAATATCTGCTAACTCTTTACTCTGATGCTCCTCCAACAGAGATTCTACTGACAGTAAGTGAATTATCAGGCATGTCAACTAATTCTAACCCGAACTCTACCAGACTACTAATACTCTACTAACTCTATTGCCGGCAGCAATGTCACCCTGTAGCCTACGACTGGTTGCTCACGGAAGATAAGCAGGACTGTGCGTGGTCATTTTCCTGGATGGAAGACTGACTTGGTTGCTGCTGGAAGTGGTGTTAGGAGGCCAGCAGGGGGTGCTCACCCTGCGGTCTATGTGAGTCCTACCGCCCCGGTATAGAGATGGGGACACTGTACTGCAACAAGCACTGTCTTTCGGATGTGACGTAAAACTGAGGTCCTGACTCTCTGTGGTCAATAAAAATCCCAAATTTGTTCATCATGGCTAACCATCCCTAACCACATAACCATCCCCTTTCTCTGATTGGCTTCATCACTCTGTCTCCTCTCCACCAATAAGCTGGTGTGTGGTAAGCGTTCTGGCGCAATATGGCTGCTATTGCATCATCCAGGTGGGTGCTGCACCCTAGTGGCGGTTGAGGAGAACCCCCCCATCCATGTAAGCGCTTTGAGAGATTATGATAAAGCGCTATATAAATGTAATGAATTATTATTATTATTATTAACACTCTAATTAAAGTTAGTAAACATGTAGGTGGAAAATTACTTATAGTCAATAGAATGTGTCAAAGGGACCATCTGGGAACACTGGAGTCCAAACGTCAATGTGAATGTCATTGTATATAGGGATAAAAACAATAATAAAAAAAAAATATCTTCTTTTGTATCGAAAAAGAAATGTGCAAGTTTATAATGACAATTATCAGAAATGTCCAGAATTGGTATATGTGCGTGAATGAACCACACAGATAAGCTAAAAGGAGTCTTTTCAACAAATTCTAGAAAGCTCAAAGCTCACAAAGCACCCCCCCCCCCCCAACCTTGTACACAATGTATTTTTTATGACACTCAGTATTTTACTCAGTCTTCATTGGGTCACTTCAGGTGATGGTTTTAAGTAAGAACAGCATGCTTTCATCCCATGAAGGACAGCCAGGACATGGGCCCGTTATTACAGTGAGCTGCCGGGTTGAAGGAGGATTGTCATGTAAATGTTTGAAAATGATGACAAAAATGAGCCAATTCATCAAAATCTGACATGCCTTTACCCTTATTACCAAGGCCTGTTCGGCCCACACCAATCACTCGCTGAAGGCAATTGAAATGTCTTTTGTTCTAATCAGGTTCATTTCAGATACAAACCAGAGGCGGTGGGTATTAACATTTATTTTCCCTCCGACGCCCCAATTTCAGAACATAAAGGAGTTAGATGTCTTGATTGAGCCAGACAATGAATTTTCATCTGGTGCTGGTTGACATGTCATTTTATTTTTGTTTTTTTTAATCTTCCCTAGTTCAAGAACTCATCTTGACCAATATGGATTGACATGACTGAGTGATTGTTACACGTAGGGCGTTTCAAGGTCAACGTGTTCATTTTCTCCACTTCAGATAGGTTGATCTGAACAGAATAATATGTGGCATGCATGAGTGAGCTCGACGCCTGAAGATACTGGCCCAAGAAAATGTAGCATTAAGAAGCTGAATTAGTGTTCAGATGGTGAGTTTAAAGTGAAAAAATAGCTTGACAGGTTCATTCGAATCATCACTGCACAGTGCTCACATTTCAACTTTACATTAGCATCACCAATCTTCGAAAATTGCAATCTATAGTCTGATAAAGACTATAGATTTGCAATATTGTTGTAATATACACCTACATTTATAAGATTCTGTCATTTTCAAATATTTTATTCAGCCTAGTATTAATTAGAAAACATGTTATCTAAGAAGCTATGTTTAGAGTATGATATCTCAAGAATTATGACTGCTGGCCTCATAGGAGTATCTATTACAGAGGCAAAAATGTTCCCTTCCAGTACAAATGATTCAGCTTCTCCTCAGAGTACAATTGTTTGCATAACTGCTTACTAAAGTTGGATGAAAGTATTAAAAATATATATAAAGAAATACAAACTTAGACATGTGGTGTTGGGGCCTTAATTAAATCCCTTAAAACACCAAAGTTAGCCTACTAATAATTGTTTTTTGACCCTTAAACAAACTTGAATTAATATTCTGTCAGTTTCCTACATGTACATGGATATAAAATGCTTGAATCTGCGAACAAACATCGTTTTAGGTCACCAACAACAAATAAGCATGGAATATTTGAGGGGGGAAAACACCTGTTTGAGCAATAATAGCCCAGGATAAATTGTACACTTTTAGCATCCAAATAAGTGAGTGAATAAACAAATAACAGATCAGAATTCACACCTAATTCTGAAGTCCATCAATGGAGAAAGCGGTGTATGGATTCTGATTGGCTGTCAGCTGGAAAAGGTTGCTCTGTAAATGATTCCAATGTTATAGCTGCGGTGTGGGTTTCACTATTCTCACAGCATTGATGATTAAAACTTTATCAGTAACACTTTATTTTAATAGTCCACTCTAGACATTCTACTCGTAACATTTAAGGCATTTAATTCCACTGAAGGCAAGGAGTCTGAATCCACCGTGATGAATGATAAAAGTGAAACAAAACTATACTGAACTAAAACACTACATGAACACTTGAATGTGAGCTCACCAAACCAGACATTGCACAAACCATAGTTAGACCAACGACCATGAAACATGAGGACTATTATGCACAAAGAGTAATTATTAACTAACAAGAAACACCTAAGCATAATCAAGACAATGAACCAATGACAAACAGAACAGAGGAACAAAACAACCAATTGTTACAGTCCTGTCGCGTCTCTCACATCTGGGTTCCTCAGTGTTTTCCAGATCCTTCCCTCTCCTGTCTTGTTAGTCATTACCCAGTTAATCATGACAGCTGTTTCCCATTTTCCTCGTGTATAAATCTCCTTCATGTTCCCCGTGTCTTTGTCGGTTATTGGATGTCTATGTTGGAATTCGTGCGTGTGGATGTTCCCCTTGGTTTCTGAGTTGTTTATGGAAAGTCTTTTGCTTTTGTTAATAAACCGTTTCAGCAGTATCTCTGAGTGTCTCCTCGTCTCCGCATCACACGCCGTAACAACACTGGTAACACCAATCACAACACGACTCGTTAGGCAAGGGAAGCACATGACGAGGAAAACTAGTTGTCATCAATTTCACCTACACGCCAATTAACTGAGTATTAGCAGACTGTTAGGTTATGGTTAGTAGAATAAGTTGACATACTGAATCGTCAGTAGAATGTCTAAAGTGGACTATTGAAATAAAGTGTTATCCTTTAATAATCTTTATATTGCTATAATTATCATCACTGGTGTAAACAGCCCTTTACTCCTAACCAAGATTGGTCTTGCAGATTGGTTAGTGCAAAACACTAAAACAAAGCAATGTAAGACACTCGTGTCTCAAAAGATCAGTGACATTGAGGTCTGATCTTGATATAACACACACTCTGAACTTACATGTCAACACCTCCACATCTTCACTCTGCACTGCTATTGATTTCCTTCAGCACCTTGTCACCCGTGTTTCTCAGGGCCTGTGGGACACGTCTCAGGGTGCTGTAGGGGAGCATTTGTCTTATTCGAGAGAAGGACCCCACACTGCAAGGCTCCACTCAGTCTTAACAGCCTCCGTGGTCCTCATTTCCGACCTACAGAAACTGCTGACCCATCCAGAAATCTGGTAACAGATGCTTCTCTGCGTTCCTCTCTCCAGTGTACCTGCTGCCCGAGCCTGTTTCTTCTACCCCATTGCCCTGGTTCCTCTCTGATTTCCCAGGCCTTGGGTTTGGACATCTGCTAACCAATTCCCAAGCACCCATAATACATCTGTGTATTTTACACATTAGTCCTTGGTCAAAGTACCCTTCAGCTGCATGAAGTTCTGGCCACATACTGGGCAGAATGAGCAGTTCACTCCCACTTGTTGTTACAAGCTTTATGTTTGAGAAACTTTTAAGTGAGATATGTTTGCTACAGCATCTGCAATAAACAGAAACAGCCAACAATACAGAATAATGCACCTTTTTTCTGTGTTTTTTTCTTAGTGTGAATAATCTTTCTCCATTTCAAAGAACTTTTTTGTGCAGCGGTTAAATACTCTTCACAGACACTTTGATGGTAATAATCTTTATTTTTAAGAGTATACCTGGGCAAAAAGCACTAATGGCAGCATCCAGGCCGAGGACTTCCAAGGCCCAACTTAAGCAACCAACGAGGAACTAACTGACCTGTAAAAAATTTAAATGTCAACATTAAATCAATTTTTCATAATAAGACTAGCAAAGTGTAAGGAAATTAAATGAGGCCATTTACTTCCCTTACATGTTGTTAGTCTTATTGAAAAAGATTTATTGTTGCATTCGCAGACTTACAATTTTCACCATCTAATTATTTCCCAATGGACAAAACTAAAGAACTTGCTTGATGAGCATCATGTTTCATTTGGAAATCTGTCTTGTTACATATGTAAACTAGGTTGTAAATGCTGACTATAAGATTTCTAAATGGAAATGGACTTATCATTACCTTTTCTTCTTCTTAAAAAATAGTAAGGCAAGGCAAGGCAAGGCAAGTTTATTTGTATAGCACATTTCATACACAATGGTAATTCAAAGTGCTTTACATAAAGAAGAATGATAAAAGTAAAACATTAAAAATGATTAAAAGAATAAAAAGATAATACGTATAAAATAAAATGCAAACAGTTCGGACATAGCACAGTGCTCAATCTGCAAATGCATAGGTAAAAAGATGTGTTTTGAGTCTTGATTTGAATGTGGCTACTGTTGGAGCACACCTGATCTCTTCTGGAAGCTGGTTCCAGCTGCGGCTGGCGTAACAGCTAAAAGCAGACTCTCCTTGCTTTGAGTGAACCCTGGGTATTACTAAGTGACTTGATCCTGATGATCTTAGTGATCTGTTAGGTTTATATTCTATGAGCATATCTGCAATGTATTGAGGTCCTAGGCCATTGAGTGATTTATAAACAAGTAACAGTACTTTAAAATTAATTCTAAATTTAACTGGAAGCCAGTGCAAGGACCTAAGGACTGGTGTGATGTGTTCATATTTTCTGGTTCTGCTCAGAATCCTGGCAGCAGCATTCTGTACGAGCTGCAGCTGTCTTATGGTCTTTTTGGGAAGGCCGGTGAGGAGCCCATTACAATAATCCACCCTGCTGGTGATGAAAGCATGAACAAGTTTCTCTAAGTCTTGATTGGAGACAAAGCATCTAATTCTTGCAATATTTTTGAGATGATAATATGCTGATTTAGTTATTGTTTTTACATGGCTACTGAAACTCAGGTCTGACTCCAAAATCACACCAAGATTCCTGACCTGATTTTTAGTTGTTTGACCCCTAGAGTGAAGGTATGCGTTCACTTTGAGAACTTCATCTTTGTTTCCAAATGCAATGACTTCAGTTTTGTCTTTGTTTAACTGAAGGAAGTTTAGGCACATCCAGTTTTTAATTTCATCAATGCATTGACACAGGGAGTCAATGGGGCTGTAATCATTAGGTGATAACGCGAGGTAAATCTGGGTGTCATCTGCATAGCTGTGATATGCAATTTGGTTCTTTCTCATTATTTGGCTCAGTGGCAGCATATATAAGTTGAACAGGAGGGGTGCAAGTATTGAACCTTGAGGGACTCCGCATGTCATGGATGTCCACTCAGACTTATGGTCACCGATACTCACATAATAACCTCTCCCTTCTAAGTATGACCTGAACCATTTAAGAACCATCTCAGAAAGCCCAACCCAGTTTTCCAGCCTGTCAAGGAGAATGTTGTGATCTATGGTGTCAAACGCAGCACTGAGGTCGAGTAAAACCAGCACTGATAATTTACCTGAATCTGTGTTAAGACGAATATCATTTATTATCTTTATGAGTGCTGTCTCTGTGCTGTGATGTGGTCGGAAACCAGACTGAAAGTTGTCAAAGTATCCATTCAAGCTTAAGAACTTGTTCAGCTGATTGAAAACAACTTTTTCAATGATCTTGCCAATGAAAGGTAGATTTGAGATTGGTCTGTAATTGCTCAATATGATGTTATCCAGATTGCTCTTTTTCAGAAGGGGCTTAACAACTGCAGTTTTTAGGGAATTTGGAAAAGTCCCAGAAAGAAGTGAGGCATTTACCACTTCTAGGATATCTGCTTCTAAACAGTTAAACACGCTTTTGAAAAAAGATGTGGGAAGTATGTCAAGGGCGCAGGTTGATGTTTTAAGGTGCTGTACTGTTTCTTCCAAAATTTTACCATCAATTGCTTCGAAAACAGACATAATAGCTACTTTCTGAGATTGTGGTCTGATCTGTTTTACCCCAGTGCAGCTCAAGGTTGTGCTGATCGCCTTTCTGATATTATTTATTTTCTCAGAGAAGAAGGAAGCAAACTCACAGCATTTGCTGTCTGAGAGCATTTCACTGGGAATCTGACTTGGGGGATTTGTTAGTCTCTCTACAGTAGCAAAAAGAGTGCGGGTGTTGTTTAAGTTTCTGTTTATAATATTTGAGAAGAAGGTCTGTCTAGCTTTGCCTAGTTCCACATTGAAAGCATGAAGGTTATCTTTATAGATGTTATAGTGGATTTCAAGATTTGTCTTTCGCCACATGCGCTCAGCTTTTCTGCATTGTCTTTTCATATTTTGCACTGCTGTTGAATTCCTCCAGGGTGATTTTTGTCTGCCACTCTTCTTCCTGACTTTCACAGGAGCAATGTTATCAATAACATTCTGAACTTTTGAGTTAAAAGAATCAAGAAGAAAATCAACAGAGTCTGCAGATATGCTTGGTGTTAAAGATATAGCCTTCATAAACAGAGCACTAGTATTCTCATTTAAGCATCGCTTTTTGACCGAGATAGATCTAGCTTCAACAGTCGGAGAGATCAATATATCAAAGAAAATACAGAAATGATCTGATAGAGCTACATCCTTAATGACAATGGATGAGATGTTTAGACCCTTACTGATAATTAAATCTAGTGTATGTCCTCGATTGTGTGTGGGTCTATGTACATGCTGAGTCAGATCAAAAGTATTCAAAACTGTTAGAATTTCTTTTGCCATTTTGGATTCTGCATTTTCTATGTGGATGTTAAAGTCCCCAGTAATAGCAAGACAGTCAAACTCTGAGGAAGTTGCTGATAACAGTTCTGTAAAGTCCTCCACAAAGGCTGGAGAGTATTTTGGAGGCCTGTAAATGACTAAAAGTAGAATGCGAGGAGCACCTTTTAACACAATACCCAAATATTCAAAAGACAAGTAATCACCAAATGACACTTGCTTGCATTGATAGACATCTTTAAATAGAGCAGCTTCACCTCCACCTCTCCTAACAGCTCTGCAGACACTCATAAAAGTAAAGTTGGGAGGGGCTGTTTCATTCAGGATTGTTGAACTGCAACTGTCTTCAAGCCATGTTTCATTTAGAAGCATAAAATCTAGATTGTTTGTGGTTATTAAATCATTGACTAGAAGTGATTTATTTTTAAGTGAACGGATGTTTAAAAGTGCTAACTTAACAGTCTTACTTTCTGTCTCTACAGTAATCTTAGTTTGGCGTGTAATATGCAACAGATTAAGTGGGTTTGCCAAACGGTTTGAGAAGGCCTTTGGCTTTCTATCACGTAATAAAACTGAAATAGCGAAAGCAACAGGCACACTGGGTTCCCGCTTGTTCTGTAAACATTTGATAAAGTCACTGTTATCATAGCAGGGACCCGGCACACATCACTGAGAGCTTTTATCAGTTGTTTTTGGTTCACCTAGAACAGATGGAGGAGGGTGAGGGCCCTGGCGTTGTGGTAGCGGCCGAAGAGCTCTCGCAGGAGGAATGGGAGGTTGAGCTGGGCTCACAGGCTTTGGTGGTTGTGGAGCTCGCCGCTTTTTTGTTGATGTCTGGGGGCTCGCAGCAAAAGAGTGGGCGAGTTTGGTTCCAGCATACACCAGTTCCTCCATTTTCTCAGAGAAACACAGCAGGGGGGATGCTGGGGAGAGGGATAATGTATCCGGTGAGAGAGGCTGTTGCTCTGGTGTTACTGGTGGCTGTAATATGTTGTCCTGGCCCTGGCTGTTTTCCCGAAAGTCGTCCTTGGCTGCTGAAACTTGGAGCAGTTCTAACACGTCACTGTCTATCGGTGAGCTCTCTGGGCAGGGCTCAGTCAGGATTGTGTCCGTGAACAGTGGTTGTTGTGGCTGCGTGGTGTTATCGCTGTCCTTGTGGGATGTGTCAGCCGCATGTCCATTCAGGTGCTGAAATGAAGTCCTGTGGTCAGCTGTACTCTGTCCAGGTGTGTTTGTGCCATTCAGATTAGGTGGATTTGCACACACTGCTGAAGGATGATGGAGGGAGAAGTAGATATTGTCCTTTAGCACTCTTGAGCCCAGTTTGTTTGGGTGCAGGCCATCATGTGTGAACAACTGTCTCTGACTCCAAAACAGATTGAAGTTGTCGATGAAATTCAGTCCCTTTAAGTTGCAGGTTTTTTGCAGCCATGTATTAAGCCCAAGCAAACGTGTAAATCTATTTGTTCCTCTTGCTGGGAGTGGTCCACTGATGAACGACTGAACTTTTAGACTTCTGAGCATTTCAAAAAGTTCATTGAAATCCCTTTTAAGGAGTTCTGACTGCTCCTTCCGAATATCATTCTTTCCCACATGGATGATTAGTCGGTTTGCAGTTTTATATTTCATCAGAATGCTCTTAAGTTCCTTGTTTACATCAGAAACTGTTGCTTGTGGAAGGCAGCATGTAGTTGTATCCCTGCTGCTAATATTTCTGATAATAGAGTCACCCACTATCAGAGTCCTGGGCTCGGCTGCTCTAAGAGCTGAGTGTCGCTGTCTGCTCCACCTTGAGCGGCAGTTAGCATCGGTGTTAGCTGCTAGCTGATTTGATCTGTGTCCGATCATGTTTGGGGATTCCTCAACCACATTCATCATGTCTGGAGATTCCTCACTCACATTCATTAACACTTCAAATCTGTTCTCCAGATGTATTGGTGGTGGTAGGGAGCTAGTGTTTGGGGTAGAAGACGCTACAAAATGCGATACTCGAGACAATCTGATGTCTCGAGTGCCTTTGGGTCTCGCTCCCTGTTTGTGCCATCGATTAGTATGTTGATCATTTTCGGCACTCAGTATGGCCTGTTTAGGAGCATTAGATTCATGGGACTCACCGGCTGTGTGCTGGGGACGTCCATGATGAAGCTCTGTTGTGTGTTCCGTCTGGTTTGGTAGTCCCACAAGTAGCTTTGTTTCAAGAACTGCAATCCTTTGTAGAAGTCTGTGGCAGTTTGTGCAGCAGGTAGATTCTTCAACCAGAGGAGGCATATTATTTAGTGTAGGCAGCTGTGTTTTCCCTTCTCCGGAATGTAAGCTGATGGCTGCCGTCAATGGGAGGCTGGTTTGAGAAAAATTCCCCTTTTTTGTTGCAATTCTTCCAGTTAGAAACTTTGTTGGTGCCAATATTTGTCGTTTGAGCACTGTGCTGATTTGCTGAAGTTAAAATTTGGAGATAAAATATAAAAGCAATAGAGCAAAGCGCAGAGCTGTAAGCAAGAGCGTCCGAACAGTAGCAAAGCAGGAAGTAGTAACTAGTAATACCTGCAGTGGATACTACTAATCACATATTTTATCTGTATGATATTCTTCTATACTCACCATGCTGGATTTATTTGATCAAGTAAAATATTGTTACAGTTTAAAATAACTGTTTTCTATGTTAATACATTTTAAAATGAAATGAATTCCTGTGATCACAGCTGAATTTTCATCATTACTCCAGGCTTCAGTGTCACATGGTCCTTCAGAAATCATTCTAATATGATGATTTGATTCTCAAGAAACATTTATAATTATTGTCAATGTTTAAAACAGCTGTGCTGCTTAATATATTTGTGGAATACCATTATGCTTTGTTTTTGTTTTGTTTTATCTTATATTAAAGACTCTGAATTGAAACAGATAAACAGAAAATCAATAGCCTTTTAATGCAACTTTAATGAATAATAATAATAATTAAATAAAATTAACTACCTAAATATTTTGTTCAGACAAAGTTACATCTTACCTAGGAAGCCATGTTTAAGGTATATTAAGAATTATGATGGCTGGTTTCATTAGAGTTATAGATACATAGACAAGCATGCTCCCTTCAAGTCCAAAGTCAGTGACAATGTTATTGAATAATGGCATTCGTTTCTTCAAAAAATAATCTTACTGACCCAGATTTTTGAATGATAGTCAATGACTAAATGAATATAGTAAGAACCTACATAGCCATGATTCAAATCTGTAATCACTTTACTTAAGTATTTGCTTTTATAGTTCTCTCACAACAATGTTCTCTTATTCTCCTTTGTCCTTTCTTGCCATCTCTCCATCTTTATCCTTGAGGAATGAAAATTTAATGGTCTCAGCTGTTGCCAGCTCACACCCCAGCTGTCGCCCTGGTGCAACAAGCCATCCTTAATCATTAAACAGCCACAGCTTCCATTTTGTCTCCTTTTGCATGTCTTTGATGTGAGTGAAGGTTCAGATTAGATGCCAGCACACATCTGCAGCTGGATCTGCACGCACTTTCAAATACAGGGCCAGGAGTCTGATGGCGGCGTGCCGGCGATTTACTTTCTTCTCCCTATTTTTTCATTAGGAAGAACCTGGCCCCACAGCAGGATTCTGGCAGACTGCTAAATGGATTAAATTGAAAATCCTGGAAGAGCATAACAGCTCAGTGTTTTGTAAATGTTTACACAGATAAATGTAATAGCAAAAGCCAAATCCTGAAATCTAATAATGGTCTGTTTAATCTTCGATATCATAAAATATTTTGAGATGTCTCTGAAAATAATTGATCACGGTAGGCAAAATTGTATTCTAAAATACCATACGTTATGTTTCTACTAGAATAAAAATACATCTTCTGCAAAACAAGCAAAAGAAAAGAAAATTGGATGGACAGATTGATCTTCCACTGTAAAATAAAGACGTTTTTTGTCTTGTTGAATTCAATGTGTTACTTGCGTTTTCATTTTGTGAAATTTTCCACAATTGTTCTCCTTTACTGCATTACTGTACATGGGTAAATTGGAGTGCATTGGGATTATTTTACAAACAACATAAAAATGTGATATATGTATGAATTATTGTAACATATACATTATATTTGACAGAAATTTTGAGGTTACTAATTCACTGAAGGAGGGAACAGAGACATTAAGTCCATAATTATATATAATAATTATAATAATCCTTTCTCGGCTCCTCAGCAAAACACTCAGCGGTATTTCAGGGCTGTGGCAGGGGGGCGTGACATCTCCCTTCCTTCCTTCAGGGAACGGGTGTTACATAAGTAACCTAAGCTTTCCCCTTCAGTCAGTCGTACTTGATGTTACGTTAGACTGGTGTCATGGGATCCCTGTGGAAAGCGCCATGGCCCCTGAACTGTGTTAGGAGTATTGAAAATGCATATGGTCAAATTATGTGGTCTGCCCTTTTGGCAACTGCTCTCACATAGTCGTAACCTATCAAGCCTGTGCTTAGTCCTCCATACCAGCTGGGATGGAAGGAACAGGACTTATTACGAGGACAGTCGTAGTTGCTATTCCTTTTATGTAACATTTCACTGGAAGAATGCTTCAGATCTCAATTCCAGTTGTTTACAGCCATGACCAGTGTTGTTAACAGTGTGTAAGTGTCCAATGGGGCATGCTATAAAGACCACACCCCACAGGGAATGTAACGTGTGGTGACTACACATATGGACTGACCTGAGGGGCAGCTATATATGGAAAGTCTCTGTGTTAGGTCCTACCTAACCAAGGAGGGGCTGCTACCGGTACAGAGACAGAGCAGAGCAGAACTGCCAAGGGTAAGACATGGGTTCACCAACAGGGAAACTGTATCGTGGACCATACATATATGGGATTACTGATGGGGAATTACATAATTTGGGCATCTAGTCTTGTACAAGGGCTGGCTGACTGGGCATGCACACGAGTGCTGGGTGTGCCTCTGCCACATTTGACCACTGAATGATGCTGGAGCAACTCAATTCAGAGTTCACCAAGTGGGGATCTCACCTAAAGAGCAAGTAAGTGCTCAGAAAAAGCAGCACCCGGAGTAGAGTGAGCTCTCACCCCCAGGGTGCACAGCTCGCCTTAGGACTTGTACACCAAGGCGATAGGATCCACTATCCAGTGGGCCAGCCTCTACGACGTTCTCTTCTGCTGGCCTTCAAAGCAGACAAAGAGTAGCTCTGAGCATCTAAAGCTCTGTGTTTGGTCGTCCTCCAGCAGCAGCTCTTGCAAGTTCCCCATCTGGTTCCAAAAAGAAGTGGTGGGAACTTTGATGCTGGCCCAAACTCAAGAAAGGCCTCGTTGACTGAAAACACCTGCAGATCCCGACCTTCTTGAAGGAAGCAAGCGCAGTCAGGATATTGTGCTCCGTCCCTTAGAAAGCAAGTTCTTCTTCAGGGGAATCTGCCTGGGAGGGGCTGTCGCAAGGAGCATCAATTTTGGGAACCAGGTCTGGTTGGGAGACCTGCTTCTCATCCACCCTGACCTTGCACAGTGTCTGAATGAGAAGGCTCCCTGGGGGACTCCTGGGAGGCAAACAGGTCTACTTACACATCCCTGAATCAGCTCCCGATCAGCTGGACCACCTGGGGACGAAGTCTCCATTTTCCCAGGAATGAGAGCTGTTGTGAGAGCACATTAGGTACACGATTGAGCTTGCCAGGAATATAAATGCCGCACAACGGCTTGAGCTGCTGCTGTCTCCAGCAGAGGAGATTGCAGGCGAGTTGCGACTTGTGACAGGAGTTTAGACCACTTTGAATGTTGATGTACATAACAGTCGATGTGTTACTACTGGGTGCTTATTCTAAGGGCACTCCGGCTCATGTAAAGGCAAGTTTCAACCAAAGACTGAATGTTTGGCGTCAGCTCAGTATGATAGTCACACGGAGTGGGCCAGAGCAACATGTCCATCTCGGGACTCGGTTGTGTATCCAGTGTTGAAGCATTCTTATAAGCATCAAACCAAGCAGCGTTACAGTGGCTGCAGATGCTATATGTCCCAGGAGCCTCTAAAATTGTTTCAGTGTGACCGCTCTCATTGCTGAGAATCGCTGTCATAATGAGCAAGTCCAACTCCAGAAAGAGAAAGGAGATGCTCTACATGGGGAAGAGCTTGCTCTTTTCACAGTTGATCTGAAGCCCCAGATTGTCTGTGATGGTCTGATGGCAAGTGTCTGAGCACCAAATCCCTCTGCTCGTTCAACTGATCCCAAGACTGGGCCAAAAGGAGCTAGTTGTCAGGATAGTTCAAGATGCAAATATCCACTTCCCTGAGAGGAGTAAGGGCAGGAGTAAGACAGGGCCAGGCCAAATGGGACGACCTTGTACTGGTATGCTCGTCCCTCGAACACAAAGCGAAGGAACGGTCTAAGTCAAGGGAGAATCGAGACATGAAAGTGCACATGTTTCAGGTCAAATGCTGTAAAAAAATTATGGGAGTGAACACACGTGAGGATGCGTTTCTGTGTGAGCATCTTAAATAGGAGCTTGTAAATGGCCCGACTCAAGACACACAGATCCAAAATTGGCCATAACCCACTGCTATCTTGGGCACAATGAATCATGAGCTGTAAAATCCTACTTCATCTCAACTGGATGGACAGGCTCTATTGCATCATTCGCCAGCAGTACCGCAAACTCCGCATGCAGAACAGAGGCTTGCTTGTTTGCTCCAAGGCAAACAGGACACTAATATTACTTGGGGAACGCCTGACAAACTGAATCATATAGCCGAGTCTGTCCAGCGGCTCGGAGATACTTAACAACCAGAGCTGTTATAGTCTCGCAGTAGCTGGACGGGAGCCATGGACGATTCCTCCAAATGGCAGCACTTTGTACCTCCATTGCAAACTCCACCTGTGGAATCACATGGCTGTCATCTCTGAATTAAATTCAACATGAGCAGCGGCATCTTCTCCAGAAGACGATAGTCCTCTCATTGCTACAGCCGGGAGCTAACCAGCATCTTTAAAAAGACACTCGCCACCTGTGCTTGCTTTATTAGGAGGTGATTGGGATCCCAGGCAAGACCCCATGACGCCAGTCTGATGTACATCAAACGTGACTGACTGAAAGGGAACTACATTTACCATGCAGCATATTTTTGGCAGAAAATGTTTCTTCCAGAAATTTCAGTCTGATCCATCCCCTTGTCCAGAACAGTTTAAAAAAAATAAAATAAATAAACACAAACAAACAAAAAAGTCAGTACTGTATTTTAGGATGTGTGTTTATTTATTGTTTAATGAACTGTTGTATAAGAATACTTAATATCGGCTGTGATGTCCCACAGATAATGTTTAAATGAACCTGTTCCTTTTTGTGTGACGTTGACACATCTCCTCATTTAATTGTATATGTTTTTGTTTAAAGTTGCATGTCTACCTCATGGGCTTATAGCTCCGTCTATGTAGCCGGTAATTGTTAAAAATCTGTTTTTTTTATGTTTTGCACCCTGCTCTCCGATTGAAGGATTTGGTTGAAAAATAAAACCACAAGCTATGGTAAATGGGCCAAGGATGAAGACAAAGATGAAAATCCTATTTGATGACGAAAGTTCCCGATTCCCGCGGATTCTCCTTATCTTCAGCAGGTGGGCTATTTTTGACTCGACCCATTCTGTTCGGGCTATAAAACACTTCTGGGCAAAAAAATAGCACACAGCGAGGCACAAAGTAAGTGGATGAACCACTGGGTAACTGGATATTTTGATGAACAGATGTTAGTGTTAATGCTTCAGTTTTCCACAGAATACATTTTGTATGAAGGGATCAAAGTGACATGAAGGGATGACATGATACTATCACGTTTGACAGTTCAGAAAAGGTACATTTTGTACTTAATAGTGTAGACTTATATCACAAAAATGTGTCATGTTTCTGAGCATCTGTCTCATCCATAGATGCTATTTCCTTTTTTGTAGGAGCGGTTAATTACTGAGGAAACAAAAAGTTCTCTCAAAGAGATTGACATGACCGCATTTCTTGCTTGTGGCACATACACTCAGCTCAAAGAAAAACATAGCTCACAAGTTTGGTGAAATGAGTTCTAGCAGTTCATGTCACATACACACACACACACACACACACACACACACACAGTGTTTTAAAACATCTAATTTAATAAAGATGACTTTGCCTTGATTAAGCACTCTCGGGAGCTGTCAAGCCGGTCTGGCCTCTCCCAAGTTCATTTTCCTCAACAGCATATGCTGGAAGGTTTGCTTTCTCATCCGCCTGCCTCCGAACTCCTCACACCGTCTTTCAATTCCTCCCTCACACCACCAGTCATGGAGATGTGAACCTGCCATGTGCTCTTACTTACTTAGAAAATGACAGAAACAGACATTTGCTACAGCCATTGAGTATCTGTGGCAGTTTACAGCATAAGAGCAAAACAAAAACAGTTTCCTTTGTGAACTGGCAGTTTAGATATTGTGACGTGAACTGTGAGGAGATATTTTGTCAATGTCATGCTTTTAAGTGTCCTACAAACATAATTTAAGGCAGTGGTCCCCAACCCCCGGTCCGCGGACGAAATGGTACCGGGCCGCGGATCGAATTCGCGGACCGGTCCGTGAGCGGCTGCAAGCGGCTGTTGTGCTGCAGCTTTGGCGGTAAAGAGGTGTGTTTAAAAAATCTTGCACTCACCTACAACCCCCCCATCGAAAAAATAAGAAATTATTATTCAACAATTGGATATTAATGTATTGTATTAATATAAATGATTTAAAATAAATTACATTTTAATATTAATATTTAAAATTAATTTAAACTTTATATTGCAGTATTATATTATATTATATAGTAATATACATACTCATTGAATTCTCTTCAATTCATTTTTCTCCTGAATTCTATTCTGTTGAATTTTCTTATTCTTCGAGCACTTGAAAACTTTACAAGACTTCTACTCATCCAATGATAGATTTTAGTGCATTTAGTGCATTTAGTGCAATTATTTAAAAATTATTATTCTAGCAGCCAGCCCATTAATGCACCCCTGGACAATCTACAGCAAAGTGCTCGTCTGCATTAACAGAGAATGTATAAGGTTGTGCTTCATGGTTAGAGGCTCAGCTTACATTTATTATGATATCCACCGTTTCTCGAATGTAAATAAAGTTCCTATTCACAAACTTAACGCAACTTTTTTATTTTTTATTTTAAATGAACTGATCATTAATCACTTTGCCCTCTCAGGCAACAACGCTAAATGAAGATTAATTTAAAGACTGATAGGTTAAGCTTATTATTTTTCCCCTTTTCTTTTCCTGCTCTGCTCCCAGAACGCTTCCCTCTTCTACCCATTTTGATTATGGGACAGACTTAAAATAGTCGAAGGGTGAGTGGTTCATTGAAATTTTTTTCTTTTTTAAACAAATCATTTTAGGTTATTTATGAAGTTTTATTAAAGACTTAATATTTTGACAGATTAATTTTGGCACAATGGTGCCGCCCTCCTGTGCACGCAATTTTTACACCATTGGATGTAGTTACTGACCAGCAGGAGACAACTGGGTCATGAAAACCTCTTGGTCTTCTAGTAAAACCAACAAACGGAGGCGAAAGCAAATTCCAGTTACCACAGTTACCCCAGTTAAAAAGAGAGAAATATCAAATGAAATTACATACATTCTCCTCAAAAAAAGTTTGTTTTGCACTAAGCAAAGAAAAATCCTGGGGAGATTATTATTGTAATTTTTTTGCAATCCAATGGAATAAAATCAGCTAAAGAAGTTCAGGGACAAGATGATTGGAGACTGGAGCAAACACATTTGATGTAGAATGGATAAATGAAGAAGCTACTAATCATTTTGTACCATTCTGAAGCTCTTGAATGTGGTTTGACCCAAATAAAGGTCAACTCTGAAGGTACTAATGAGGTGAGGTCCAAAACATGGGTTTGATTCCCATTGAGCACACACACTAAAATATATACTTTAAATCAGTTCTTTTGAATAAAATTGTCTGCCAAATGAATAAATGTGCATACAAATGGAAGTGCACCCTAAGTCATAAATTACACACTAACAATAATAATTGTAAAACAATAACCAGCGCTATCAGGGTAAGCACCCCTTCTCAAGATAAATCTTGTGTTTAACTGTCCATTTTATTCTGAGCACACATGGATTTATTTATTGTGTCACCTTAAGCGCAGCCCTTACTTCTGTTCAAATTGAGACACCTGCTTCCTGTCAGACCTGAATCTACAAGGCAGAGTGCTTTTCATTTTCAAGGTGCTTGATCTCGGGAACCTTTCATGTCTGGAGGAACAAGTGTCTTTTGACTCCACCACCGCTGCCACAATTCCCCTGGAAAAGACCTTTCAAGTTTTAAAGTGTTGTTCTGGTTGCTTCTCAAATACGTAAAAAAAACACACACAAGTCTGTATTGATTAAAATCCAACTGATTTGTAGCATTAGAGGGGAGAGGCTGAGAGAGGAAGGTGTGGAAGGAGGGCGGCTTTGATTCACTTGCACAGGCCAGAGATCAGTCAGTCAGACTGCAACTCTCCAGGACCAAAGGCAGCTTTTATTGCTGTTTGCATTTGAGGGCGAGCACCGCAGGGACACGACAGGTGAAGGAAGAACACATGGCAGTCTGAGCCAGTGTTCACAGTATTGGGCTTGAGTTTGCTTAAGGGACTGTGGTGTGAATACAAAATTTCCTTTCCTCGTTTGGTCAGGATTATTTATTTCATTTGTTATACTTTTTTACTCAGTAACCAATGTCAAAATAATGTGTTCATCTTTGTTTCTTTTTGCTGTAAATGTCTATAATTAGTAAAAAAAAATAGTTTTTATGTATTACAAATAAAACATTTAAAAAGCTATGTGACTTTATCTCTTAAAAACTGGTGATGCTGCAGCAATGACATTTACTAAACCTTTTTCTGAGAAACCATACAGAATGCATTTATATGCAAGTCTTCCCATAAATGCATGGTTTATCCTCTTAACTAATTAATAGCAATAAAAAAATCTTTAGTACAATTATCAACAGCATGAAATTGCTTATTTACATGCAAACTACTCTTAATATCAAGACAATATTTGTCCATTAACCAAACCAATTATCACTGACACTAATGGCAAAGAATGCAGTGTACTGTGATTTAGAAAAAAAAGAAAACTTGCTTGTATGTTTAAATTATATTTTAATGATAGTATTGAGCTTCTTAGTTGAATACACATTGTCTACATCCAGTATTGCTGCTAATGGACACAAATCTGAGCTCTCTGAGGACATCTAAACAAGTAATCCGCCGTATAGACGATGTAAAAGCAGTGATACATGTATGATTGGTTTAATACTAGGTCTTGAGGGCATTAGGACATGGACAGTGTCAGATAATTAGTGTCTACATTGGTCTGCGTTTTGTAAAACAATTGAGAGAAACAATTGCCTGTCATTTTTAACAGGTCAACAATCAGAAAACCACACTGGGGAAATAAATAACATGATTTTTGTATATAAGGCATAAATGTTGGCCTGGTGTCTGATTGATTTTTCTGCTAAGTATAATTCTTTTCATGCATGAGATAATTTGGGAGTTAGAGCTCCCTAACTTGTGTCTTGTATTAGTAGGAAGGACAACATTTAAGTGTAATAGTTTAAATTTGTTGTTGCTGGGAAATTGTACTATGCAAATCATTTTTTCCTCCCCCTGAGCTTTTGTTTGATATGTACATGTAATCAGGAGTATTTCTTGTTCGATGAAGTTATTAAGTATATTTATATGGTTTTGAATATTGCACAAGAAAAATAACTAAATAAAGTGCTTTGTTTCATCTCAAGCCTCACGGTCAAGGTTGAGAAACTTGTTAGAAGCTTATTAGAAAGTGAATTATTTCTGATATTTCTGTAAATGTCTATTTGTTCTCTATAGAAACATATTGTGAAACAGTCAAGATTAAATGGACAAAAACCAGGATGAACTGAGGATAATGATGGGACCTTAATTTAAGAGTTTGCTTTGTGAAAAGAGGGTGATGATGACAACATTATGATGAGTTTTTTTCTCATAATCTGGGGTCACATATTTTGAGTCAACCAAAATAAAATTGTCAACTAAAATCAATTGTGCATTCATTGAAATATGCATATTTGCTGACACAGCAAGAAGATGTATAGACCAAAATTAAATCTCCACACTCTTGAAAAAAAGCTTTTTTTCTGGCATTGACAGTTTCCTTGAAAAACTTTTATCACCCACAGATACTTTCAACTGAACACGCTTCTTTATCGTGGAAAAAGGTTCTTCACACTAAGAAAAAAGGTTATTTTAAGAACTGTTGCCTGAAATATTGTTTAGGGAAACAAAAAGGATTCTTATATCGCATTGTTGAAAAGAAAAAAAAAAGAATAAAAAAACAACCTTTTTGTAACCTTTATTTTTAGGAGTGCAAGAAAATAAGAAAAAATGTTATACTGAAAATCCATCGTCATCATCTTTCTCCCCCTGGGAAATAACAGTGAAAAGGCTAAACAGCTTTTTTCTTGCCAGAAGTTAAAAGTTTGCATATACATAAATTTACTTTAAAAAGTACAGGTAGAACAGCCTAAAAACATCATATGATGCACAAAAAAGCATTAAACATTGCTATTCATTCAAATGGAAGCATACCGTACATCTTTATTTGAACTCGCAATCAATTGATTTGTCAAATGTTATAAATATTTGTTGATGACTTCTTTATGAAAGCTTTTTGAATCAATCATTCATACAGTTAGCTGCTTCTTCACACATTCACTCTGAAGGGAAGACAGTCCTCAAACAAACTCATCTTGAGAGCAGATGGTGCTGAACACCTGGAGGATCCACAGAGACTAACGCTCTGAACATCTCAGCTGATGCCACCATTCCCTTTAAAATAATAGAGATCTTCCAAGATGGCTGACATCCCTCCAGTGTGCACAGGGAGTACTTGCATTATAGTTTGCTTTTGAGGATGCCGACACGTTGCACAGCACGCTGCTTTTTTTCCCTGTGATCAGGAAAGGGCTTTTGAACACAGATCTTACAGTGCTGCGGGCTTTACCACACACAGCGTATATGGCTGGGAGGTCATTGTAGTGTGTTTGGGCTGAGGATTGCTGCTGTTTACACTTCAGCACTTCAGACTGCATACTGTTAGCAGGGGCTTTGCAGTTAAAGAGCTAGGTTAATAATCCAAAGGCCCTGGCTTTCAATGCTTGAAAGGCTGATCTCATGATGGCCTCAGCCTTACAGCACAGCTATAAAAAGTTAGATGCATATTTACTAGGGGTGTAATTGCCCCGAATAGTACGGTATGGACATCGTAGTTCGGTCACACAACGAATACAGTAATTCAATTACGATCGGTCCACATTCATGTGTGCATGGTAATGCACGCTACCATTGAAAAGTCAAAAGAAAAAAGAGAAAGAAATGATCAATCGATTAACCATGCGTGTAGAGGGATTCAAAGCAAACTTAAAAAACGTGACTTTGTCATAGAAGTGTTTTAAATAATACAATTTTGTTAAATGCACAACCTAGTTTAAAAGAATTTGGGTCTTCTCGGGGACATTTGGAAAAAACATATTTATTTTAAATGACCTGAGAACTGAGACCACTAATGTTAAACCCAACCCTTGTCCGAGTCACTCCAAATCAGCTCGGGGTCTTGGTTCGGACATCAGGTTTTCGAATCTAGATGGACACATGAAGACCTCAAGACATGGGTCAAATCACCAAAATGGGTCAAGTCACTTTCATTTATATAGTGATTTTTACAATACAAAGTAGTTCAAAGCTTTCTATATAACAGTATTTCAAAAAAAGATTGTTTATTTCACCATGCCTCAACTACTCAAAGTACAAAAACAATATTCAAGTAAATGCTAACAAACGCAGAATCAATGTTTCTCAAACTGCATCAAGATGCACAACAGAAGCAATAGGGTAATTTAACAGTTTCCATCCACTTAACAGGCTTCAGTGAATCTCATAGCAGTGATGCTCATTGTACAGCTGGTATTGTTAGCAGGAGAACATCCATAGCAGTATTTTAATTTCATATAATGGTGTGTTAAACACTATTAAAGCCATCAGTTCTCTTTGAACTGTTAACTTTCCATATAAGATAAAAGCTTTGAATTGGATTTTCATTTCCATTGGATTTGCGGGCACATGCACTGCTCATTTGTTACTTAATTGCTCTAACATGTGGTTAAATGTGGACCTAATTGCAATTATATTTGAGAATTTATCATTGTTAGATGCTTTAGAAAACAATGCAGCTTCAGAAGTGTTTTTATTATACAGTGTATTGAATGCTGTGTCAAGAATGTGGAACAAACAATAAATCACAAGGGAATAAAACGTTTTTAATAACTAATGGCCACAGGTACTTCAGTTCTCTATTTAAGAGTTACTGGTGTGTCAGATGACTTTAAAATCATAATGACCCCCATTGATTGAATCGGATCCCAACCTGAACTCTTGCGGTTGAACAACATTTGCATTTCTGCATCTGGCAGCACATTTTTATCAGTTCTTGCTTTCTCTGGGAATCGAACCCATGACCTTGGCATTGGTGCATTGCTCTACTTTTTGAGTTGAAGCGAGACCTTAAAATTGTTTGATTGTGCTAAAAAGACATGGAGTTTGATGGCAGGCTTTTATACTTTGAATATAAGGAACATTTTGCATTGAGAGACCGGGGCTAGTTGTCACAGATACAAGTTTTTTTTTTTTTTTTTTTTTTTATGGTAACTATTTTACTGTTTATATCATGCAGAAAAACTACAATAACCTGCTTAATGCCAGGTTTCCATTGTGACAATTTACTCCATACAATATGTGTAACAAGTGCGGTGGATGACGAACACGGAAGACACGAATGGCAAGGATCAACTCAAAACTCTTTAATATAACGAAAACACTTTAAATACAAACTGAAATGGCACAAGAAACAAACAAAAACTCAGAATGGCTAGGAACTCGGAAAGACTAACACACACAGAGACATCGGCAGGGTCAGATACGCATTACAATCGACAAGGACAAGACATTACATGAGGGCTTAAATACACAGGAATAATGGGGAACACCTGACACGACTAACAATGGGACTGGTAAACGAGATGGAAACACAATGGATCACATGGGAGGAAACAGGAAGTGACGAGACTCGACATGACTGTGACAGTATGACAACATACCCTCAATAGCTCAATAAGTTTTTTCTTGCTGTAGTTTTTTTTTTTTTTTGTGCATCAAAACGTTTATTTTATTTACTAACGGTTCTATGAGCCATGAAATAAAAAAATATATATATATTAAAATTGATGACAAATTTACTGTATTTTTTATCAGCCTTGGTTAGTATAAAAGAGTTTTTGAAAAAACTTTAAAACATTTTACAAACCCCAGACTTCTGACAGTGACAGTGTAAAAAAAAAAAAAAATTGTTATACTGTCACGTATGTTCAAATAAAGAATTAGTAGGTGTACTAAGGTACACTTATCTCCACAGCACTCAATGTCCTACTCAACAACATCATTTTCCCTAATGAACCTTATTCTTTCGTGACTCCCTTGCAATGCTACTTTCAGTGTAAGAATACACTCTATGGATTTTTCCATAAACACATGAAATAGAGAAGAGCTTATCAGTTAATCACTTACACGCTCTACAAAAATGTGTTTAATTGGAAAGTTATCAAATAACTCATGACACGGTGTGCCTCCTGAAAAGCGGATATTGATTCCGGGTTCCCAGAGCTACTGCACAAATGCCATCTCCAAGAGAGTTTCCCATCAGCGCCGTCAACGAGCGCTCGGACGATGATTGATCTTTCACAAAGTGGATGACCATTGATCATTACTCAATCATGGAGATGATTCCAGCCTGTAAAATGTCCCTGTCTAAACAGGTCATTCATCTTTAGATGTCCCCGCTGTCACAACGGCTTCATAACAACAACCAATTCCACCAAACGGGCAAATGTGTTGCGATTACTCTCCCAGCACGCTGCTGGTTAGGAAAACCCGCAAACGTCAGATTTAATTTGCACAGCTTCTGTCTAAAGTTGATATCTCATGCGAGAAAATGTCCCACTGGATTGCTGCATTTTCCAGTTCTTTAAAATCATGAATGCAAAATGAATGCTCAGCGAAGTTTGAACCGAGCAATTGCAAACCAAGTTAAGGCACGCTACAATTCACAAAACACATTTCATGCTGCAGACTTTAAGGGCTGGATAACGCTTCTATTGTGCCATGCCGTATATCGGTCTGCACTCAATCAGATATGCCAGTTTGCACCTGCTGGGCAAATAATTTGGGCCTGCCAGACCTGACACTGCTGCGGGTGTAAATTAGAGAGACGATTTTGGACTCAGGGCCTGAAATGTCAGACATCTTGGTGTTTGTTCCCTGCTGATCATCAGTAAACTGCTATGGACAGCTGATACAGACCTTTTCTTTAGAAACAGCTAACACTTTAGCTTAAAGGGACCATGTTCTATACTTCTGCTGCAATTTAGTCTTATAGGACAAAAATTGAGTATTTTGTGAATCTATTAAGTCAGTTCCTGTTCAACAGTTTTGCAAAGAAATAGTTTGTTTAAATAAAAATTTGAATGACATGAAAATGCATTCATTCACTCTTAAAATAAAGGTTCTTTATTGGCATCCGTAAGGTTTTAAGAAGAACCTTTAACATCCATGTCCTTGCTTATATTTTAAGTCCTTGCTTATACTAGTGCGTTTTCGTCTTCAGACCCACACAGAGACTTTTTTGTCATCGCTTCCCATCTTAGTTCCCTGATTGGATCTTCTGGATCATTGCGTATCCTTCACTGATTCGTCCGTGAAGGTCTGTTGGATGGCGGAAGTTCAACCCGATCCAGAACAGCGACTTGATGGTCATCGTATAGTATTTGTACATCCAAAGAATGACGGCAGAACTGTTCTGCAAAGTGCAGAAAGTTAAGGCTTCGGACCAAAGCAGCAAACTGAGATGTTATATCTACTTGTGGTCTGATATTCTGTCACATAATATCCAATGAAGATGATGATGATAATGATAGCACACAAGGTTTATGAAATAACCAACATATGAGACCACGTGGGAACACAAGGAAAGGAGGTACAAACACGGAAATTAATGACACACAGTTGTGATTATTATCAGAGTCCATAAAAACTAAGGATAGGCAGGAAACTAAGACAAAGAAACACATGAGGTCCATGAAAATGAAACTAACTCAACAGAACTGTGACTCAAAAATGGCTTGTGCGGTAGCGAAATCCAAACAAGAAAAATAAAAATGGGTGAAAAATTAAAAAAAAATATTCTAATTGCACTAAAATGCTGGGCTGTTTCATGTCAGATATGGATAAACTCAACTGTTGGGTTTAAAAAAACATTATACAAAAAATTAAACCGTGGTTAGTCCATATTTGACCCAAACATGAGTGTGTATTGTTTCTGTTTCATCTAGAAATTGTGTGGTTTGAAAAACATTAATTAACCTACAAACAATTCAAAACATTTGTTACATCAAGACGCAAGTAAAGAAAAGAAGGCAGGAATATGTGAACAACTAAATCTTAATTTAGGTGTAACCAAATAACATTCACAGCTCTGTTTTGACATGAGAGATGTCAAACGTTCCTTATATAGTGCGTGCTTTGTTCTGTAGAGGAGAATGTTCTCTTAAAATATCACGGGAAAAGCTCAGTTACTTGACACAATCAATCAGGAACTAATTGTGATTTGAACAATCACTTTTGTAGTTGATTTATGATCTCAGTGGGCCGTAAGGTTATCAGACCTGTGAAAACACACTTATCGCTTCTGGACATCCATTGCTCCTGTTCAAGAACAGAGTTCAAGGTGTGTTATCAGAGGATGTGCCTGATAATGTCCTGTTGTTTGATGTTATGCTGGTATTAATATTAATCTCGTGTGATTAAACTGTATCTGTTGCAGCTGCCTGCTTTTTACAGCGTCATTGTGATCCGGACACAAAAATCTGCTGTAAACAGTAAGCATCAATCAACATAATTCTGCCTAACAAATCCTTTACTTTAACAAAATTTCAGTGCATCCATCTTGCACTGTTAATGTCAGGATTCACTGCAGTTAGAAAAAAAATCATTCACAACGAGCAGACGACCCAAGAAAAATATGAACTACACACTTATATTTCAGTCAAAAGATCAATAAAATCATTTTTGTGCAGTTTTATATTCAACTATTGTAATGCATGTCTCCTGTGAGCTCCACATGAGGACCACATAGACTCAATATAGAGTTGCTGCCTGTGTAGGGCATTCCAGATCTGATTTTCTGAAGTTCAGTTTCAGTTGGGATGCTCCCTTAGAAAACATCTGCTTGTTTAGACAACAGACATCACAACAGCTCACTAGGTTTCGTAACAGAGCTTGTCAATGCTGCAAAAGGGTTAGATTGTAAGATGGTGTGTTAGGGTTGAAAAATGACAGTGGTCAGCAGTTTCTGTGGACAAGCATGACAGGCATTTTAAGCTAACCTGTCTCTCTGGGCTGTTTGAGAACACGTTTGTGCATTAGAGCCACTTAAGAGTAACATGCCCTCCTTCTCCCTCAAGATCAATACTGTTGAAGTAGACATCACCTGTTCCCTTTATCATGTGATAATTGCTGATGCTTCCTACCCTTCTCCTTTCCTTTCCAGGAGAGGCAGCCTTCATAGCCAGACTTTTTTTCTATTGGCAAATCTTGTCCGATTTGCAGCATGACAAGAACTGCTCACTAATACAAGAACAGACCATCAAACTAAGGGGCTGTTTACACAACACAATTTTCGGCTAAAAATGGAATGAATTGTATGCCTTTGGTCGTTAATTTAAGTACATGATAAGGGGTTTTGGGGTCCAGAAAACACCATTTTTGGAAAATGGGTGATAAAGATACCATTATCATCCGTGTGTAAACCTCAAAAACATAGATTTGTGAAAATGGGAACGTCATGCACACGCACATACGTGTTCGACAGACATGATCAAAATGATCCCTGTTGATCTGTGAAAATGACTGTATTAGGCAGGTCAGACCAGAAGTGGGCGATATCAATATACGGCTATAGACTGAACACGTATGCGCTCTAAATAAATTCAAATTTAGGAATTGAACTGGAACTTAAATGCATGTTTTATTCAATTCCGAACGGCATACAACTCTGCTAGATTCTTAAAACTCCATGAATCATAATAATTATAAAATAATCAGTAAAATGCTTTAAATAGTTTAAATAGTTTCAGGTGGAATATGGCAGGAAAAGAGAAATACAAATATGGTGCAAATTGCAATTCACATTTGAACAAAAGGAAGAAATTTCAAGGAATTGAAATTCAAAGAATATCATTATTGATTTCAAGACAATGTTTTGCTTTTTTGAAAGTTTTGAAAAAGTTTAAAAAGCCTTGAAATGTAAAGGTTCATAAGCCCTACATTCAGAGATAATGAGAGATGGAATGATAAAGCGAATGATAAATAGAATGATAGAAAAATACAAGAACGTTAGATTGAGTAATAGATAGAATGATAAATAAAATGATAGAATAGAATGATAGGACTAACAATAGAACGGACGGATGGTAGAGAAATAAAAATTCCCCCGACGGTCGCTTTATTTTGTTATTCTAGTGGGCATTTGGCTTGTAAAACTGGCTGCCACTGAACTCAGCATGCATTTGAGAGCCATGATACAATGCCTGAAGGCAAAACACACACCACAGACTCACAAACACACACACACACATAACATCCTCACCACCTTTCAAAGAATGTAAAATGATTTTAAACATTAATTTCCAGGAATCTGCTTTATCGTTGGTTTGCTAACTTCTGCATGCATTTAACCACAGTATTTTCTCTGACTTGCAAACGTCTCCAAAACTAAACACTTCCTGGTCCATGCAAGATGCTGATAAGTTCAGCTGTGCTGTATCTGCTGTAGCAGAAGCGTATCTTCAAATACTCAGACGCTGAAATCCCGCTCGTCTTATTTCCTTTAGTGGTGGTAGACTCATTTTCCTCCGCACTGCAGGTGTCTGGCCATGATACAGGCGTGGAATACAGTGAGAGATAATGCTTATTCTCGTGAACTATTGCTGAGCATTTTGATTGAACTGTCAGATCAAGTTGCTATTCTAACAAGAAATCTGTCAAGCACGCTTTTTCACCTCATGTTTATTTTCTGCCGAAAGCCTGGGCCATTTCCTTCAAATGTCATTGTGCTTGAGTCCACATATCACCCATCCTACCATTACCGTGTCCGTTCAGCTTTTCTCACTAAAACTGTTTGCAGAGACGTAATACATGTCAAATGTGAAATCTTTGCTCTTTCGCAGATCAGGAGGCTTTATAGAGCTCTCAGTTGTTAGATTTAATTGTCTCTTTCATCAACAATGTCCCGAAACTTCCTCTAAAGTTCCCTAGAAAAATCGTTTATAACAACAATTATTAACATAAATTAAAAAAGCTATTTTCAAACAAAGAAGGACACCTGACCTGCACACTATAGGCAAAAAGCATGAGAGCCACACCATCTTCAGGAAATACACTGCATTTGAATCCTTTCCCCAGCTAAACTAAGAGACTAAGACAGAGTTAGAGAACCTTTAAAGGATTATACTGGGGCTTAACGCGTTCTTTGTATGGCAGTGGTGCTATATAGCACATTAATCACCCCAAATAACTGTTGAAGAACCTCTGAAGAACCATTCTGAGCTTAAAAAGGCTTTATAGCACCTCATCCACCCTAAGAACCAACATTTAGATGGCTCATAATGAGATTTCTTTTGGTGTCTTGGCTCATCTGAGCACAGCTGGATGGCTTGTTCAGATTGCTTAAGAGACATTCAATAATCCCATTTGTTTGAAAAAGAAACAATTGCAATCATCTCAGTTTTTTCTCTTCTTTGGGTTGTAAATGGGGCATGGTTTAACATTAATCGCAATAAATGCAATTACAGTAAATCCGAAATATTAGCACTTGTGTATAGCCTTTACAAAAATGTCAAATTATTGAGATAGCCATATTACCACGTTTACAATAGGATCAATTAACCTATATAATTGTTGTCATTGGCTCATAACCTGCTCTTTAACCTCTTGTAATGGAGTTTGACATGATGTAAGCCTTTTTCCCCTCCAGTAATTAACTTAATCAGCACATTTCCCTCTATTCGTTCGGGAAGAGATTTAAACAGAAGGCCTTTGCATGTTGAGGGAGAATCCTGTCACTAATTGGAGCGATGCAAAGGCACTTAATGAGAATGAGGAAACAATATGAAACGGGAAACTGTACATATGTCCCTGTGTTTATAACATACCCTCAGAGGAAACTTGTGCCTTGACATTTAAAGCAAACAAATCCATATGTTAGGTCTGGACGCCCACACATTAAGCAATGTATGACAGCAGCTCTCTGCAATGAAATTGAATTACTGTATGCTTTGAAATCCTAAAGCGGCGGAACAAATGCGAGGGCTAGACAAAGAGCGAGCTCGCCCTGTTTCTAATGTATGAGCAGTCAGCCAAAGTGAGGCTGGAAAGCACACATCACCAGTGGTGGTCCCATCGTCATGCGAGAAAGCTATCAGCAGTCAAAGTGTGACATGCAGGGCATTCTGGGAATAAAACGTGTCACAAGTCATTAACCCTGAGCTTAGAGTGAGATGTGTGGATGCCCATAGGCAAGGCAGAAATCTATTGATTCCCCACGTACAGGACCCTGATGCAGAGGGCGAGGTTAAGGGAAAGAGGACATTATTGTGAAAGCCCTCTATGAAATTCACAGCTGCTCTCCTCAAATTCTCACCCCGATGTGGGGTCTATTCCTCTGGGTGACCTCAAACTGGTTTGGCCAGGCCATGAAGAGACTGTGAATGTCTCATTCAGTCAATAATATGGTGCCGCTTTAGTCTTCCGTTAGCAGTTCTATAGTGTGCATGAATGTTGGTCATTCACTTAGCTTAAAATTACACTGGTTAACAGCCAAAATGCTTCTGAAATACATGAAAGCCAATGAGAATGAATGATGGTACAAATTGTTGGTTGGCTTTAGTTTTCAAGATATGCTGTTGGTCAGCATACACAACCCTTAACTTGGGAATAGCAGAGGATAAGCCAATAATAAAGAGAAGGGATCAAATCTCAATTTAAAACGCGACATATTATGCCCCTTTTTACAAGATGTAAAATAAGTCTCAGGTTTCTCTAGAATGTGTCTGTCACAGTCATGTCTCATCTTGTCACATCCCGCCTGTGTGATCCTTCTGTGTTTCCGTAGATTGTCATGTTAACCACTCCCCCTTTGTTTGTTGTTTCCAGGTGCTCCTCGTTTTCCCATCTATTTATACTGAAAGATACTATTCGGAAATCCATTGCCGCTTGTATATATATTCTTTCATTTTTCTTATTTGTACCTATATTCTTTTCTTTGTCTTAATTTTCATGTTTCTTTGTCTTATTTTTCATATGTTCTTTTCCTTTTTCTTATTTGAATGATTTGTAAAGAGTGATTTATAATCAAGTTAGGGATTTCTATTAGTTATATCCTTTCTTTACTCTTCTGTAGTTTTCCATCGAGTAAGGATGAATATTGTCTGCACGTCTCCACAGATAGAGTATGTTATCAGAATGTTTTGAGAAGTTTCTGTTGATTGTTGGAGCCTGAGCCGAGTTCTGCCTTGGAGAAGCTGTGAATCTGTGTGTGCGTTAATATGGTCTGTATTGGTGAGGTGATTAGCTGGCACCATAAAACTTGTTCTCGACAAGCCACGTCACGAACCCGCCAACCATGTGATCAACGAAGATATGCTTCAGACTGTCTGCTCTTGTGTGGAAAATTACTAGTTTTGTTTATCTTTCTTTCTTTCTTTCTTAGCCAATCAGAATCATTTAAACGTCATCATTGACGTAGTTAGCACCCTCTGTTAGAATATAACTCCTTGTAACAATGTTATTGTATTTGGGGCGGCCTACGAACTCCTTGTGAGACCTGAAGCTGGCTTCTGCTGATGAAACTGCAAACTAAACTTCACTAAAATTTCTTCTATTGACTGCACTTCTGACTCCTGGTCTTCATTCAACATATCTGGTCCTCAGGTCTTAACTGTAAATCCCCTACAATACCTTCATGTTCTCCTTTGTCCTTGTCGATCGTTAGCGTTACCCATTCCTGGTTTGTGGATATACTGTACTGTGTACTCTGAGTTTGGCACCATGGTGTGCCGCTTTTGTTTCCCGTTTTGATTAAAGTTCTTTCTGTTTGAATCTCCGAGTGCCTCCTTTGCCTCTCCGCATTGCAATCCAGCATTCCCATGACATTGTCTGTGAAGTTTACTCAAAATACCGCACAGATCATTTATTATTCCATATTGTAAATGCATGACTCTTTGAATGCAAATGAGTTTCAGCCCCGCCCCCTTTCCAGAAGAGGGCGTAGCCTTTACAGCTCTTGCCTTGGATACTCTGCAAAAAACTAAAACATCTGTTTTAATTATTATCTCTATTGCGTTCACGCTCACCTGACATCGCACTTCTTCGTCATCATGAAAGTTTATCATCTGCATGCATTTCAAAGCCATATTAGTATATGGTTTATATGGAGCGAACACATTCAATGAACGTACACAGAAAGCTGGATGTCAAACATTACATCCTGTGAGTATTAAATTAAGCTCTCACATCTTATTGTGCTTACACTGTCAACAACACAAAGTTCACAGTCGGTTATGTCTGTGAATGTAAAGAGCAGAGAAAGAAATCGATATATATGTATCTGTTTGTTAGATCTGTGTATTAAAGTGAAAGCAGTAATATACAGTGTCTAATTATATGAATTAAACAACAAAAGAAAATCAGAAAATCACTCTCAGCTCAGCTCTTGAATTAATAACTTTAGTAGTTTCAATAAGAACACATGCTGTTAAATGTTCTGGCGAAGAGATAAACATGGTGGACTGTATACACTTCACTGAGGGCGGGGTTTATGCTAACAGGGCGGAGTCTGTCAGCGGTCATTGGTGGGGCCAAAGCAATGTGACATCACAAAAGCTATAAGCTGCAAATGCTTAATCTGAGATACTATTGATGATTTATGGGGATTAACAAAAGAAGAGTGGTTGCATTTTTACAGTTATGGGGTGGATGTGCACACCCTGCTAAGTGACGGTTGTATAAACCAGAAATGTCTAAAATGCATATTTGACTAGATCTGTTAATACATCTGACTGTTGGATCAGCACTTGTTTTATACAAAACAATGAATGAGGCAATCTGAGGCTGGTATTGCATCATAAATTATATATATTGCATGTTATTCCAAGAGCTTATGGATGATGCAGTCATAACAAAACTTACATCACTCTGCTGAACAAATTGCCATATATCAGCTCTAGAAATCATAGAGCAGGGGTGCAAAACTTAGTTCCTGGAGCTTATTTACAACCCTGCTCCAACACACATATGTAGTTCTTAAAAAAGCCTGAAGGACTTGATCCCTGCGCCCCCAAAATCATAGGCAGCTGATTTGTTGCCTCGCTGCCTTATCAGGCCATGACTTTGCACACAGCGATTGCGCACGAATGTACCACACAAAACTGATTCCGGACAGGTTTCTGAGGCAGCGTAACGGTTAAATGATCTACGGCAAAATAAAGAGAGCTTTGGTGATAACTAAGAGAATAGTAATTTCTCGCTTGAAAAGACATCAAAAGTGGAAAAAGTTAGTCAAAAACTTTGGTCTTCAAACTGAAGACCAACCGCAAATTTCAGATGCCATAGTTATTTTTTAGCTCAGCTGGCAGAGAATGAAAAGCACAGGATTGTGGGATATCAAAGGCAGCGGATGATACACCAAAAATCCATCAGATGAAGGTATCTCAGGAGACAGGAAGTGAAGCTAACATTGGATTTGGGTGTGCCTTGATGCCTTTTTACCTTCAAATGCATTCTCCAAAAGCAGTATTTTTCTGTTTTGTCAAAGTGTGCAAATATGCCTCGTACTTGTGTGAACAGTGGAGATAACTTGCTGGACAGTAACAAGAGATGCGCCATTTAAATGAATACAAGAGACAAGCCAAGAAGCCCCAGTTAGACACTGACTGGGACTAAACTATGTACATTGTAGTTTCAAAATAAATATGATTTACAGTATTTAACTCTATTACTTATTTTTAAAGTGTTACACAAACAGGGCAGCTGATACAATCGGTACTAATCTACAAAATGTAAAAACTTAAATATATAAGAAACAAAAGCCAATCAGTTGTTTTAAATGTCACATTTGAATTCAATGCATGAAATGCATAATAAGAAGTGCATTTTATCACTGAAGCAGATGATTTTAAAAATTGTAGACCAGTGTTATCATTGCTTTACAAAATCCTCCTTCACAATCTGCAAGTCCAATGGATATTTGAGTTAAATGATCAAACTTTATCTTTACATCAATACAGAAATATGCTACTGCAAACTCTGAAAGCTTTAGCTTAAGCAAATTAGTGCAGGTTAAGGGTCGAGGAAGAAAAATGAAACTGAACAGCTAATATTTGCTTCTATTAATTCCTCTCACATCTTCCCTGATACTGACAAAACACTGCGCCAAAACCAACATTATTTTATATGGCAACACTACATAATCCACAGCATAAAACATAATGTGTGACAGGTGTAGTTCCATTCCTGAGCAAATGGCAATTCTCAGTCTGTTCTTTGTAAATCAAATCACACTGCTTAGTCAGATTTCCGAACAAATTACTCTTGTGAGCAAGTTCTTATTGGTGAAGCAAAATCATACAGTGGGAACAGTGTAGTATGTTTCTGGAACTGATGAGGCAGCTTATTTTAGTGAATCAAATCATTCAATGCAATTAGTGGTCTGATTTCCAGGTTGACTCGTAATAATTAGTTACATATATATAGCGCTTTTCCAGAGCTCAAAGCGCTTACATAGTAGGGGGGGTTCTCCTCAACCACCACCAATGTGCAGCATCCGGATGATGCGACGGCAGCCATATTGCGCCAGAACACTCACCACACACCAGCTTATTGGTGGAGAGGAGACCGAGTGATGAAGCCAATTAGAGTATGGGGGGGGGGGGGGGGGGGGATTAGGAGGCTGTGATGGACCAAGGCCAATGGGCAGATTTGCCAGGATGCCTACTCTTAAGTCAGGACCTCACTTTAACGTCTCATCCGAAAAACGTTGCTTGTTGCAGTACAGTGTGCCCATCTCTATACTGGGGCGTTAGGACCCACACAGACCACAGGGTGAGCACCCCTAACACCACTTCCAGCAGCAACCAAGTCGTTTCCAGGAGGTCTCACATCCAGGTACTAACCAGGCTCAACCCTGCTTAGCTTCAGTGGTCAACCAGTCTTAGGCTACAGGGTGATATGGCTGCAGACCACTGGTATGAGTTGGTTCTTTTTTCAACCAGGACCAGCGTGGTAGAATTCCCGATTGGTTATTTTTCATGACTCAAAAGGTAAATTCTTAATTTATTTGGATAAAAAAATCTCATGAGATGCTTCTTTTTAGTGATTCAAATCACACAGCACAATGGCACTGCCTCCTACAACAAATGACTTCTAGGAGCTAGAATGTTTTTATTTGTATTTTTTGGCAGTTCTTTAATTGAATCAAGTCAGACAATACAAATGACTCTTATGAGTTGGTTCTTTTTCATGAATAAAAGCCATACAGTACAAACAGTGAATCTTTAGATATGTCAGGTTGTTCATGACCTTACAGATTGTCACACTTGGTCCTGTCTTTCTGTGTCTTTGTCATTTCCCTGTCACTGAGGTCATGGGGTCACTTCCTGTTGTCACTCCCTGTCTATCGTGATATCACTTCCTGTTCACTTCCGGGGCTTTCTAGAATCTTCCACACCTTTCTAGTTTCAATCACCTCGTCAGTGTCTCCAGGTGTTTCCCATGTCTGTCTCTATTTATACCCTCTTGTGTGTCCTGGTCTTGGTCAGTTGTTGAACCTGTAGTGTTGACATTGATCGTGTCGTGTTCATGTCTCCTGGTGTGTGGATGCCGTTTTCCTAGTTATTCTAAGTATTCCAAGTCTCCTGGTTTTTGCACTAAAGTGCCGTTTTCTGTTCTTATTTAAAGTGGTTTTGTTTTCGCGTTTGTTTAATAAACAAGAGTTTCCATTTGGAACCTGTTGCTCCTCGTCCATCCTTTCCGCATCGCACACGTTCCTGCTCTCCAAGTGTAACACAGATGCACTTTATAGTAATAGGAGAACTATAAACAAATGTATGGAATGTTGCAGTATATTAGTTTTGTTTGAAGTTAAAGGTATGAAAGTCCCTGTAAGGTGAATGTGTGGAATGCATTTATGGCAACTCTCAAAAGTCTCTGTAATAGTAACATAACTTTATATACTATAGAAAGTATCTCTTCGATTGGCAAAGGAATTGCATTTCATTTCATTTCTGATTCAAGAGAAATCAAAAGCAGAATTGATACATTCCTTAAGATTTTCATGCACAGCAAAGTTCAGTGTAAGCCTCTATGGACAAAAATAACTGTTGACTGCAAAAATGTGCATGATGTAAGGGTTAAGACTTTGTTTGATCTAAGTCTTGAACAACAGTCTTTTCCTATAATGAGACCATGGTGCTGACTTTTCAGAAAAATTGTCCACATGTTTGCGTGGTGATTAATAAAGTTTGTAGACTGTCTTTGCAATTTGTTCCATCATTCCCCTCTGACCAGGAAACAGCTGAAGCATCAAAAGCAAAAGACTCAAGTCTGAGACCAATCCATCACGGAGGGGATTTCTGAACGGGAGTCTCTCCTGTGTGTGACCGCAGTACGAGATCCACAACATCAGTCAGGAAAATATTTTCCCAGAGTCTCTGCACTAAGAGCAGTGTGAGAACGTCTGCAGAGACCCGGCTGACACTCCGGTAAATAACACTGGGAAAGAATGATGTCACATCAAAAACAATTTGATCACACAGTGCAGAAAATGAAAGGGGAGAGAAGTGTTTCAGACTAAAAGGAGTGTGAGGAAAAGAGACAGTTCAAACACATCCAGCAATGTAAGATTTAATTTGCTAGCAATAGAAATTGTTGTCAGAAGACCAGCGGAGCTGCTAGAGATGCCAAAACTATAAATAACAGCCCTTTCATGACTGTTACTCCTGCTAAATCAATGATGGCTTTATTATAACTTTCAAAGACAGGAGTGCGATGCCATCTCTTCACATGACTCTCTTTCCTCAGTGAAATGGCTGATGAGCTCTTTTTAGTGAAGCGCTGCTGTATTATTGCTCACAGTGCTAAAGGTCTTGCAACTCATTGTGTACCTCCTCAACATGTGTTTTGTTGCGCTATTAATGTATTAAAGGGATAGATCACCCAAAAATGAGAATTATGTCATTTTTATTCAACTTTTTATTGACTTTTATTCGTTGTCAGAACACAAATGAAGATCTTTTTGATGAAATTTGAGAGCTTTCTGTCCCTCCATCAACAGATAAGCAACTGACATTTTGATGTTTCCAAAACTTCATAAATCCATATGAATTGAGCGGTTCACGCAGCACGTTTTTAAAAAGCATGTCATCACTTCCGCAAGAGGAGAAGGGAGAGAGGTCTTTTGTTTTGTGTGTTTGTGTTAAGAGAGTTTTGAATGTGTTATTAGTGTTGGAAACTGTTAGTACTCTTTCTTTGGATTGAATTTATTTGTACTTGAGGAATTTTGTTATATTTGACCTATTTGCTTTGTTTAACTTATTGCCGCTTCAGATTTTGGTTGCTTGATTGTATATACAGTGGTACCTCGAGATACGAGTTTAATTCGTTCCAGAACCGAGCTCGTAAGTCAATCGGCTCGTATCTCAAACGAATTTCTCCCATTTAAAATAACTGAATTCGATTTAATCCGTTCCGGACCTATGACAAATCCCCAAACCATTGTAAATTATGAATAAAGATGTGTTTTTAAATAACAAATAAAAATGTATAATTAACAAATACATAACAAAATATGAAATAAAGAAATAAAAGAGTTATTTAGCATAATAGTCTTACTTTGGAGACAGATGAGTGCGGCTAACGAAGGTGAACGGCGAGGACGAGGGAGGGAGAAAGGGATGTAGGCACTCTTGACCAGGGGCGGCCAAACTACGGCCCGTTGGGCTTTTTAATCTGGCCCGCCGAACTCCTCGCTCGAACTTGTATCAAACCTCCTTCATTTTACATTTCCGTGTAATGTCTCTCTGTGGCGGCTGCAAGCGGCAGTGGCGCTGAAGCTGTGGTCGAGAGTAGGCGCGTGTCGCAAACCCCTCTACACCCCCCCCGCCCCATCAACAATCGCGAACTGCGCTCACACTGCGCTCTCACGTGGGTAACACGTGCGAGTGAGCGAGAGATGCTCTCGGATGATGCTCGACCCTGCGCGCCAACTAGCGGGACGCTCCGGAAACATAGCTCGTATCTCGGATTTCGGCTCGTATCTTGAACGAAAATATGGCCCGAGCTCCGGCTCGTATCTCAAAAAACTTGTATGTTAGGCTGCTCGTATCTCGAGGTACCACTGTATTGTAAATACTTATTATTTAGGAAAGTAGGGAGGCCGACACCATTTTTGTTTATTGTAAACCGCTTGATCTTTGTCTTTGGTTAGGGAGTTAGGTTTGTATATTGTATGTTCTTTTTTTCTTAGGGTTTAGGAAAAATAAACATTTTTGTTTGTTATTTTGGCTCAGTCGGCTCCTGAATCATAAGTCCCAACATTAAAACCAATAAATGTATAATTTCTGAATTATTATTGTGTTTTTCATGCACCCTTTTCCCTAGATGGGGCGTAACAGGATCATTGTGGATTACCAGCATGTTTGAGCATCTGCAATTTTTAATTTTTGGATGAACCATCCCTTTAAGAAATCAACTAAAAACTTACTAAAAACATGTTTTTTTCTTCAAAAAAGTCTAAATATCCAGATATTATATTTAATTACAACAACATATGTATGGCATTGAAACTATGGTAATTTATTTGAAAGGCAATAAATAACTAGAGTGAAAGATGTTTCAGAGCAATATTTGCTCTCAAAAGCATGGCATCCTCTCCCATGCAGCCCATGTCATTCAGGGCCGGGCTGCTAAACAACAGCTTTCCTTACGCACGCCTGACAGCCTGTCGCCACTCACAGATCAGGTCTGTTTCCTGCATATATTCTAATTGCTACAGAAACCGTGAAAAGCTATTCTGCGTGTCCATCAATCTCTCATCTGCAGACAGCAGGTTGAGGAGAAATATATTCTGGGGCAAGTAAATATGAGAAAATATATGCAGGGCTCTGTTATTTAACAGAGTCTTTTGAATATTGAAGTGGAGGAGGGACAGCAACGCAACTCTGGCATCCTTCTCATAAAGCGCCTGCGGTCACTCGTCTCAGCACACAGGGGAGTGGATATAGACATTATTTTGCATAATGCATCCCAGCATGCCCTGTGTCTGGAAGAAGCACTTTTTGAGAAAACAGGGAATTTATGAATATAATATACATGATATCTTTCAAAGCTCTGCACCACGGGCAGAATTTGTATTCATATATGTAGGCATGTACTGAAACACAGGAAACTGAAAACAAGCAAACGATTGGTACAATTTTTCTGTGACTTCTGGGTACAATGACGGTTGCAAAATAAAAGCACTCAAACTCTGGAATAATCTTCCTAACCTTGTTCGGGAGGCAGACACTCTGTCGTTTTAAATCTAGACTAAAAACACATCTCTTTAACATGGCATACACACAACACATTATCAATTTCTATTATTCAGCTCTGATAGGCTATGAATGATTGTGTCACGGTCTTGTCTCTCGTTGTTCCCTTCCAGGTCCCTCTATGTATCTTCCAGGTCCTGCTGGTCCCGTCTGTGTCTAATCACTGCCAAGTCTCGTCAGCTGTTCCTAATCCCGTGTTTGCCAATATATACCCTCCTGTGTTCCCATGTCTTTGTCCCTTGTTGATGTTGCTTATTGTCGTCTCCTCTGTTTTGTGTGGATGCCGTTATCGCCTCGTTCCCAGGCATCCCGAGTTTTCCTAGTACTCCAGGGTGTTTTGCACAAGTGTGTGCCGTTTCTGTTGGTTATTTAATGTGTTTTGTTTTTTACTAAAAGTGTGTTCATCTGGAACCTGTTCCTCCTCGTTGATTCTTCACATCACGCATGTTCCCAAAGTGTAACAGACTGATAGGCTACATATCAACCGGAACTGGGAACACTTCCCACAGCACCCAATGTACTTGTTGCATTGTAAGAAGAATGGCATCAATGCTAATATTAGTCTGTCTCATAATAATCCCGAGGTTATGGTAGTCAGCCAGATCGAGTCCATATCCAGATCAGATGGTGGACTGACACATAGACACGACCAAACCACAGTCCTGAATATCAGCAGAGACCGTGTCTACTAGATAATCCCATGTGAAGACCTCGTCAACATTACAGCCATCGGCACAGATCCTCAGCAGAAACTACGAGAACCAGACAGTCCACATTCCGGTCCACATTAACCGCGATAAACAAGGGATCACTGTATTTTGAAATTTGGCAAGGATTCTGCTTTCCAGATGAAGGCAGGGAGATCGTTCCACCAGCAAGGAACAGTGAACGAAAATGTTCTTGAGAGTGATTTTGTGCCTCTCTGTGATGGTACCTCGAGTTGTCACTCGTTGATCGATCGAAGGTTTCTGGTAGGTGTGTAGATTTGTAGTAGCGAGTGGAAGAAGGAGGTGCTGAACCTGTGTTAGTTCTGTAAGCAAGTGTCAGTGCTTTGAATTTGATGCGACCTGCAAGTGAAAGCCGGTGCAGAGAGATGAAGAGAGGAGTGATGTGGGCCCTTTTGGGTTCGTTGAAGACCAGACGAGCTGTGGTTGTGTATCATCACCTGTGATTCTTCATCCATACCATTACATGCCGTTTCTGATAGCAAATAACTCTATTTATTTCTTTATACGAAGACCAGCAAAAATAGTAAAATACTATAGGCTTATCCTGTTTATCTCATTGCCTATGATAAATTGAACACCCTGCAATTTATTTCTTTTGGCATATGAAATGAATTCGCTCAGGTAGTGATCAGAATGTTGATCAGTAGCTTGCAGAATAATATTAATCTGAAGAGCTGACCATCCATAAAAACGGCAAATTTAGACAGTACCTGCAAGGTACAAAAATAAGTATTTTTATACAAAGAGGTAGTGATTAAGAGACTAAAAAATAAAGTAAGAAAAGAAAAAAGAGGTGAATGGTTAAGGTCTGGTTTCACAGACAGTGCTAAGATTAAGTTAGGACATTTTAAGTAGCTGTCATACGCGTGCCTTACTGGTGTGTCAAAATTACTTTTGAGACAAATAATGTCACTGGCAAATTTTAAGATATGTGCAAGTTGCTTTCAGTTAAGACTGCTCAAACATGCATTTCAGTCTCAGACTATTATGGGATTGTTTGCGCTTATGCTGTTTGAACTATTCGCTTTTCTTTCCACTTTCTGCACTTGCTTTTCCAAATGTTGTAGTATGAGATCCATTTAAATTAGCATCACTGTGGGTCAACTAGTTCTAGAATGACAGCTTGTAGTTTGTGTATGTCATTGACAATGGTATTGGTTTTATACATTTTACCACATTTTGTGTAGCGTTTAGATTATAAACTTATGCAGTTAAGAAATATCACACAAACAGTGTTTTAGAGTGTTAGAGCTAGAATGTTTCCGCCAATATTAAAGCGACTGCAAATGTTTATTGAGCTGTTGCATAAAACCAAGTTAATTTTGAGTGAGTTTTAAACTCAACATAGTGAATATTTTCTCTTTTTGCTAAAGTTTGAGAAAAAGTTTTCCAAAAAAAGCCAAAGCAAAACAGCGTTGATTAATTCACGCTTGAAGCATCACTGGATTCTGGTAATGACCGTACTTGAGTCAAGCTGCGGTGGAAGAGTGACCTCTGACCTGAAGCATGACGCAGGATGTAGGAGTAGCATAAGTCACTGCATAAGTCATATTTCAGTGTTTTTGGAAAACACGAAAAAACTCAAAACTGCGTAAGTCAAAGAGATGACTAGTCGATAGTGTTTTTGGGCAAGACGACAAACACAAGCTCCTCCCACATTTCTTTAAAAAATTCTAATTTCTGATTTCTAATTCATGATCGGTGTTGTTTTTTACATTTACATTTATGCATTTGGCAGACGCTTTTATCCAAAGCGACTTACATTGCATTCAAGGAATACATTGAGTCAGTTCTTGCTTTCACTGGGATTGAACCCATGACCATGGCGTTGTAAACACCAATGCTCTACTGATTGAGCTACAGCTACAAAAACAGATTTTTTTTCATTGTGTTCCTTAAATGCAATGTAAAAGTGTCTGCCAAATGCAGAAATGTAAGTGTATGCATGTTTGTATGCATATATGTATGCAAAAATGTAGGGCAGTTTTGCCCTGTCCCTGTCCAACTCACGTACAGCAGTTACCAGAAACCAGTTATTATAGCCAAAAAAAGCGTCACTTCAGAAGGCCTTTATTAACCCTCTGGAGCCGTATGGATTACTTTTCTAATGGGTGGATTCAGTTTTTGGCTTCAAAATCTAAGGTAGCATTCACTCCCATTATAAAACTTGGAAGAGCCATGATATTTCTTAATATTACTCTGACTGTGTTTGGATGAAAGAAGAAAGTCATGTACATCCAGAATGGCTTGAGGGGGAATAAATTATGCGATATTTTTTGGGTGAACTAACCCTTTAAGCTTTGTATGTGAATCTGGTCATGAATGTCTGTTTCTGTAGTTTTATTTTTGAAGTCTCTTTGTTCTTTGATGTTCGCTCTTGCATGTTTGGCCTTTTTACTGAGGTCAAAAGTGTAGGATGACTAAGAAATAAATTGTAGTCATCCTCGGTTTCAGAATAAAAAAAATGCACCGAATTAGACAAGAATGTCTTTTAATGGGGAAAATAATAAATAAAGAACCCACTAATATAAATTGTGTAATAATTTCTTCACCCTTAAGTTAAAGGATGATGGACATATGGATGAACAAAAATTGACATAAGTGTGAGTAAGTGATGGCAGAATTGTCTTGCTGAAAGCTCATATGGGTGAAAACTGTCCATTTAAGCAAAGGATGTCTTTAGCAGTAAATTTAGCAGATTTCTGTCTGGAAATCTTTAGCAGCAGCGAAAATACGAGCAGCCTTTGAGGGAGTATGCATTTTTATTTAAACATGCTTCTGAAAAGGACTAAAAAGAGACATTATTAAACTTGAATATTTGGTAAAAAAATTATAGAGTTCAGATAAGAGGCAGATCAGGGTTATCTCAGAATAGCCAGAGACCTCACATAGCTTTTATTAGTTTTAAAACCTTTACAGTAAAAAAAATGTACAGTTCTAAAAACACCTACCTCGAAAAAAGTACTAAATACATAGATTAAGGAGACCAAACTATGATTAGTGTAATTATATCAAGAGCGAGTGTTGTGCATGCATTGCAAATGAATATACAGTGTAGTAATTAACAGTTACCAGTGTGCATATTGAAATATTTACATGTAAAATACAATGCAGCACAATGTATGCAAGATGTACTCAATATTTATACTGCAAGACAAAGACATGGCTGTGCAAAAGAGCATTGTATCATTTCTTGTAATGGCTAGATCACTTTTTTTAATACAAGAATACCTGAGGCGTGACAAGGAATTGATAAGGAACCGATTCACAGAGCAACATCAATACGACCACAGACTGTCAATGAACTTTCAGTTCAAATGGTTTCTGTGCACCAGGATAAGTCTGTCCATTATTAGAAAGACAGTGGCAGGATATAGACAACGATTCTCACCTCCTCCACACATGACTGCTGGAAAATAGATCTGCTCTCCAGCATGTCTGCTCTCATTAAGTAAATGTCAGTAAGGCTAAAGACTACCTCTCACCGGACAACAAAGAGCTGCCATTATTTGCTGGATTCATCTCATCTGTTTTTCCACTTGCTTTTCTGTCACTCTTGAGTTTATGCAGAGAAACCCAAAGAGAATCCACGAGCTACCTGCACTATATCGATTGTGAGATTGGAATTAATGATCTCAAAACATTGCATGTTGAAAATAGTATGCCAGGGTGCATAGGTGGAATACTATCCCTGGTGGATTTTTTTTAATGTGTATGCTGGCATTCTTTTTGAGCTAATATTATCCACAACCACTTGCACTGCCGAAGAAAAGTTTGGGATATTTTTCTCTCAACTTGTTGTTGTTGAAATCTGACTCACCGGACAAACAAGACAAACAAGAAAACGCAATATGTAGATTTAAATGTCATGAAATTAGAAAGATACCTACATGCAACCACTTACAATACGCAACAGAGGGTTTTTTCGTATCAATATGCAAATGTATGTTGTGTTTGTATGCCCCGATATTTCAATACAACACTTCCCATCACTAGCAAAGTACATAATTGTAGAGCGTCGTAGAAGTGGGCAGAACTGGAGGCAGATTGTGCAAAATGATTAACGTCATGTCCATCTGTTTAAAGAGCCTGAAAAGTTATGGAAGTGTATGGAAATCACTTGTTTTCAATTTTCTTAGCTTTACATTTGTGTTCCAGCTGAATGACAATCAAGACCATCATGTCATTTTTTCCCTCCCTCAAAATAAGAATTTTGACCATGCAAAAATGATGTGAAGCTTTATTGTCATCTCAGCACACTGCATTTCCCATGATCCTCTCTGGCCATCACCTGCACACCCTTCTGAAGCATCCACACCTCCCATCACTCACCCTCATCAGCTCCACTGTGTTTAAGCCTCTTCCATACACTCATCTTAGTCTGGTCTCAGTGTTTGTGCCTCAACAGCTACTTGACTGGACACTTAGAGTGACCTTATTGACCATAGAGACACTTACCTGTGTATCCTTGCCACCGTCATCTACCTTCAGTCGTCTTCCAACCGTCCAGCGATCTTCAGCCTCACAGCCTGCAATCAAGAACTGCTATTTTATTTCAGCTTGTCGCCAAGGAAACATCACTCATTATATTTAGCGTGACTAACGTAAATTAAAGTGAATTTTAAGTAAAAGCATGTCTTGTGGAGCGTGATGCTAATTGTAACTTTAATGCGCCTGTGCAGTTATATTTCATGATGCATTTTGACAAAATTGTTCAATTAAGAAAATGTTTTGTTTTTTAGAAGGTTTGTTTTTAGGTGGATAAATGTGGATGTGGATGGGAAAGCCACAATGTCAAATAAAGGCTAGTAGCCTCTGAAATAAAGACAAAGGTATAAATGAATATATATGATAAAAGAATATGTGTGTCTCACATTCACGGAAGAGGTGTGAAAGGTTTGTCGTGTGAGAACAATAGAAACGTGAATGGGGCAGTTTTATACAATAGACCTTAAGGAAGCTGACAGGGGTGGGTGGGGGGGGGGGGGGGGGGGGCAATACTTTTTTTTCCTAAACCTTTTATTAGCCTCATCTAAAAACACACGACATAGCTTTAGAGACAACATCCTCAGATTAAAGATGCCACAAGATCAAGCTTGTGGTTTCAGCTTCTTTGTGCTTATATGTTGCTACAACACTACAATAAAAATATGTTTGTTTTCATTTGTTCTTATAAATCTCCATATGAATAAAAGTCCAAGTAATTCTGAGTCTTGAACTGAAAAGACTCAAGTGTTGGCTTTCTAAATATGTTGGTGCTGTGTCTCTTTACAATGACTTTTTATTTTGGGTGTATCGTTTACGCTCCACTTGCCAAAATGGGGGTTGCAGGAAAAGGGGATCAAACTATTAAAAAACACTGGTGTGTATCTAATCACTCTTGAGGTGTTCAGCTGGACTTTACTAAATCAACCAACTCTATAACCAATGACATGTACAGTTCCCTGTTTAATTGTGTTTTAATTATTAATGCAAATTAATTGTTAATCTATTTCACCACTGAGGATGTTCCATCATTCTGTGCACAGACGCCTCAGGATAAGCGCTATCTCAGACTGCAGTGAAAGATGGCTCTGTGCTGTAATGAATTACATATCACAAAACTTCTTTAATGTAAACTTTGCAATATTCTACATGAGCCTCTTTCAAGGTTCCCTACAGTGTAACAAGTACAGAAAGTGTTATATATAAGCTCTGGTCCAAAAACCATTCTGGGCTGCATCACTGTCTACTGCCTACATAACATCCTAACGGATATGAAACCTCATTAGTGACTGATCTGGAACTCCGTGAATATGGAATAGTGTTGCATAAAACAATACTTGGATTACAGTTCGTTCCAGCTGCTAAGCTAACAGTGAAATATGCTAATAAGCAAAACGAAAACACCACAGACCAAATGTTTATTTCTTATGGAAGCCCGTTTCTTGCCACAGTTGAGGAAAAAAAAGATTATTTAAGTCGAAATAATGACTTAGTATCTCGAAATAACAAGACATTTTCTCGAAATAATGACTTAATATCTCAAAATAACGAGAAATTTTCTCGAAATAATGACTTAGTATCTCGAAATAACGAGAAACTTTCTCGAAATAACGAGAAACTTTCTCGAAACAACGAGAAACGTGAAACCGAGTAACGAGAAACCTAAGTCATTATTTCGAGAAAGTTTCTCGTTATTTCGAGATACTAAGTCATTATTTCGAGAAAGTTTCTCGTTATTTCAAGAAAGTTTCTCATTATTTTGAGATACTAAGTCATTATTTCAAGAAAGTTTCTCATTATTTCAAGATACTAAGTCATTATTTCGACTTAATCTTTTTCTTTTCTCAACTGTGGCGAAAATGGGCTTCCATAATTTCTAATTAAATTATGTACAGTATATACTAATCGCAAGCATACCTGTGATTCTGCCAAAGAGTTAGACCAAATCGAAGAAACAACATAATTTGAGAATAATTGAACACCAGCAGTGCACTGATGCCCTAAAGTACAGCCTATCTAAGGAGCTCTCTAGGTTTTGAAATACAGCCAAATTGTTTTGAAACATTAGCATTAGTGTGAATTGGATATGATGTGAATATGAAGTGTGTATTTGTTGCACTGACCTTGCTATGCCTGAAAGTAGTGTGAGAGAAGATGTCAGGCCATCTAATTGAATAACTGCCCCACACTGCTCATGTTTACATCCGCTGTCCCAATGAACTTTCATTATTATCTCTAATCTCATTTTAAAGTTATATCCGCTTTCCTTATATCCATCTCTACTGTTCAATTATGGTACATCAGTGTAATTTGTCACAGGTATGTGCATGTGAAGGGTAGTTCTTTTTTGCTCTTTTTCAGCTATGCTCATTTCCAGTGATGTGTCTCCTTCCAGAGAGAATATTTGTGATGACACTAAATGGGGTTCAGATGAAACTGTTTACATACGCTCACTGCCGGATCGCCGTGAATTCAACACATTTGCATTTATCACAATCATGTGCAACATGAAATGTTGTCTTTCCCTTTACAAATACTGCAAAAGAAATGCAACAGAATTGATTTTACGTTGCTTTCTGAGTAGATCCATTATGAAATGCATTTTATTTAAAGATATTGCTGTGTTTTATGAGAAAAGCATAAATTGTTTTGTTTGGTATTTCAACCTAAACCATGAAACCAAGTCATTACCTGAGAAATGAAATTTGCCTTGATCTTTTGACACATAAGTCTGTGCACCATTAAAACATGCAAGTTTCAGAGCTTAAAACATCCTCCTCAATATAAACAAGGCATTTATTTAATCAAGCTCCATAAATGGCTCGTTTTGATATTGAGTGATCTGTGATGTCACATGGGTAAATACATTTGCATATGCCGGCCTCCAAAGCAAGGCATCGACGAATAGATTAGCATCATCGCACCATAGGCCCCGCCCACTGGCATTCAGTCGCTTAACGTCTGACATTCGCTACATTGGCTGTGAGCATCGTGTCAAAAGCAAATAGAGCTCATTATAATCACTGATGCTGACTACACTGGATACAGTATACAGATGCGCATTCAGTTTCTGATAATCACGCAATCGAGTTTGCCAACAAATGGAAGAGTGTCAGAACTTTCGTTTTGACACATCCGGTTTAAAGAGCTTGTTTGTGTCTCCATACAGACTTCACATGGATCAGAAACAAGGATGGTTTGTTCTAATGGTGTGAGGGCGAAGGGATGAGAATAATAACTTTTGAACAAACACACACACACACACACACATACATACATACATATACATACATACATATACATATATATATATATATATATATATATATACATATACATATACATATATATATACATATATATATATATATATATATATATATATATATGTGTGTGTGTGTGTGTGCGCGTGCATGTGGTTTTGTACAAAGACCTTTATTAACATTAAGTGAACCTCAGGGAACATTTTGAAATAATAAAAGGACCCCATCATGACCCTGTTAAAGTAGGCGGAAACACACACTGGCTACATACACACAGCATTTATGTCCAAACAGCATTTATGTAACTATGAATGTAAATGAATAACAATCTCTTTTATAATGTGTTCTGAAAACTTTTCTTGGACACCATTATAATATTCTATGAATTACAGTTCCACAAATATCTCATCATTCTGAGTGTGAAAGGGAAAACAGTTCATGCATCATTGCGTTCGTAACAGTTCGCACAGAACATATGGATATGAGGAACAATTAACACAGAGTAAGTGTCTCTTCATCCTTTTAATTATGAAGCCCTTGAGATCATATCGTCAGAGAGAGCAGAACTTTCTCCATGTAGACATTGTGTGTCTCTCCTTGAGCAGAAAGCACTCATTGTTCATGTAACCATGGCAATGTTCTAGGCTCTCTCAAGATGTCACTCTCAATACTTTCATCATTCAAGGCTTATATAGTTAAATATACAGTACTTCCAACAGCCCAACCCATCCATGAACATGTTTGTTCGGTTGGCATTGAAAGGAGGTTTTTGGAAGTTTACTGAGCAAAATTAATCACAAATTTTTCAGAAACTGTAAAAAACATGTTTTTTCTTTTGTCCAGTTATAACCATGATGTTACATGGTTTAATCTTTCATTATCAGTGCATGCATATGCTCTTCTTTACTGCAAATAATATTTTAAACAATGTCATTCACAGGGGTTAATACACACATTTCCATGGTGAAAATCATTTAATTAAATATGAATTGATGACTGGAAGTATTTAAATGGACCTTTGCAGTTTACAGCTTGACACAATCTTCCTCTTTCCAGTCTCAGACCAAATTAAATCAACAACAGAAATTGAAAGAAAAAAGGATAAGTAAATACATGCACATGAAATAACGCTAATCTCATACTTAAAGGTTTGGTTGGCAATTCACGCCTGCTGCCCAAAGCATTTATCTTAACATGTTTTAATGCTTTCAGCATTATCTCAAAGATTATCAATTAACTCTTATTAGCCCATTAGTTGACTGGTAGAATAAGTCAACATGTACTTGAAAAAAAAAACTTCTAGTCAGTAGAATGTCTGTGGGAGGAGCATCAATATAAAGTGTTAGCAGATATTAAGCAGACAGTCTACTAATACTCGAATGACTGCTAGTTGACATGTAGTTGCATCACATCTGTTGCATAGACGGATAATTGTCCTGCAGAAACAAAAGTATCTTACCTAGTGAATATCGTACTAATGGTTTCAAACAGCAAGATTAAAATGAGATAAAATGGCTTCTTATGAAACTGTTCAGTCTCTTATTACAGTAATTCTCTACACTTCTTCATTGCTATCCTAAATTACGTTTAGTTTATAATGATTCAAAAGTACAGAATGTCTTAAACAGTCCTCAACATCTTTAATATATGAGGATCTCAATTTGCCTGGAACCAATTCGATGGGGATTGTCTTGTCAACTTAATAAGTGTCACGATGATGGTGCGTGTGTGATGCGGAAACTTAAACTCACTTTATTTAAACAAAAACCAAAAGACTTACAATATATAAACGAAAGAAGCACACCTGTGCAAAAACAAAACTAAACAACTCAGAACAAGACTAACAACAGGAGACCGGGAGACCGGGAGACATCCACACACTTGACCATAACTAACTTCATTAACAACCGAAAAAACACAAGTGAAACGCAAGAGTGTTTTATACGTAAGGGAATGACAAACACCTGGGTAGACTAACGATTAAGCGATGACAAGGCAGGTGACAGGCAGACAGATAGACAGGAACAAGTGTTACAATAAGTAGTCCTTTAGGAATCTTCCTGATTCTCATACCGAAAGAGTTCTCAGCGAGGATGTTAGATGTTCCTGGATGTTTATTCTTAAATGGCTTAGAATTAGATAATACATAAAATGAATAAAAAATATGTATAAAAAATTCTAGGAAAAAATGAATATGTGAAGCAAACTCAGAGAACAATCAAATCATTGCCTCCACTATCATAGTGCTCAGTTATGATAAAATGCAGAAATTGACATACTTCCTAGTACTGTATATAAGTTCTGATTTTCTTCAGGAGAAATGTCAGAAGAGGGATTTTAAATTCCATTTTCTGTTCATTTAATCTTACTACTTTCTTATCATGAAGAAATGTTTTATATATATATATATAAAGATCCATATTGGAATTTCTATATACTGTAAATCTGAACAAGTTGGCCCCCAAAAATTGAGGTAATCAGTCTTATCAAAAGTGAAGAAATTAAAAGTTTAGTAAGTAGAAGTGTAAGACTTTTTTGTTCTCGTACATTTTAATTGTTCGTAAACTAATATTTGAGTGAGCTAATGCAGACATTTAACATAAATCATTAATGCAGACATGTAACTTAATCTCACCTTAAATATGTTTCGTACTGAAACCTTGACTAGCTGTAACAAGCTAGTTCAGTAAATGATAACTTGCTAGTTGATAACATAATGCTTTGATAGCATTAGCATATTAGATGAATTTCTGAACGAGTTCATGAGTAACATGACATTTAATTCATTATTTTATTAAGATACCAAACACGTTAACATTAGCACATATTAAAAGAGTCTCAGTAATGTAAAGTATGTGGTTTTGTGTGATATGTTTGCTAATGCAAAACTGTGAGAGACAACCGGCAGAGGAAGTATAGTCATATTCTGATTTATAATGACAGAGATGACTGAATGTGCATTAATAATTTTAATCAACTTCACAAGTGGGTAAAAACTGATTCCCCTCTCGGCAAACTTCACATGCAGTCAATCAGTGAGATGCAGAAGGAACTTCAGGCAGCAGTTGAGGCCGAGGTAACCCCATTTCAGAGGGTTAACAGAAAGCAGTTTGGACATCTCTGTCTGGCTTGAAAAGTTGGAGCTGAACACTAATAGTAAATGGCTGTTATAAAACTTCTTAAGGCAGCACATAACAAATCATCCCATTGATATTTATAACATCAACTATGATTTCACACATCCAAAATAGTCAATTCACAAACCTCTCATTACCCTTAAAATTGAAATGGTTGTTTTGGCCTCTATACAGTGAAAAACGTCAGGATTTAAATTGAAGGATTGCAATTGCTTGGAAATCTGTAGGATTTAACTTGCTTGGAACTTTCACAAACAATTACAAGACAGTCGAGCCTCCATAGCAGCTTTTATTGACCAAGCCAAATGACAATGAAAAAGCAAAGTGCCTTAAACTGTAAGTTGATTAGTTCAAGTTTACGTTTGCAATATATTTATTTATTTTTTTGCTTGCTTCAATGGGTGCAATAATCTGGCAACCCAGGGTGTCGAAACACTATGAGGTATATTGGCTGTGTGCAGAATCACACAGATCAAAACAAAACTGTCATTCCATCATAGAACACACATTTCAAAGTAGAACAACTGGATGTAGCATTGCTTTTTGGAGAAACAAGTATTTGAACTTAGAATTTCTTAGGCAAATATTATCAGTATTTTAGAGAATTCAGCCAGTTATCCCGTTTCATTCCCTTCATGTTTCATGGTAGCTTGCATAGGGATTTTGTTTTGAACATAACTCTGAATCACAATATTGTACACTCAAGGAGGAGGGCTCTTTTCACTCAGGCAACCAATGAGTGTCTCAGGATCACTATGAAGCCATCAAGTCACTCCCTAACAACCAAACATAGTACCCGAGCAACAGTTTTGCCAGACTTATATCTCTGGATCTGAGTGTCATAGAGACATGGGGTTCGGCTCTATTGACTCATTCTAGTGAACAGGATTTCCATCTTGCTGCACATACTAGCAGTGAAAATGCTGTGTTTTCTACCATCTGGCAACCCATGGTGTCGAAACACTATTACGTGTATATTGGCTGTGTGCAGAAACAAAAACTTTCATTCTGTCACAGAACACACGTTTCAAAGTAGAATAACTGGCTGTAGCGTTGCTTTTTGGAGAAACAAGTATTTGAACTTGTCACCATGTTATACTCTTCCGTGCTTTAGTAGAGTCAAAAACATTTACATTGCCTGAATCCAGTGTTTAGCTAATCTTGATAACCAATAATTGTCTAATTGAGCTATAAAGACGATGACTTTCTTCTTCTGTGACACACATGACTCCCGGAAATCCTATAGAATTCAACCAATAAGAAGCAACTTCAAAACTTCTGAAGGTTTTTCAATTGTGTGTGCAATATGCATCAGAATTCCAACCAGCAGTGTGTGGGCATGATATCTGAGACTGAGGCTAGTCTATAGTACCTGAAAATCCCTTTTAATAGTGTTAAAACGAAGATATTAGACACCAAATGCACTGATCTCAAAGGAACCGTCAACACAAAAATGAAAACTCTGTCTCCTGTTTACTCACCGTCATGTTATTCCAACTCTGTAAGAATTTTTTTTCCGTGGATCACAGAAGGAGATGTTAGGCATCATGCAGTTACTGACATCTTCAATCAGCATTCACTTTCATTGAACATTATTTTCCATACAATGAAAGTGACTGCAGGTGTCATTCTGACAGACATCCCATTCTGTGCTCCACAGAAGAAAATCCGTCATACGGGTTTGGAACAACATGAGGGTGAATAAATGACAGAATTACCCCTAGCATGCCTTCAAGATTGTACAGCACTACTAATAAGTGGGACTGCTTTATTGCATGAGTTTATATTTTAGTTTGTAGATAAATACTTGCATTTTGTATTTAGCTGTACTTTGAGTGCCGTTGATGCCTATCAACCCCCAACTAAAAAATTGCATTAGAAGGAAGCATCTGGAAAATTGTTCTTATGAAGTCTGGATTTGGACAAATCGGTTGTGGCCTGACATGAAAGGCATCAAGTGGAGGTCAAGTAATAAAGGCTCGATTGATGCCTTTGATCTGCCGGCAAGCAAATACCCTGCAGGAGCAAGGACCCTTTTTCTTTTCTTTTTTATGTCATTTTTCTGATCACTTATGATTGAGTTTGACTGCACAATCTTAAGGAAAATCTACTTAGCATGGCGCCCATCGGTTAGACAATTCTTCCACAATACTTAATGATGTCTGATGAGAGATGATGGGGATTTATAAAATGCCCTTCACTAACTGGCATCAAACATCCGTTAAACCTTAAACTCAAACTCGTATGACACAATGCAATATGCATTTACAATGCAACAACTGTAATTCAAGATGGCAGTGTCACATAAGACAACATTTAAAAACATTTATATTACAATTTATCAGTGCACACTAATGGCATGTACTGTATTGCGAATACTGCAAGTACCCAAGTAAGTAAAGGTTCACTCTCTGCGTTAGATAACTTGAACATCCCAGCCAAATATATATATATATATTATATATTTTATATATACACATATATATAAAAAACTAAATCGTTTGCATGTTCTTGTGCTACGTTAGAAACACATAGTCCCTAGTTGGACAAGACTATTTAGGTAACACTTTACAATACGGTTTCATTTTGGATAAAGCATCTGCAAAATTAATAAATCATCTACATAACATCTAATAACATCTACACTGTTACCTACACCATCTTACTAAAACATTGTTAAGGTCAAAAGTTTCATCTGTTAACATTAGTTAAAGGTGCAGTAATTTCTGACTTCTGAGAAACACAAAAGAAATTGGATCGGACCAATTCATGGACCAAAAAAATATTATAGCCAATCACTAATATGGGGTGTATCTACTCATGATGGGGAAGGAGAGAAAGAGAGTTAGCGAGTGTAGAAAGACTGTAGAAAGAGGGATAGATGAGATATTTCCAAAAAAGGAAAAGGTCAGAGGAATGTAATTGGAAGTAGAAGGGTTATGATCAGGCAAGAGCTTTTGGGTGACTATGGTTGCATAGTGTGTTCATTTTTTCTGGGAACAGAGCAATAAAGGGAGGGGTGTGTTTGTGTGGGTGTCGATTTCAAATATCAACAGTGTTTCTTAGAAATATCTTACTGCACTTTTAATGCACTGTGAACTAACAAGACCATTATTGTTTGTATTAAACAACATTAAAGGTTAATAAATGCTGTAAAAATGGATTAACTAATGTTAACAAATAAGGTCTTTGAGAAAGGCTTAACATCCTTCAGTTTAAGATGTGAGTGTGGGACATGTAAGAGAGCTTTACTGGCAGATCTGGGGGACTTAGAAGATAAATAAGATCAGAAATGTAAGATGTGGCTTGTACATTGAGAGCTGTATAAACAATCAGCAAAATTGTTAACTGAATTATAAAATAGACAGGAAGAAAAGCTAAAATTGCAAATGAAGAAAAGCTACAATTGGAGTGATACGATCTTTCTTTTTTTTTTCACTAGTTAACAGTCTACTCACTGCATTCTAAATCATCTGCAGACGTGCCAATGAAGATTTGGGGAAGACCAAGATACAAAGAATTGCAATAGTGCAGTCTGCTTTTGGAGGACCGAAGATAATCACTCCAGTTTCCTCATTGTTAAGCTGGAGAAAATGATTTGTCATCCAGCATTTAATATCCTACAGACGACAGTCTAAGAGAGGAAACAGAGAATTTCTATATTTTAATGGAAGGTACAGCTTAGAATCATTGGCATAGAAATGAAAAGAAATTGTATTTTTCCTAATGATATTACCAAGCAAAACCATGGACAGGTTAAAGAATAATGGCCCCAAAATGGACCCCTGAGGCACCCCACAGGAGAGAGACAGATGATGAGAAAAACTCACCAACAGCCACTGAGAATGTCCCAAATTTAAGATACGACTGAAACAAGCGCAGTGCTGTATCCTTAATGCCTACCCACTGTTCAAGGTGTGACAGAAAGATATTGTGATCTACTGTGTCAAAAGCGGCGCTCAAATCCAATAAAATCAAAGCTGCATTTTCACCAGAATCAATACTGTGATGAGTTGTAAAACCTGATTGAAATGGTTCAAGTACCTGAGTCAAGTTTGAAAAAGGAAGTAACTGTGATAGGAAAACCTTTTTAGCAAGACTTTAAAAAAAAGGCAATTTTGAAATAGGACAATAATTATGCAAGCATTTTACATCAACAATGGGCTTTTTTGAGCAACGGCTGGACAACTGCATGATAAAATACTACAAATAAGATAAAAGTGCAGCTCATTGCCAGTGGGTTCAGCAGCAGGACAATGATCCAAAACACACCAGCAAGTCCACCTCTGAATGGTGGAAGAAAAACAATGACGACTTTGGAGTGGCCTTGTCAAAGTCTTGACCTGAATCCTATTGAAATGCTGTGGCATGACTTTAAAAAGGCAGGTCATGCTCAAAACCCCTTGAATGTGGCTGAATTACAACAATATGGCAAAGGTGAGTGGGACAAAATTGATCCACAGCTGTAAAAGGTTCATTGCAAGTTATCGCAAACGCAGTTGTTGTTGCTGCAAAGGGTCCAACCAGTTATTAGGTTTAGGAGGCAATTTTTTCACACAGGGCCATGTAGGTTTGGATTTTATTTTCCCTCAATAATGACAGCCTTCATTTAAAAACTGCATTTTTGTTCCAAATTAGTTTGATTATCTGAAACATTTAAGTGTGACAACCATGCAAATAATTAAGAAATCAGGAAGGGGGAAAACTCTTTTCACACCACTGTTTTCACACCAATGTCTGCTTTATATCTGCTGACTTTCTATTTTGAAGCTCATCAATAGACATTCAACAGACTATAAATAGCTTATTCTAATAACCCTAACAGTCTACTAATACCCTAATGAGAGTTATTAGTCATAGTTGCAAATTATTTAGTTGACACAAAGCTGTAAAGAATGTCGAAAGTGGACCATCGGAATAAAATGTAAATGTTAGGGTTCTTTCAGTACGATGTAGTTTCTTCTTGGTTTTGTGTCTTGTGCTGTCCATTGTTGTGTATTGGTCTTGTGTTGATGTTCCTGTCTTGAGTCTGATGTTCCTCATTAGGGCGGTGTACGGATTCTCCTGTCTGTGTGTATTGTTGTGTTCTGTGCAGCACGGGGTTCATGTTTACATTGGCTGCTTGCTTTCATGTCATGTTCATGTATAAATGTGTATATAAATAGGGAATCAACTGGGCAGGTAATAAGGGAAGACAGGTGGTGCAAACTAACCAACAATGAGGTAACATGACGGACGGAGCAAGACAATAGACACGGCACATGTGCTCTCCTGTCTATTGTCAATATTGGTTAGTTTGCACCACCTGTCCTCCCTTATTACCTGCCCAGTTGGTTCCCTATTTATTCTCCCCGTGTTTGTTGTCCTGTGCCAGATCCCTGATGTTGTTGTTTCAGGTCAAGTCGTGTTTTCCCCAGGGGGTGGTTTTGTTTGTATCTTGTTTTTATTGTGCCTAATAAAAGCCCCTTTCTCCTCACTCTTCTTTTCATCTACAAGCCTGACAATAACCATATATTTAATTTTAATGAAGGTTAATAAAAAATATGGCGTTATAAAAATATGGCGCATAGTGATAATTAATGCATTAACTAATGTTAACAAATGAGGCAACATATTGTAGCATTACCCATAAATAAATGTAATAATTCTTTGGCCAAAGTAAAAAAGTCACTTTTCCTAACATTAAAAAGCATCTCCAAAATCAACATAAACCTGCAGTTATTTAATCTTCACATTTCATTCATGTGCAGTGGCAGAGATTTACGGCCAGACCTTTTATGGATGCCATACTTCACACAATGTCCCCCGTCGCAGTGGCCCAAGGCAGGTGGAAAAATAAGACTGACCTTTTCCCAGGCCGCTACACTGGGATAAGTTCACAGACTTCAGCGTTAGGAGCCGAATGGGTGAGGGAGAGCAACAGAAGTTCAAAATGCTCAATCACTTCAGGAAAGGAAATAGAACATCTGGACTTGAAAGATGAGAGATTGAGAATCGAAAACAGTAGGACGATTGGAAGCTGTTGTGACTTTTATATACCGCAGTGCGTTCCAAAGTGTGTTTTAGAAAAATGCAACTGCGGTAAAACCAATCAAGACTAAAACAGATGCCTCAAAAATAAAGTTATTGCTTTGATTAACAATGTTTTGATATTTTAATATTGTGGTAACACTAATTTAACCAGCTTATTATTTTACACAAGAAATGCTTTTGTTTGTAGTTCAATAGATCACACCAGGTAATCGCTGACAGAGATCTGATCTTTCAGTGTGTGATCTATTAGAGACAAAAGAGAATAAGAAATCCAAGGCTGTTCCCTCAAATCATGCTAAAACATGGATCAATGTGACTCATTTTGTGTAAACAAGACCTCCCAACTCTCACTGTCATCAAAGCGCTTCATGGCGAGAATTGAAATAAAGATCTATTGTCTCACCTCATATAGATGTGAAAGCTTTCCTTTCAGTGAGTCAGTGAGGGCTTGTTAAGTCAGACACATTTGTAAAAATTTGCAGTGAGAACTGAGAGACAGAGAGGGTGTTCAGATGCTCTTTATTAGCCTGTCATAGAGCATCCAGAACAGGAAAACTGCTTTAAATGCAAGTAAAGATTGCTTTAAAGCACTGTGACAAAGTTAATAAGTTGTTCACAAAGCATAAAAATATGTTTAAACTCTTGACATATGAGCTATTTATACAGTAATTACAGTGACAATGACTGTTTACATATAGATATTAAGAATGTAGAGAATACAATGTATTAAATATAAATTAACAAGGTAATAGTTTGTTAATGATTTGTAATTATTTTATATTTATTATAAAGTGTCACCAAAGTATTAATACATTTGAAATATTTTAAAACACTGTTTCATACAACATTAAGCAAAATGCCGTAAAGTGTTTGACATGCATTCATTTGTTTAAATCATTTATCAGGTGTTTTCTTATTTTGTGTGTGTGTGATTTTTAAATGCCTCTTGCATTTCCCTCACAGCTAATATGTCACCGCCAGAACACATTGTGCTCAGAACACTTTTCTCCTGGTTTCAGCCTCTACTTAATAGTCTGGACGGTATTTTCTTGTACATTGTGTCACTTTTGAACCACATAAAAACACATCCAGAAATCTGCTTATGATGCATGCTTGTTTTTTTCCAAAAATCTCTCTTCAGCAAACCATCTCTCTCAAAGAGCTGTTGAGAAAACATCCCAGACACCAGCTCTGGCTTACAACGCAGTTAATGGCCCATCAACAGGCAAGTTCCTCGCTGACCAGACCATCGCGGTTGGCTGCATTTGGCTGATTCTTTCATTTCTAACACCAGGAGAAAATCGCTTCTCACCCTAGGTCCAGAAATCTTTCTCTCTTTCACTCCGGTTGTAAAACAGCGCTCTAGCCACTGTTAGGACAGTCTAAACCATTGACATACTTCACCTCTAGTTAAAATCGGTATCACGCGCTCTGTTGTATAGACTAATAGGTATTGTGTGTTCGATGTGTATTGACTTTAATTGTAATGCGTGCCAATTGTGTCAAAAGGGGATTTTATTGAATTATAGTCTTGAACTAATAGACTGACTATTAGAGTCACAGGACTGCACATTTCTCACAATTTCGATTTCTCTTTAGAATCTCAGCGTAAGTAATAGGTCATCCAGGTACTTTTTGCCAAATTTATATGAGTACTGTCAGATCTAGATCCTCGCAATGCTCCATTCCCATTTACATCTACAGTATTCTCCTACATAAACAACTATTTTTGTACAAAAATGACTAGGAAATTCTTTGACAGAGTTATTGAGTTTCACCTCAACACAAATGAACGTGATGTTCATTAAAGCGTTTCATGGGGTCTTTAACTGACATAATGAATGCAATCCTGTTTGTCAGAGTTTTCTTACTGCACTAATTACTGCTAGTTGTACAAAATATTCAGCCAAAACATTATTTTTTTTTATGTACTCTCCGAAGATTTGACATGATGCTTATTTTTATTTGCTAATTCTCAGAGAGGAAAACACAGTTGTCCTCAACCAAAATCAGAAAGCATCTCATACTAATTAAAAGTGAGGAAAAAATTGTTTTTTCTTTCTAGTAGATCAGCAAAACTATCACCTGATAAATTCCTATTCCCAAGAGCGGCATACAATGTCCCATCACATCACTTTTTAATAAACGGCTTTAAAATCTTGCTGGTGGTGACTACAACAATTTGAATGGTTCATTTACATGTAACTATATTGTAATACCGGCATCAGACGGACTTCACATCCTAGCGTTTGCTTGCATAAAGCAGGGCATTTAAGATATTTATAATGCACGCAACAATAAGCATTCCCTTGTGACTCCAGAGAAGCATTTGCTGTTGCATAATGACACAGTAATGGTACATAAAAGCAAAGCATTACTGTGGGAGAAAACATGCTTTTTGTGTTGTATTGATTCAATTATCCCGCACTTTTTTTCCAAGTTAGCCTTGAGGCGCACCTGTGAGCTCATTTAATCCAAGAAGCTTATCGTGAAACTGTGTGTGTGCGTGCTTGCTTGCATGCATGATGAGAGTTTGTGTTTGCAGCTAGCAGAAAATAGAGAGCGCATGCACACACTGCTCTATTGTCCATCTGATTGTATTGAAGTAAAGGAGTGTGAAGCCACAGCAACAGTCAATAGCATGAAATTGGAAACTATGAGGCCGCATTTCAATCAAGGGAGGAGGGAGAGCCGAGCTGCTATTGACTTACGATCCTGTCACAATCCCTTGATTAAAAATATAGCTAGGTTCAATTTCACAGCATTGACTGACTTATTGATTGCTATTTCTGTACTTGAAGTAGCTTTCACAAGAAATGAATTGTAGTTATTTGGACTAAGGGAGAATATTACTGAAGGCCAGGGGAACCATTCACAGTCGGCCTATCACTTTCCTCAGAGCCAAAACCCGGAAAGTATTATACATTTTATGCACTTTACTTTTCAACAGGCAACATTCTGTGAGCTCAGAAAGAAATTATTCCAAGAATGCGTGAAATAAAAAAAAAATAAAAAAACATGGGCTAGTTTTGAGCTCCTAAAAACTGACCAAATTAACCTTTTACATGATATACATGCACTTAAAATGTACAAATTCAAATTCTTTCATGCAAGCTAACAAGTCACAAATCCTAGTTTTTGGCTTTATAAAAAAAGGGTCAGACATAAGTATAAATAAACATAACATACTCTGGAATATCCTTCCTGACGATGTTCGGTGCTCACACTCAGTCTGCCAGTTTAAATCTAGATTAAAGACCTATCTCTTTAGCCAAGCATTCACACAATAAATCTCATAACCTTGTGCTCCAGCTATATTAGATCAAATGCACATAATTATCTTTGCACAAAATGTTATGAACAGCAGCTACGCTAATTATTTTCCATTTGCTTTTCTATTTAATGAGAGACTATGCCAGCCGCAGTTTGGATGCAGCCTCTTACCAAGACTTCAGATGACCAACACCTGTGAAGAGACGACTCCAACTCTTACAAGAACTTTAGATGATGCCAACTCTGAATCAACATGCACCACTGCCAAAAAAACATTTATGTTCACAACTTGTAATAATTACTTTAATGAGCTAATTTTTCCTTCCTCATATTTGTTAGCTAACTGCATGGCTTGTATGATCTATGTAGATCTGTATATAGATAATACTATGCCACACTGCACTATATAAATAAATGTGAGTTGAATAGCTATTGACTTACATACTGGAAAAGAAAAATGAATGGTTACCATTAACTGTCTGGTTACAAACAATCTTTAAAATACAGTGGAGTTCAGCGAGATAACCAACACCCAATAAGGCGATTTGTTTGATGAAGCGATCGGCATGCTATAAAAATGTACATACACTGTATATGTTTGCTAACAACAAAAGGCATATGTGCACCAACTAACAACAGAAATTTACCAGAATACAATAAAAAACACCTTCCATTCTCCATACAAACCTTTAATCATATTCTCCAGCATTGCAAACACAAGTTCGCTCACAGCGTAAACAATCATAACATATTCGTGAGGTCATCACGCCATACTAGATTGCATGCTTTCTTGCGTTCTGCCTGTCTAATGTGCTTTCTCAACAAATTCAGCTTCGTCCCGTCTTTTAATAACCATGTTCCCGCAGCGGCGCTGAGCAGAGCGCACTTCAGAACAAAAGCAGGATGTGTTTGTGTTTGTGTGTGTGTTCGTTCATCTAAGCCTCATACTCATTGGTCGTTACCGCTCGTTACTGACCAATGTCAAAATATTTGAGAAAACCAATCAAATCAGAGAAGGCGTGCTTTATGTGCACACAGAAGCGGATGAGGCTTTGGGATGGGGGTGGACCCACGGCAGCTCTCATAAGAACGTGAATGTGTTTTCACTTCCACTGTGAGAAAAGCGTCACTGACAGAACGACCAGGGCCGCGATCCACGTGCAACGCAAACTCAGCGCATGCGCAGCGAACTAGGTACTAGGTACTATGAACTAGGTACACTCATGACTCACGAGATAACCATGTGAAGCGGAAAATTTATCCAGGATATTTGCTCAAGATATTAATGTTTGGCGACATTAAGGAATAAACATTAAAGAATCAAAAATGCTTAGACAAATAGGGAGTTTGGCAAAACGTCGACATAATAGGATTGGCGAGTTAACCGTGAGTCGAGATAAGTGAACTCCACTGTATCTTATTTTCTGTATAAAGAGAAGAAAGAAACTTTGGAATACAGGTTTGGAACAACATGGTTCATTTTCATTTTCATTTCCATTTTTCATTTTCTTACTAACTAAGTATCTTTTTTATACTTTATTGATGGTCCCTTTTGAACATCCTGTTGACTAAGTTACTTTGCAACTACATGTCAACTTACTCTCATTTGAGTTTTAGTTGATTTTTAGGTTAGGGTTCGGGTTAGTAGAAAAAGTTGACATGTAGCTACTAAGTGGCTAGCAGAATGTCTATGGTCAACCATCAAAATATTACGTTTGAGTTATTTTAGTAAACTAAATGAAAATGAGTTAAACTTTCAGTTAACTATAATAGCCCTGGTCTACACAGCACCTGATGATTATGGAACAACCCCAAACTTTTGTAAACACAGTAACCAGTTCTTCAGAAGTTCTCACTGTTGTAGAGTACTGCTAAAGAAGAAGAAAACCTCATGCTCCACCCTGGCTCCTAGAAAATGCCTAAAGCCAGCAAATCAAATTTAAAGCTTAGAGCTCTTGTCATTTTTGTGTGCAATAATAAACATCAGATGATCAATGAGCGGTTGGTGCAAAGTGGCGTCTCAGGCCAAGACTATCCATTACCCCTAATGTTGAGCTTTGAGGAACATCAGTCTTTCCAGAACACAAAACAGAACCATAACCTGACTTCTCTTGGATGTCTTAAATGTGACCTGATGCATTTGGTGCCTGGTGATGTGATAGGTCAAATCCGATCATGTTTCAAGTTCTTTTTTACTTTTCTTGGAGAAACTTGGCCGTCACTTCAGCTTTTTACTTCCATCTCTGACACCATCTATTACGCATTGACACACAGGTGCAGGTGTTTGATGGGCTGGAAATGGATGTCAGTCCGTAAACCGTCCCTATATACTGCATCGCCAACTCTGTCACAGCTGCCGGAAAGATGATGCACTTCCTCACCCTCAGCCTTCATTTCGGTGCTGATTTCCACTGTCTTTAAGCCTTTGTTGCATAATGTTGCATTTTCTTAACATAACGAATATGAGATGAAATAAGCAAACAAAGTGCTTTGAATAAACAAATACTGCCTAGGCATTATAGTTATTTTAAATTTACTTTCTACCAAGAGGAAAATGTTCTTTTTTTTAATTCACTGCCTGTTCAAAAAATGTATAATATGATATAATATAATTTAATTATTCAATTCAATTTGATAGAATTGTATTATCAATTTAAATGTGTAAATAGTGAAAAAAGACTAAAACTATTTATTTTGGGTGCAAGTAAACTTTATTTTTAAAGTCATTGTAAAGCTATATAAATTGTTTGTTTGTTGTATGAATTACATAACTGTTTATTGCCAAAAAATAAAATATGCAGTGAAGTTATGTTTTTGGTTTGGTATGATTTTGTTTGTTTTTGTTGTTTATTTAAGGTATGTATCATTAATAGGAGCCAATTCTATTAGATTCTGCCATGTTTGATCTTAGTATTCTGACATCAGCCAAATCTATATAATATACTATTAGTGCTTTCTGTCTTGTAGAGAGTCAAGATGGATAAGTGTGAATTGCAGATTTGTCCTTCATGTTTATTTTGTTCATGTATCAAGGGTCGAATCAAATCAGCATGACGGACGCTTTTCTGTCTTGCCTTTTAAAAACAAATCTGCCACATGTGGAGTATCAGATGTTTGATGCTTCACCTATAAAAGGATGCGAAACTCAATTTTTCAAACCTTTATAAAAATAATACCATCATCTACAGCAATCAGTTAATACAGATTTAAATAAAAATAAAAAACAAGTCTCACTTACAAAGTCACTAAACATTTTTAGCCCAAAGATTGTAAATATATGAATAAGAAGAGTCTCAAGCATTTAATAATACAGGTTAAATGGCAGTGTTTGATTTCTAACACTGAATGTGTCTGTACACCTTCAAACTTAAGGCACCCAAAGAGGCAATCTTGTCTGGTCTCCATAGCAACAAATACATTTTAGCTCTTGACCTTTACTGAATAACAGAATTACGCACAGCAGTTATGTCCCAATTAATAAATGCCTGGAGGAAGGCCATTAACCACCCAAAAACATATTTTGGAAGGCAAACTCTAAAATCAATGAATTGCATATTTGACTGATATTTATCATCTTATTTCTTGTGTTTGCTAGACTCAAGCCAATCAAAGAAAGTTCATTCTAATCAAGTCTGAGGTTACTCTGGAAGCAATAATGCGCAACCAAAATAAGTATGCAATATTCATGTAGACTGTTATTATAGTCTCAAGTCAAACAAAAGAAAAAGACAGCACAGACACCTGAGAACATGGAGATAATGAGTTCACTATTTCGGTAATGCATTTGCAGTTTTTAAATCAGAATATTGTCAATTATAAACTAAGTGCAGATTAAGTCATCATCTCACAAAACAATTTTGTTTGCATTTGCTAATGCATAGTACTTTTGTACAGTATGAGCTGAAGTGTATTTATTTATTTTTATTTGCGCGCACGTACGTACGCACACACTCACACACACACACACACACACACACACACTCACACACCAGAATGTTGGGTTTGGTTGAGTTTCCTTTTTGTTTTCTTATTTAGGTATGACAAACAAGCAAAAACATGTTTCTTCATCATCAAACAAATTAAAATATTAATCAAAGATAAGACAAGTAAACACAAAATGTAGTTTTTAAATGAAGGTTGTTATTATTAAGGGAAAATTAAATCCAAATGTACATGGCCCTGTGTGAAAAAGTGGATCCCCCCGTTAACACATACCTTAACTGTGGTTTATCACTCCCGAGTTAAAATGTATCAAGCCACACTCAGACCTGATTACTGCCACACCTGTTATCAATCAAGAAATGTGAAGACCAAAAGTTCTTCAAAAGCTCGCTATCATGCCGAGAGCCAAAGAAATGTAGGAACAAATGACAAAAAGAAAGTAATTGAGATCTAAAGTTATTAAGCTTTATAAAGGTTATAAAACTACAGTGAGGCACATTATCCACAAAGGGTGAAAACATGGAACAGTGGTGAACCTTCCCAGGAGTGGCCATCCGGCCAAAATGACCCCAAGAGCACAGCGATGACTCATCCAAGAGGTCACAAAAGATCCGACAACAACATTCAAAGAAGTTGGTTGGCCTCATTTGCCTCATTTCAGGTCAGTGTTCATGACCCCACCATAAGATAGAGATTGGGCAAAAATGAGATCAAGACGAAAATCACTGCTGAGCAAAAAGAACATTAAGACTCATCTCATTTTTGTCAGAAGGCATCTTGATGATCCCCAAGATATTTTGGAAAATACTCTGTCCTATTACATCTGCCATAAATGTAACACCGCATTTCAGAAAAAGAACATCATACCAACAGTAAAATTTGGTGGTGGTGGTGTGATGGTCTGGAGTTGATTTGCTTCAGGTCCTGAAAGACTTACTGTGAAAAATGGGATCATTAATTCTACTGTCTACCAAAATATCCTGAACGAGAATGTCTGGTCATCTGTTTGTGATCTCAAGCTGAAGCGAACTTGTGCACTTCAGCAGGACAGTAATCCAAAACACACCAGCAAGTCCACCTCTGAATGGCTGAAGAAAAACAAAATGAATTCTTTGGAGTTGCCTAGTCAAAGTCCTGACTTGAATCCTGTTGAGATGACCTTAAAAAGGCAGTTCATGCTCGAAAAAAACTCCAATGTGGCTGACTTACAACTATTATGTAAATGCTCGCAAATGCTTGATTGCAGTTGTTGCTGCTAAGGATGGCTCAACCAGTTACTAGGTTTAATGTTACTTTAATCATACTTTTTCACACAGGGCGATGTAGGTTTTATTTTCCCATAATAATAACAACCTTCATTTAAAAACTGCATTTTGTGTTTACTTTTTTTATCTTTGACTAATATTTAAATTAGTTTGATGATTTGAAACATTTAAGTGTGACAAGTTGAAAGTTCTGGTCACTTTAGTTGGATATACTAATCCTAATGATGCTGAATATTGTTACTATGAGAGAACTTTTGTCATTACTCCTTTATAGAGCTCTGTTGGGCTTTATGTGCCCAAGCGTATCAAAGTTCTGTCTTGTGTAGCTGGCTGTGCAAAAATCAGAGCCCATGGAGACAAACGGCCAATGAACATCTGCTTTATGCTGATAAGAAACCACATGATCACCAGAGAAAGCCATATCATTAGTGACCATAAACAAACATTATGGTCTGGTCACCTTTGAAACATGGTGTTCTACAATTCGACCGCTGCTTTCTGTGGTTATTTACTGTAATAAGACGCACACTGCTGATGCTCCAGAAATGTCTGGTGTTTGCAATTGCAATTTGAATTTACTTGCATTAAACATCCTCTGAAAGAGTAAAAGCACAAAATTGAAAAAGCAAAAATAAGCAAGGATTATAGACTGATTCCTTGCTGCATAAAATATGAAAAGTATCTCTCACTGTCACTGTACGTTAAGTCCATAATGTACTTTACCATTCATCATCGCTCTCTGTGTTGCAATGTTTGTGGTTTCCCTGCAAAATGGAGCTATTTTGGAAATGCTGTTGCGTGAAAAAAATACAGAGCCACACCAACAGAGTTTGGGATTATTGGGCTACTTTTATAATGCCAAAATGTTTTTTGGGGTTTTTTGTAGACAAAAAATTGAAAATGGTGCCTTTTCTAATGTGTATTGATCAAGGATTACCTGGCAAACGAAGGACTGTGGAAAGAGAAAGTGTGGGAGAGATGGTATACAAAGGCATCTTTGATGTCACGTCAGAAACTAAGGTAAAATAAAAATAATTAGGTTGATTGAGTTTGCCATTGTAGCTTAAATATACATTAATGAGTTTGTGTCAAAGAGAAAAGAAAACATTTCAAGAGGATTTTAACTTAATGCAGGAAGATACTGGCTTTTAGTCATATTTATATCTGGCATTTTAAACAATTTATCATGCAAAATATATCTATCCATGTATGTATGTATAACTGATGCTGGGTTGTTGTTGTTGCTCTTCTACGCTCTCCTCATGTAATGGCCTGTCTCTTGATATCTCCTCCATGCTCTTGAAACTGTGCTGGGAGACACACCAAATGTATGGATGTGTCATCCTGGAGAGGCAGGACTGCCTGTGCAACCTGATTGGTTTGCAGGAACTGTCTCAGACAGACAGTGACAAGAACCCTAACAAAGCACAAAACTAAAGACAAATCAGTCAGGAAGAATAAGTAGAGAACAATTGTCTATAGCCACCACCTGCAAAATCATTCCCTTTTGGGGGGTTGTCTTGTTGTTACCTCTCATATGCACCTGCTGTCAATGTAATTTGAACCAAAGCAGGTGAAACTGATACAAAATTATGTTTATTCTTAATTGGACTCATGGGTATACCTGAAGTTTATCTTACTTGGCGTTGTACTATGAAGATTATCTGGCACCAAGACACTGGCAACAGATACTTCAATTCCTGTAAGATGCGAGGTGGAGCCACTTTGGATCGAACTTGTTGGTCCAGAATATCACACAGATGCTCAATTGGATTGAGATCACAGGAATTTTTAGGCCAGTGCAACATTTTAAACTCGTCATCATGTTCCTCAACAAATCCCTGAACAATGTGTGCAATGTTTCAACACAGCTCCACCGGAAACACCACGGTCATGAAGGGGTTTACCTGATCTGCTACAATGCTTAGGTAGGCGGTGCATGACAAATTGACGTCGACTTGGACAGCCGGACTCAAGGTTATCAGCAGAATATTGCCCAGAGCATCCCATTCCCTCCACCGGCTTGTCATTGTTCCACAAAGCTTCCTAGTGCCATCACTTTCCCAGTTAAATGTCACACACGTACACATCCACAAGACTAATTGGACCAGGTGACGTTATTCCACTACTCCAAAGTCCAGTTCAGAAGCCCATTGTAGGAGTTTTACCAGTTGGACGGCGGTCATCATAAGCAGAGTTTGATGCTCTGTGTTGTAACACATTCCTGCTTTAACCATCATTAAAATTTAGTTTGACTGGAGCCACAGTAGAACTTCGGTGGGTTCATTGGGGGAGACCTCGGACCAGAAGGGATTGCCTTCATTGCCATTGTCTATTAAATAAGCCTTGGGTGACCAACACCCTCTATATGACTGCTACTCTAATGGCTTCTATTTGACATGTAGCTGCAAAGCTACACAAAGTTAGTAGAATGCCTAAACTGGACAATCGAAATGTGTTACAAAAACCATAATCTCACATCTCCATCAGACTTTTTTCAAGATACTAGTCTTCCATCAAAAGGCTCAATATGAATGAAATCAAACATTTCTCATCAAATTCTCCTTAAGCCTATAACCTGGCTATTTATATCACTTTTTTAGCTGTATATGCTCAAAACAAGACTGATTCATTTGTGCCAATTGTTATTCCCTCCAATGGAAAAAAGGAGAGACGTACTCTAACTGAAAAGTCTCTTTATCTATGAAAAACTTCATTGGCACTTCTGAAAGATTCATTGTGGTGTATGGAATATTTACAGCAGTGACGAACTGGGTCATTGCCATAAAACTTTTCATTCATACATGCAAAATACAACATTCAGTTCATCATCCATCAAAGGCCAACTGTCATTTAATTGGCACATTGAGCTTTAAACTGAACTAGCTTTGTGAAAATGTAAAAACGGAAAGAAACTCATTATTGGTTGAACTATCTCCCTCACACTTCACCTTGTTAATCATTTTCCAGCGATATCACCAGGGTTCTTAGATCATTACTGTGTGCATCAATACCATCCTTCGCAGTTCCCTGAGGTTGCCTTTAAGTGGCTGTGCAACTCGCTGAATTTTAAACACAAATCTCCTTTGCATATATGTCTTGAAAAACCTTTCTACAAATAAACAATGTCATTATGCATGTTCACAGCAGTCAATAAACACTGCCATGCCAGCTGGACCACAGAGCAACCCCTGAAAGTCTCACTCCTCTTAATCCCTTCTTATAGAGTGTGAAAACCACAGTAAAACATACTTTTACCCTGATTTATACCCTGCTACGACAAAGACAAATCTCTCCCAGGTGAACGCTTAATGCAAATTTAAAACCACAGATGCCCACAGGAACGTCAAAGTTATGGCGGTACAGAAACAAAGCCGTAAACTGAATCAACAGCCGCATTGTTCATAAATAATGCTGCTATTAACTCAAAACACCACTTGGTTTCAATTGTCCAGTGGGATGGACTCATATTTTTAGTGTAGTGTCATATTGTGCTGTCGGCAGCTGAGTGAAAAATACAGAGAGCTCATCAACCAAGTCAGAGACATTGATCTTGAATGTTTAAAACTGTAAAATATCTGATCCAAATACCAGAAGTACTTTAGGCTTATGTCAGTTTATTTTGAAATTATGCAAAAACATTCATCAATACACAATTTAAGCCATTAGATTTCACCAGCGCCAATGTGTCACGCTCTGAATGTTCCATTTGTTTGATCCTTATTTTTATTTTCTATACAAATACACTTTAGAAAAAGGGGTAAAATTTAAGACATTCTACTAACTATAAGTAACTTTGTCAATTAACTCTAATTAGAGTAACCCTAACCCATTTGCTAAAATTAGTTAACTCGATTATTAGTTAACATGAAATAACTGTGAAAAATATTTCCAAGGCATTTATTAATTTAAGTTTATTTTAATTAATTCACTAACATTTTATTAAAATCAAAGTTGTGTATGTTATTATTACTAACTGTCACAGTTCTGTCTTATCTGCACCCACTTCCCGTTTCCTTCCGTGTTTCTCCCTGTGTCATTCCATTCACCTGTCTCGTGATCAATCACCTCATCAGTCTTGTCATCTGTGTCTAATCATAACTTGCTTTTCTGTTTTGCACAAGAAGTACCCTTAAAGTTTTTTTTGGAGTTTATCATTAAAGCAAAGTTTAAAATATCCTTTTCTTTTTTTCCACAACTAAAGTTTTTCTCTCTACAGAAACTAAAAAAACAAACTAAAAAAACGGTGATGTCATGTTGTAAAGAAAGACTATTATGTAATTGAATTTAAAAATTCAAGACTACTTGAATGGGATGAGCAAGCTGTCACAGTTTTCACTGATTCGTGTTTTGGGGATTTGCATGGAGATTATAGTGGTATTGTTAAAATTTGCACTTTGAAACCTATTTCGAGGTTTGTGTTCTCAGGACCCCAAAATGCTGTTGTCGTGCAAGTGAGCGGCCAGAACGCGTTCAGTTTTCTGTTTTCAGTTGAAAACGCTGTCAAATACGTGGCCCCTAAGTTCACTAATGATTTTTACAATGTAAATTAAACAATGAAAAACTGGAGTAAAGCTGGACAGAGCTGCTGTAAAGGCAAAACGTTGCATCAATCTCCGTTGCATTAATTTCCTATTATCACTGTAAAGCTGATCTGTACTTGACGACTTTGACTGTATAAATAAACACAGAAGGAAGGAACATCTGAAAAACTATCTCTCTAAAATTATTACCAATGGCAGATCAAACACACAAATAATATTCAAAAGGGGGGAAAGATCTGTGGTTTGAAATGGAGAAATTCTAATCATATTCCACACATTAAGTGCTGCTCTTTCACAGTCAATCAACATGAAAGTTATGGAGCACCGAAATCATTCACAGCACAAAATCATGGAACACATCAGCCTCCATCAACCTGGATTCCAGAGCTGTCAGCCGCAGGGACTGATGTTGGCTGGGAAATTTGATGCACTGTTGACTTCTCTTATGTTTCCTTTCTCCTCCACTGATCTGAGACAAAGTTCTCAGTCCACAACTCAGACAACAGATTAAGGTCTAAACGCACAACTGCTTTACTAACATGAAAATACCCCCTGCCCCCCTCCCCAGTCAGAACAAAATGGTTCTTTAATTCTTTCAAGTGCTTTCAATCCAGTTTTGACACTTGGTTTTATATAACAGCAGTTCTCCACTAGCTTTTACTTCAGGCGACCCAGATTTTAACTGCACAGAGTAACAAGGACTGAATGGGATCCATGTGCACTTTATGAAAACCAAGCATGTACTTTTATTAGTGCTGTAAGTACATGTAAAAACATGGACACTAAAGCAAAGTGTAACTAAAATAATGTGGTTTTAATATTCTGAAAACAAACATCTGTTTTCTATTTTAATACGTTTTTTAAAGGCCATTTTTCGTGTGATTGTCACATATGCAAATATAGCTACAATTTTCCCAGTATTCATCATTATTATAAATATTATTCATATATATAAAGAGTTTTCCCCTTCCTGATTCCTTATGTTTTTTGCTGTAGCTCAATCAGTTGAGCATTGGTGTTTACAACGCCAAGGTCATGAGTTCGATCCCAGGGAACGCAAGAACTGATTCAATGTGTTCCTTAAATGCAATGTAAGTCGCTTTGGATAAAAGCGTCTGCCAAATGCAGAAATGTAAATCTAAATCACAAAATGCAGTTTTTGTGTGAAGGTTGTTATTATTAAGGGAAAAAAAAAAAACCTGCCCTGTGTGAAAAAGTAATTGCCCCCTAAACCTAATAAATGGTTGGGCCCTTAGTTTTTTACAGCACTGTGAAGGAATTTTGGCCCACTAATCTTGGCCACTTTGGAGGGTTTTCGAGCACAAACCACTTTTTTAAGGTCATGCCACAGCATCACTATAGGATTCAGGTCAGGACTTTGACTAGACCACTCCAAAGTATTCATTTTGTTTTTCTTCAGCTATTCATACGTAGACTTGCTGGTGCCTTTTGTATCATTATCCTGCTGCTAATCCCAAGTTCGCTTCAGCTCGAGGTCACGAACAGACGGACATTCTCCTTCAGGATTTTTAGTAGACAGCAGTATTTATGGTTCCATTTATCACAGCAAGTCTTCCAGGTCCTGAAGCAGCAAAGCCCCAGATCATCACACTACCACCACCATTTTTTACTGTTGGTATGATGTTATTTTTCTTAAATGCTGTGTTACTTTTAGGCAAGATGTAAGGCATAGGTGTCAAACTCAAGGCCCGCGGGCCACATCCGGCCCGGCGTGTAATTATGTCCGGCCCGCGAGAGCATTTTATTAATGGCCCGCGAGATGTCCCGCGCTCCAGCTGGCCCGCCGAACACTTCCTGTATTAAATAGGAAGTGGCTAATGATGCTTCGCGCTCGCGCTAGTACCGCGCGATTGTTATTGTCAATTATCCATAACTGTTCAGGCTCGGTACACAGTGCTTGTGCGCGAAATTCAGGTGTTGATCATCGGATGAGAAGAGAACGTCAGAACGTCTTCTTGCATGATTGACAGGTCAGACAGCATATCAGCGCCAGCTGTCAGAGTGATAGTACAAGAAAGAAAATACAGCGCAAAAAAAAAAAACATTATGTCCTTAGGGACGTAACAAATATATTGAAATATTATTATGTGTAAAAAAAAATTGTGATATAGTTTGTAAAATCTGCTATAACCCATAGGTTATATGCGGGAAAATACAGTATATGTTTACTGACATACTGCCGGTATACCCGTGTGTCTCCTTTGCGGAGCTAATGTGGCAGTAATTAAATAATTTAATAAGACGGCACTATAAGATAAATGACATAAGAGCAAATTCAACTGAATGATTTGATTTGTTATTGCTGAAAAGCAAAAATTGTATTTAGATTTCCAGGTTTTGTTATGCAGGCAGCATGTCCATATTTTGAATTTGTATAATTTTGACAGGATATATTTTTATGGAGAGCAAAATCTTTTATATATAAATCTTTTTAAGTTTTATATAAAATGACATAAGAGTAAAGAAATTTGAATGTTTGTTCTTTTAACTTTTACTTGCTTTTACTTTACTTGTTTACTTTTTCTAACTTGTATAATTTAGACAGGATATATTTAAAAAAAATGTTAAGTATTTTTTAAATATTTTTATATTTTTAAGTTATTTAAGGTATAAGTTGATTTATTCCAGAATAATATTTCTGTCTGTTTTTATTCACATCTAATTTAAAAAAAGGTAATTTTTAAAAGTTTAGTTTTAGTGTTTTCAATAAATGTTTATCCTGTTCGGCCCGTGACCTAAGTTTTTTTGGGATTTTGGCCCCCTGTGCAATTGAGTTTGACACCCCTGATGTAAGGGGACACACACCTTCAAAAGTTCAAATGTTGTCTCATCAGTGCACAGAGCATTTGCCAATTCTCTTGGGGATTATCAAGATGCTTTTTCTGGCAACAATGAGAGGAGCCTCAGCAGTTGTTTGTAAGACAATTTTTGCCTAGTCCCTTTCTTATGGTGGGGTCATGCACATTTGACCTTAACTGAAGCAAGTGAGGCCTGCAGTTCTTTGGATGTTGTTGTTGTGGGGTCTATTGTGACCTCTTGGATAAGTCGTTTTTCTTCTCTTGGGGTAAGTTTGGTCGGCTGGCCACTCCAGGGAAGGTCCACCACTGTTCCATGTTTTCTCCATTTGTTGAATTAACTTTCTCATTTATTCCTGAATTTCTTTGGATGAATTATTTAACTTATTTAAGTGATTTCTTGATTGAGAACCGGTGTGGCAGTAGTCAGGCCTGGGTGTGGCTAGAGAAACTGAACGCAGGTGTGACAAACAGTTGTTTTAATGGGGGAAACACTTTTTCACACAGGGCCATTTAGGTTTGTATTTTGTTTAACAACCTTCATTTCAAAAATGCATTTTGTGTTCACCTGTGTTATCTTAGACTAATATTTAAATTAGTTTGATGATCTGAAACATTTAACTAAATATTGATTATATTATTTGAATACTTATAAATAAATAGAAAGAACAACTATTAGCTGCTTTCTATTATTTGCCTTTGCTATAGTTTTCCCTACCTAATCCAACTTGTGACTCATGGCGTGCCATCCACCAGCTGAGAACCACTGCTACACTTACCTACTTTCATGTTGTTTAACAAGTCGGTACACCGGGTGCACAACATGATTCATCGTTTCTTCAAAACAATGGCGAACACTTTTACGTGTTTTGAGCTCCTCAAAGGGTACGCCATCTTAATTACTCCAGGAATTGACAGCCACCCGTCAGACAAGAAAACTAATGTGAACCATGAGTCAAAGACTATTATTACATATCTTTCATCTCTCGCCATTTCCACCCGACCGCGCTACAGACATTTAATCGTCTTCTTTTTAGCAGCTAGAGGCAGCCCATCTGAGCGACCGTAGGAATGTTTTAATGAGCTTATCTGAGTCAGGAGGCAGATGGTGTTAAGATGCTTGATGCTTTACGGGAAAAGGCCTCGCTAAAGGATGGAAGTGGCGTGTCTTGCAGGAGATGAGGCAAAAAGGTGAGTCATTAGTAGGGTCCCAGCCAGTCAGGTTTTTCTGATCCCTGGAGTTTGGAATTACAGATGACGGAGAGAGAGGTAAACAGGTTGTCTGGCCTACCGCAGGTTCAGAGGGCTAAAAAGTAGCGAGGATCCGCATCCGCCGCATGAACAAGCTATGAGCCCATTAGCTCAGCGGTGCTGGATAGAGGTGATGCATCTCACAGGCGGTGAGGTGTACATTAAATATAGCGGAGGTCACAGCTCATTCAACCTCTGAAAGCTGCCGGATCTGTTTGGGGGATTAATAGAGTTCAGACCTGAGGACTGTAGCGAGGTTGTTTAGTACACTGAAAAGAAAGACTTCATGTGTAAATGAGGCCCCGTGATGACAGATGATGAATGACTACATAAAATCGAGCAAGATAAAAAGTAATGATCTAGTACATGTGCTCCAATACATTGAGTCACGGTACTCATCCTGGCAATTGTGAGGTTCAATTTATTTGTCTTAAATGTGAATGTATAATGTCTTAAATGTAAAAAAAAAAAAAAATGGTGAAAAGGCCCAAAAACGGGTGACCATGACACATGAACACTGTACGACGCACAAATGCTTTGTCTGATCTGCAGAGGACGGCTGCTCCAAAGGACGGACACAAAGAAAGACAAAGGTGGTGAAGGACATGCTGTCTTAATTGCATACTGTTCTTGGACGGAAGATAAAGAAACAATGGTGTGTTTGGTTCAAGCAAACTGTACGTTACGTGAACTGAATCCTTGTTCTTGTGGGGGGTCATTCTTGTGGCCTCCATAGAAAACAGGTCACAAATCATAATTAAGTAATGTTTTTTGAAAAATTTAAAAATCCAGAAAGGTTTCTGTGAAGGATTGGTTTAGGGGTAGAACAAACAATTTGTATAGTATAAATCTAGTGTGCGTGCATGTGTGTGTGTGCAACAGACTCAACTCTAGTAGTAGCCATCTAGTGCACATAACAATAAGTGCAAGCATGTTTTGCTAGGCAGAGAAAGAAAACAAACAGGCAAAAGAAATGATTCACTGACATATATAAAATGAGTTCTGACTTACAGTAACATCACAAAAACTCTCAGCAGACCACCTTGGCAAGTGCATATGACACACAATGTAATTGGTCAAACGACATTCGCATTAAGTGAGACTTAAGCCTTTATGTGCTGGCAAAATATGAAATCATGATCAATTATGCACAATATACAGTCCCTTTAATGCGTGATATTAATTCCAATGTGACTCAGTTCTTTGCCTGTGGCTCTGAATGCTGACATGTTTGCACAAGGGTTTAGCCGTCTACGTCTGCAGCATTTCGTGAAAGTGGTTTCATTCACATGAATAAAAGCGGATGTGTGCATGCACATGCAGGATATGTGTGTGTGTGTGTGTGTGTGTGTGTGTGTACTGTATGCATCAACACTCCCACCAACTGGAGAGCAGATGAAAATAGTTTGCATGCATGTTTTCCACCCAGACTTCCCTTTATATCTCATGGAGTACAGTGGTTGGAATATAGAGAATGCGTCTTATTGATTAAATATTGAACTATCTTATTAACTATTGAACAGTCCTTCTGCCTGAATCATCATCAAAAATAGAATATTAACTATTTGATATAATGAGAACTCTGTTTGTCTAGTAGTTCGATAGTTCCTGGTAAGAGATTTCATATTCGTTAGCTTTGCAGTTCTTCTCAAAGGCATGTTCCCTCATACTGTTCATAAATACTGATAAAAGAATAATTTTGTCATAAATACAGATGAAAAGATGCAATATTTGTCTATAAAGAATCATTTAAAAATATAAAGCAACTAGTACATGTGTGCTCACTTCCTGTATGCAACTTAAGTAAACATTAATAAATATTAAATAATACATGATAAAATGAGTACTCAAGTATCAGTCCCAAAGTAAAAATGTTTATTCACTGATTTGAATAAGTTAAAAAATTAAGTGCAATCTATTTAATTTTATGATGCAGGTGTTCCCAGCATGTACCAGGACATGAATTATTAATATGATTTCACAGTTTGACAGTTTTCATTTCACTCTGGTTGATTTTGTCACTTTGAGAACCTGTAGATTTGTGACGTCTGGAGTTCATCTATGTAAATTTACCTGTTTCTACTTAAAAAGGTTTTTGTGTGTTTTGTGCGTCTGAGTCTTGTTTCCTAAACCATTATTTATGTCATCTGACATATTGGACAACATGCATTCACTCCATCATCTAACTGATCTTTCACAAATGTGCCAAATGTTCAACAACTACAAAGTTACCAAGTTAAGAGTCACGGCGTCAGGCTGGGGAGTAAAAGTTCATCTATACTGTGCAACATGAGATTTACTCAATAGCTCTTTTTCTTCACAGCACTTTATAAAATGCAAATACTTTCCAAAAGAAATTACATTAGATTTATTTTTCAATGCAATGTTGGCCCAAGTATTCAAACATTAATCTGTAACTTGTTACATGCAGTGTTTGATTTCACTGCAAATGATAAATTCTTACACACTATTCTTGACTCGTTTTAAAGTACAAAAATCGAAACATTCTTAAATAAATATGCATTTAGTTAAGAAGTAAAATTACGTATTTTTTTCTGAATATAATGATCAAAATTAAGTGAGTTTGTATATAAAATAATAAAATATATCAGCCTTGTGGAAAAAAAAACCTATTGCAAAATGTATTTAAAATAGATTATAAGTATACTACAAATCTATTAACATGTTTACTGACAAAACACCAGAGACTTACTGTTAAAATTAAATATTAAATTATAACTAAACTTTTTTGCAGTACTTCATTCCACAATGCACATTTGTAATATTAAAACTAAATGTGTTTTAATATTACTGTTAGTAAGAATAGTATGATCACTACATAATTTCAGTCTTGCAAGATATTTAAAGTGTGCCTAGACTAGAGTATACTTGCAATAACTGCACAATCAAATATATTCACATATATCTTTAGTTGGAAGAAAAAAAAAATAATAATAATTTAAAGAGTTTTATTTTTCTTACCCCATTGGTAGATCTTTGTCATTGTTTTATATCTTACATCTTAATATCAAATATGGAATTTTGCTTGTAAGTAAATTTATTGTGATTTAATGCTTGTTTAAATGTTTGTTTTTACGAATGATTGCGGTTTAATTTTTCGTGATTACTATTACACTTATTGATTCTGGTTCTTAGCGATTCACGGTTTAAATTCCAATACAGTAAAAAAAATTAAGTCAAACATTTAGATGTTTGTAATGTATTTCAAACATTAGTAGTCAGTCGTAAAGTTATGATTTTCATTTCTAAGAGCATGCAAGCATACTTCTTAAAGTAAGAATGTATTGTAAATCATTACAGTTTGCGACTCCGATCATCCGTGTTTGAAGCCCAACTCATGACATATAAAGCTTGCTGCATTATCTATTAGGTTTTCAGCTGTGTTTTATTGTTTCATAGACGTGCTTTGTTGCATTGTGTCCTTGGAGAAAAGAACAACAGACAATAGATGCTGGCAGGTTTTACTGTTTTGTTACAGTAATCGTGTTTTTAGCAGATATTGTTGTTTTCGGTCCTTGGGGATGCAAGCATACTCCACTGCCGGCTGAGAGAGCTCCATTTCAAAGTGTCCTGCTTCGCTTCAAGCACTTTTCTATGGAAATTGGACAGTATTTTCCATCTAAAACCATGGGTCACTGCCTGCCTCTTCACTTATGAGGAGCCGTGGCCATGAGAGCAGAGACTGCATGAGAGTTTGTGAAGTATTTCAAAGAATCAACCAGAGCGCTATGCAATGGAAATCGGAGATATTTGCAGGACAAAAGGAAAATTATTGATGTTGTTCAGTCATCTATTATTAATAACTCAGATTTCACATGAACCCCAAATGCTTGTAATGTCATACAGGTTCAAACACTTCTATTCTTCCTGTTCTAGTTTCAAGAAAGTAAAGCTTTTTTTATAACTTTCAGTACAAACACTGACATGCTGGCACATCTGCTTTGAAAATGAAGCAGTATTCTAAATAATAATCCAGCGGATGAGTGGGTAACTAAGCTCAGCCTTCAGTCTGAGAACTGTGAGTCAGACGCGGAGCGAGTGGGAGCCATCGCCTATATTCCTTATACAAATCATATCAAGAGTTTGACTCTGCCTTTATTGCCAATGTGAGCTTTAAAACAAGCCTGAAGTTATTTACAAGTTGATTGAAAAAGTATTTCCAGTGTCATAAATCAAACACGGCAGAGAGTACTTTGTATAGTTTTTCTTTGTCTCGCTCTCAGACGCTACGCCTACTGTCTGCTTGCTGACCGTCTGATACATGTTGCACAAAATACCGGTAAACAATTTTTCAGCCGGGCAAGTTAGGATTTGATTGCAACAAGGACGATAACGGTACATTTTACATTTACAGTTATTCATTTAGCAGACACTTTTATCCAGAGCGCCTTACATCTTGAGGAATACAGGAAATGATTCATCCTGAAGAGTCAAAAGCACACAAGAGTGTCACAATACAAAGTTTCATTGCTTGAAGTCATATAAGCTTGGAGAATGGAGGGATTAAAGGAAGGTGAAAGCAACGGAGGAAAAGGAAAGTTTGTTGTTATGTCATGTTATGTTAGGTGATCGCGGAAGAGATGAGATTTCAGCTCTTTTGAATATTGACAGGGATTCTGCATTCCAGATGAAGGCAGGACGGAAAGTGATTTTGTGCCTCTCTGTGATGTTACCACAGATCATCGCTAATTGATCGATCGAAGGTTCCTGGTAGTTGCATGGATTTGTAGTAGCGAGTGAAAGTAGGAGATGCTGAACCTGTGTTGGTTCTGTAAGCAAGTGTCAATGCTTTGAATTTGATGCAAGTTGCAAGTGAGAGCCAGTGCAGAGAGATGAAGAAGTTAATTGAAAACCAGACGAGCTGCGGTGTTCTGGATCAGTTGCACAGATTTGATTGCACTTGAAGGATGTCTGGCCAGAAGAGAAATGGAAATGGCCGGGAAATGACCATGGCCTGTAGAAGAAGTTGTGTTGCTTTCTCAGTTAGGAATGGCCTGATCCTCCTGATGTTTGAAGGTCAGTCGGTCTTCAAGGTTACTCCAAGACCTTGATGGGGTAATTGTTTAGGAGCCAGCCTGGATGGTGAAGTCGTGCTGCAGAGATGGATTGGCAGGGATCCATGCAGAGATGTCCGCTAGACAGCTTGTGATTCGCGCAGCTAGCGGGGGATCATCTGGTTGGAATGATTGGTAGAGCTGTGTGTCATCGGCATAGCAATGATGGGAGAAACCATGTGCACGTATGATGGGACCAAGTGATGTGGTGTGAAAAAGTGTTTGCCCCCTTCCTAATTTCTTATTTTTTTGCATGTTTGTCAAACACTTACATGTTTCAGATCATCAAACAAATTTAAATATTAGTCAAAGATAACACAAGTAAACACAATTTTGCAGTTCATAAATGAAGGTTGTTATTATTAAAGGAAAACAAAATCCAAGCGTGTCAATCCAGAACGATAAAACCACTGACAGCCCGTCAGAAATCATTCTGCTTTAAAGAGCAGCGCACTTAAAACAAAACCATACTGTGCATTGATGTGGACACTAATATAGTTATTGTTGGTCTGATCAGGCCTTAAGGGGACAGGATCCTCAGACCACATTAATCATAGGCCAAAAGCATTTTGCTCCATTATTTATTTCTATACATGTCAGAGAACTGTTAATCTGTTCAGGGATTGTAAGGGTTTTTTGGGAGGGTTTGCCTCTCTAGTGCACCTGTTGTCACTTTCATTCGCACCAAAACTGATTCACAATCATTAACGCTTCCTAATCTCCCTGAAGTTTCATTGGCTTGTTGTTACACTGTCACCATGAAGCTTCTGTACTTAAAATGGAGTTTCAGTTATAGTTTACTGCAGAAATCACAGGTGAGGATGAGATATTGGATGCATTAGTTGCTAAAAGAGACATCTGGCATGTGGGTTTTTTTCCTGTGAGCTTTTTGGGTTTTCTTATGCCGTCTTTGCATAGACCATGCCTTTCTTTGCCAAACACTTTTGTCAGATAACAATGTTTATTGTTTTGCTCTTCCCACATATCTGAAAAATGCTCCTAATACTGTATGTTGATAGTTTAATTGAACCTATAGAGCATTAATTAACTTCTGGCCTCTACAATACACTGAAGTAACTTTTTAGATTCATGCAATAATGCAATTTCCTGGTTAATATTTGACCTGGTAGTAATCACAGATTTCCACAGAACATCTAATCTAGCACAAGCAGAATGTAATTTAGCACAGTGTCTATTTCTAACACAATTTTGCAATGCATTTGTCCTTTGTGTGTTTCCCAAGAATCCCACCAGGAGACTCTCCTTTGGAGGTCATTGTGATGTTTTTGAAGCTCAATTCATGAAGAGCTGATGGGAGCAGATCGCATGAGAACTCATGGAACAATTAAAAGCCCCTGTGCATCAGGTTCACTTTCATTCTGCCCAAAGTTTTAGCTTGTCGTTCCAGATGTGCTTTTTGTGCCATGGAAAATTGGCCCTCTAAGTTTTGTCTGAATTGTAAATGTCTTTAGAGACATTCGCACATCCTGTAATCAATTGTAAGACTCATAAACCTAAATAAGTAGCCCAAATTAGCTCAAAATGATGCATTAAAAATGATAAAAACTTAGCACTGAACAGTGTAGCTTGACATTAATGGACACTTTCAGCAGGTAAGATGTTCACCACAGAATCAGAAGGCTGATATGGGTTCTGACCCAGATTCTAGGAAACAAGTTGTTGGTTGGCTGAAAATGCCTTGTTTTCGTGCAGCTATTCAAACCAAACAATGGAAACTGTACTAGTCTTGATTAAGGTTACCCACAAATTTCACCCTATTATGCAAAACCAAAAAAAGGCATCCTAAAATTTAGACTAAGCTAAATACTGCTGGTCTGCGCATTGTTAGAGAAAATAAATAATCCATTCTTCATTGTGTTGATGGAACCTCTGGAGAAAGCCGTGTTAATGAGTGCAAATTAATTTTTAATTCTGGAAAAAAGTCCAATTCCATTGACCAAAGTTGCAAAAGTACAGAGAACAAGCATTTTCGTATTCTTTGGAAGAACATGCACTGATGAAACATTCCCAATTAGGACACTCGGAAAGTGTATCAAAGTACTATAAATTGGGTCAATTGTGTGCCAATTTTAAAGAATAAAAGTTTCTGTGTGAATCTGATCATCTAATTTGTACCTACTTTTCAATTCCTGCCGAATTTCTTAAGCACGGAGGACTGTTCAGATATTCATGTTGCAGTAATTACTGCTTTAACACGCTTCTGTTATTCATTTGACTCTAATGGGTTTTTCATTCTATATGATGGTTAATGTTAAGATTATGGGCTTTCCCTGTAGACTACACAGTACAATCCGGTGGATTTATTGGACTATAATATACCGTGATCTCAAGCACACTTGAACAATGAGAATGCGACATCAGCAGTTTTGAAAGCCAGAAGACAAGTCCTTAAATTTTACTTGTGCGAGTCAAAGGGGGTGTATACATTTAGAGTGTCTTAACTCTTAATTAAGTCATTATTGTACTCTTTACTGAAGTAAATCAATTGAACCATTTGCTTAAACCATGCTGTAATTTAGGTTGACCCATAAATCCTGCTTTGCAAGTGCCTTCACTCAACAAACTTTTATTCTTACTGAGGGCCAAATCCACCCTAAACCTTACAAAGAAACCTTAGAGTGTGACGTCAAATGTACGGCTTTTTACACGTTATTGAAAGCAGCTTCACAGAAAACAATGCTGTTAATGTTTTGAATCTCTCAACTCTTTCCCTGCCATTTTTTTTTAAATGTTGTCAGCAACCACCAGCATTTCGTGTCATGGACCACCAGAATATTTTAGACATGCTAATCTCAATTTAATCACAATATATCATGTATTACAATATCAATATATCAAAAGAAAGAACACAGCCTCTGCAAAAAAGCTTTGTTTTAATCAACACTCAAATGTAAGTTTCATTTACAAAAAAAAAAAAAAAAATTGTTTTGAGCAGCAAGCTGAGAAAAACTTGTTTTTGTCAAAGACTATATCTGGATCTGATTCGGAACGATGATAAAAACACAGATGGAGGAGACGGAGACGGAGACACCAGGAAAATTTCAGTAAATAGCAGGGAAAGAGTTTATATCAACAAGTCTTATATTTGCATTGATCTGATTAGAGCTGCATGGGCAATAATGTAGTTTATATTTTGTGGCAATACATGCAGTCGGTACGTTGAGAGTAGCTGTTTCACACCAACACAAACATACCGTACAGTATATGTGCAGATATAGTTGCATGTATACATACACACATACATACATATCCAACTTAATATAAAGAGCTGTGTAATAAAGTCATTGCAAGTACATTAAATTCCAATAAAATCAAGAGTTCAGTAATAATTATAAGTCTTACAGATACAAAAAACACCTAACAGTATTTTTTCCTTTATTCTCATCAGTTGCTTTAGTTAGTGAGAAATTGAGTGCAATAATGCAATAATTGCAATAATGACTGGGATCTTGCCAGAAAGAAGTGCAGTGAACTTTCAGATCAGTCACAATGAGTCACAACCTTTACAAATACTGTCATACTATAGAATTACGTATGAGAAGGGATTTCATGTGGACGTCACAAATGAATCTCATTCACACTTAGATTAAATGATGTGTGTGTTGTGCATCTTCGCTCTGACTCTTAATATATATATAAATAAAATAAATAAATAATACCAACAACAAAACAGCGAGAAGGCAGAAGAGGCCAGTACACAGTTATGTAATGCTGAAGCCATTTTCAGCATAGGATATTTCTCGGGTCCTTGTCTGAGTGGCAGGACAAAAGAATTAAATTTGCATTTAAATAACCTCTTTCATCCTCCTAAGGAGCCAAAAATGACTGAGGTAAACTCAAATCTCTTTCTCAGCTGCTGCCCAAAATGATACGGCTCATAGCTACACTAAATTTAATACCCTTCCCAAATCTACCTTTACAACCCTCGTCCTGTATCAATGCACGTGAATCACTAAATCGTTACCTGACGCCTTTAATCTGCTTTTTCAGGTTACGGAAGCTCTTCAGAAGTCTGTGTTTATAATATGATGACTTATTCATAGATAATCCCTGCTCGCTGCTAATCTCAGCTTGCGAAAGGAGAATCACCTTAATCACCTTATGTTACTAACCAGATCACACCCTGTGACACAATGATAGGTTTTTTTTTAAGATCTCGATATTATCATTATAAAGGAAGTATCATTATATTCTTCAAAGAACGCCACTAATGACCTCAGATTCACTAACAAGCTCGTCTCCGAGGAGAATTCACCAGAGACCTCATTCATCAGCTCAGTGGTCAGTTAATCATTGTTATTCTTTTCATCTTTGGAAAAATGAAGTAGCATGCTACAATAATAGAAATACTATTTCGGCAATGAGAAATATATGCACAGTGTATGGTATGTGGATTTTATGTATGATTATTACGATGAAATGCTTGATTATTGGTTAATCATGGCCATCCAGTGGTATTACTGTCGCTGAAGATATGGTTTTTGGCTTTGTGTTTGGTGAGCTATTAAAGTATTAAAACTCAAATGAATATTTTGTGTACAGTAAGTTAATTATGCACCAGTATCGCAGACTTGCTCTCTTGTGTTTCATACGTGGCTGCTGACATTCTGATGATTGTTTTGTACACTGTAATGGATAACAAACAGGCGTGATGTTTCATGTCAAATCAACATCTCTTATCGCAGTAATTATTTATGAGGGGAAATACCGTGTAATAAGTGCTATGACTGTACCACTTAATCACTGAAATGTCCGTCTAGTTTGAACTTGTTGCTTGCTAAGAGCTAAGCTTTGCATTTAAAGAGCTATTTAAATATTTTGACTCAAATCAATATTTCATGTCTAATGATTTACTTATGTGGCAAATAGTGTGTAATACGTGGAATAATGTACATAGAGACGGTTGTCGTTGCAGAATAAACCCGACAGGTCCCTTACATAACATATCTCACCGACTTCCACTCTTTAAGAAATGTGACCACATATTTCTATTGTAAAGGAACCACAAGTTATATCGGTTTCACTTATTTGCACACATATTTGCTGATTCATCTAAGCCACAGTGTGTGTGGCATTGGGATGTTTGCTAAAGGGCCAGTCACACAGTCGATCACGCACAAATCACTCACAAATCACGCACAGATTGGGTTTGTGCGTGCTTGTGCGTTGAGAAATTGACCAAAGTATTCCACGAACATTCGACGCATGAATCACTGACGGAGCGCGTCCAAACACGCACGCTTTGCGAACGTTCCACGTACAAGCACTTTCAGAATCCACATTGTCAGTGGAATGAACGTGATACGTGCGCGGTTCATGCGTGATATGAAGGTGGGGCGTCAGTGGACGGACGTGGATGTGCGTGGTTTCGAACCAGTTCTGACGCATAAGCACTGACGGCCGACGCGTGTCCCGTGCATGTCTCGCATACTCGACGCATAAACTACGCACGGCGACTCATGAATAACGTACACCGACGCACAGTGTGTTTGAACCGTTCAAAACTCAAAATCACGCACAAACCGCCTTCGACGCACATCCACTTACAATCACTGACGGTCCACGTTCGTTCCACCGACGAATTACGCATACAATGCACGCTCCGCGCAGAAACGAAAATCTGTGCGTAATTCATGCGTTTTTCAAGCGTTTTTGCTGTGTGACTGGCCCTTAACAGTATATCACAGCTACGGTTTTTCAAATGTCTTTACCCCTAAACGAAGAATGAAAATTAACTTTGCCATGAGAGGTGTTAATACTCTAATGAGACGTCCAGAAGAAGTAGAAGCTACTTTTTTTCTTCTTTTTTTTACAGATGCTTAGATATAGTTTTGTGACAGTGAGTATCATGTGACAGAATGTATTTGCACAGTGAATGCACTTCACTTTGAATAATGCATAAATGATCACATAAGGCATCTGTATTTAAACTTAACTGCTCAAGGGTTTATATCTCTTGTTAAATGTTCTGAAGGATTTTTTTAAGATGGACAAAACCTGTAACTGAATAAATCATTTCATACATTTTTGTTGCTCTATAATTTTGCAGTGCAGTATTTGGTATGAACTCTTTGAAGAAATGTCTTTGAAGGACTCCCAATGAAAAGGAATCCACAAGAATGTTATTTTGCTTATTTTTGTGTCTTTAAATTCTGTAATCTTGATTTTCAAGCCAGTAGCGACCTATCCCTGAACGCTTCTCTAAGATATTAGAGGCTCTTTAGATGTTCGTTAGGAAGTCTTTCACACATTTAGTCTAGCATTAATATCACCTCTTTTTTCTCTTTTTCAACTCTATTAGAACAGCTGAATCACGTATACCGTGTCTCTCACTTAAAAACTTTGGTGTTTCGAGTGAATTTAGATGAACCAATTTACTACATATTGTTTTTAATTGCATATAATCAATTAATAATATCTGCCATGACTACTTGCTGTGCTGATATAGAGTATATCGTCTGATGGCCTCCTGTTGCTTTCACACATGAGCAGGAGATGAATGCTCATCTGATGGCGGGAGACTCTTTACCGTAATGAGACATTGATTTTGTGCTGGACAACCCTCGTTCAGAGAAAAATCTATTGGAAACCGCTAATCAGACTTCGGCTCAGAGGATTTGGGACAAAAACGTTGCATTGAATGACATCTTCTTAAGGAAATCAATTAACATGCTTACCTTTACAAAGCATTTATGCCTTATGATTCACCATTCGTCTAATATAATAATAATTATAGTAGCTAATAACAAATGGTCAGTGTGTAATCTTACCTCGTGGATTAAAAAAAGTACATGTTAGTACCAAAGCATGGTTTTATCATTATGTAAGTCTTTATTTACCTCCTGGTTCCCCATGTGCTCTCCTAGTGTCATTATAACCACCCGTCTCGTCAATCACCTCGTTATTCTTGTCAGCTGTGTCTCGTTCCCTCATCATCCCTTCTGTATTAAAACCCTGTGGTTTCCCTCAGTCCTCGTCTGTCCACGTCAGTGTCCACTCCTCAGCTCTGTTCAATAAAAGTTTATTCTACAGTATTTCCTTCGTCTTCGTGATTATCCTACATGCGTAGGATACCCGTGACAGTTCAATTACGGATATTTATACATATACAGTCTAAGATATGTAAAATAATTGGTGAATTTATAAAAATGACCCCACGCAAAAGTTTACAAATCTTGAATCTTAATACTGCGCCTTGCTGCCTGGATTGATGACATTTGATTAATGATCAATTTTTTTTTGTTTTCCAGCGTGTTTTGAATATTTTAACCCTTTTCCAGGAGTGACTGCATGATTTTGAGATCCATATTTTCACACTGAGGACAATTAAGTGACTCATAGACAACTATTACAAACGGTGAACACGTTCACTGATGCTCCAAAAGGTAACATACAACTTTTGAACAATGAAGATGTGTAATTTTTTTCTTATTTTGTTTAAAGATCACAGTTTTTTCATTTAGCACTACTCTTAAGAAATTACATGCATGTTTCCCAGAAGACAAAATAAGTACAATTACCTTGACCTTCACTATGCCTGGCTCTTAATGCGTCAGTGAATTCAACCTCTCAAGACGAGGGGTTATTGAACAACTATTACACAACAAAAAGTTATTTTGTTAAAATAATAATTATGCACATAAAAAGTGTGTAACTTTCAAACTGTGTGTGTGTATCCAATTCTCCCTATTAACTAACTTAAGCATGACCTCTGCTTCGATAAACTCCTTATTACCGCTTACCAATAGTTAATAAGGTAGTTGTTAAGTTTAGGTACTAGGGTTTGTAGAACATGGTCAAGCAGAAAAAAAGCCTTAAAATGTGCTTTACAAGTGTACACAATCAATATCCTAGTGATATGCATGATGATTAGCAACCAGTTAACAGTGAGAATTGGACCCTTTCATATTCAATGCATCACATGCACATCAGAAATGAGAAAATGTTTTCTATACCTCTGATTGTGCTTTTAAAGTTTATTAAAAAATAATACAAAATAAACTATAAAAAAGCAACATGCAGTTTAGAATAAAGAAGACAATCCATTATAGGGAGCAATCACAATCTCCCTCAAGAAAGGGGGCTGCGGCAATGTAGGAAAAACACTTATAAATATGCTAATAATTTACTCAATAGTATGCTTCAGCCTAAATTATGATTTCATTGGATACCACATTTTAATAATATCCTTTCATCCTATTAATAATCCATGCATTTTGAACAAAGTCAACATTCATGAATAACGCATGTTTCCGCTGTATAATAACGCGTTTGTTTTTTGTGGCTTACATTATTTATCTATTTTTGAAAGAATGTAATCAGTCCGCCATCGTCTCTCAGTAGCTCACAATGACAGTCCCGCATTCAGCATTTCATTTCCTATCCAAAAACTAATAGCAGGTCAAATTCACAAAAGCAGATTGGACTCCACAGGTTTCCACAGAGTGCTGAACCAATGCTGTGTTTTAACAGAGGGTTCCTGAACCTTCACAAGTTTGTTTTTTAACAGTTAGCCTGGAAATTGAACTTGACCTATAATTATTGTGGCTCCCACTTGATAGATTCAGTCGGTGCATTTTTATTGAACTGCTGTGGAAGAGAACAAAACAACGGGGAAATAAACTTGGGCATGCACCGAATCTTAAATGTACTCAGGCAACAAATTTATTTCCTCTGAGTCTGTCAAACTGCGAACATCTATCTTCTGCAGCGGACGCTCCCAATGCTCTATTTTCGGAGACCTTATCAGTCAGACTCTCGGAACAATGTGGTCGTCATATAAATGTGAATAAAAGGCGGAGAATGAAAAAATATAATTGCAGAACTGCAATTAAGGTTCAGAAATGGGAAATAGTTCTGAAGGGTTGTCATCTCTCACCGAGAAAACGCTCTTTATGGTTCGAAATGACACTCTATATAATGTGATGAGAACATACATCATCTTTAAGCATCAGGTCAGTGAGGAACAAGGTCTCCTCTAATCAATACACCAATAACGAGAAAGCCTTGCCTAGCTTTCATGTCAGTTCACATACAGTCCGTTACATTCAAGCGCTCAGTGTGAAAAATGTTTAAATCAAGACTAAATATCTGCCAAAGCGGTCAGAAAAGGCTTCGTTTTCTTTCTGACCCCATTGATTTTTTGCACTTACTCCTGTTACCAGATGAAGAAGATGAAGAGTTCAAAAGGCTTTCCACAAACAAAAAGTTCCTTAATGGAAATAAACTCAGCTAATCCACAAAGATGATGATAACAGCAAGGCTACACACAGACACAAACAACAACCGACAAACAAAGAGTGAAGGAGGAGAACGTGGTGAGGGACAGAAATGATGAACAGCTGTGAAGATGATTTGTCTCCATGGTGACTGATGAGTGGGAAACACAAAAACAAAAGGAACACATGAGATTGAAGATAACAAACTGAAGTACATGAAGTGTGAGGGTGTGACAAGTTCATTTTCTTCAGAAAACAAAACTGAATTGTGCTTCAAGGAAGTATATATTTCTGATGAAAGAACTTTTTTAGACATTGTGAGCATTGGTTGTAAGCTCAAGTTGCCGATGAAAGAAATCAAGACACCGGGCTTTAAAGGCTTTAAAGTCCTTCCTACAAATGTGTGATTTATAACAATCTTACAATGACAACGGCAGAAAGTATTGCATAAACACTGAGAGAATTAGCCAGTTAGCATCAAGAAGGCTTACAACACACATCAGCTTGCATCATATAATTATTAATTGGTGCTTTTATATAGACACAGGCTCTATTCAACTACATCAACCTTAAAACATTACATTAACAAGGTTGACTGTTACACAACCCTCTAATATTGCATGTTCATGGCCTTTTAAGACATGAAATGTGAAAGTGCTGATGACCTGTCAAATCAAATAACCAATCCCATTTCAGAGGAGTCACTGTGATTGTTTCACCATTTTTGAGATGCTAATTGACACCCCAGACAGGCTGTCAGCTATAAGACTAGAGAGCTCTCCAAAACACTTCACTGTCAGAGCCAGTAAATTCAAAGCACTATAAAGTAAAGAGAAAAGCTTTACCAGTGCGAAACCTGTGAATGCATAGTTCATGGAAACGTTCCTCTTAAAAGACTCTGTCCTTTTCAATGCTAAAATATTCAATTCTGCAGTCTAAACACTGTGTGTCTGTGGCTTTCTCAAAACATGAGCTGTTGTTTGAGCAAACCGTCATGCCAAATTCTGACTCAAATTCGGAAAGTTGCTCCGGCTGCTTTGTGTGGGTGTGTGTGTGGTCTGGTGTGTGGTCTGGTGTGTGTGTGTGTGTGGGGGGGGGGGGGGGGCAGTGATAAATGTTGATATGGCACCTCTAAGTCTCAAGCCTTCAGGAAATCACCCATTTAAAACGGTGGGGATCCCTCAAAAGAGGGATTCTGCTGGCAAAAGCGAACGTGGAAGAGCTCGTAATAAAACAAGAACCAACATTAACTGAGGGATTTGAAATTATTTTCAAGGAAGCATCATATTGCATCATATTGAGAAAAGCTACAGTAACGACTTGAGATCCTTTCCATACAAACTAGTTAAACCTTAAGGTTAGTAGTTAAGGTTAGTAGCGTTTTATGAGATTCTTCTGCAAAATGCATGCAAATTAGGTTTTTAACCGCAAGAGTGTAATTTAAGAAAATTGTAAAAAAAAAAAAAATTAATAATAATAATAAATAAATCAACAAAAACAATAAAACTATTACTGACCCAAACCTTTGAACAGCGTAGCAGCTTCTGAGCAAAGTATTTGAAACAGACATTATTCTTTACACACTCAGCTCAAGGTCATTCTGAAACGATTAATATGATGCAAGTTAGTTGCGTTCCTGAGTTTTTTGTTGATCCTAGAATAAGATTCTTGTCTGAAAATTAAGTCCTAACTCTATTTCTACCCTTAAATCTAACCCAAACCATTAGTTTCCCCAGTAATCAGAGGGAAATGATGGTGAGTAACACTGATGTTGAAGCACCTAATGCCTCAACTTAACATAAACTGTAAGCTTGTCCTTCAAATCTGACTGGTTGAATGGAATGTTGTTGAAGGATCAATAAAGATGTTGATCCAGAATCATGTTGCACTTGGTGAAATCAGGTTCTGCTAATATGACATAGAGCAACATGCTAATAGAGTCAGATGAGATTTGTGAATATGAGTGAAACAATAACAGGTCTGATTTGCATATGAGGAACATTTTGTGCTGAAAAGAACAAGGATTACTATATTTAGATGCAGATTTTAACACATTAAGCAACTAGTTTAATTGGATTTAATTGCGGGTGGTTTATGAAAAGGACATTGTTTTTAAGCTAAAATACTGCAATCAGTTTGTACAACTGACTTTGCACATCAGTATTGGCAGAACATCCTTTCCTAAAGTTTAAGCGTCATTCCACCTTCGCTTGCCATGTAGCAATTTCTCCGTCTCACAGAAGCGCCACAGTTAGCGAATGTGATTACCTGGAACAATTAGTCATCTTCAAAGAAGGCCTGTTTCACTTTTCTCAGGCACTGTCTGATAACTTCAACCAAAAATAATGTTGGGGGAAGATGAAAGCAAACGCGATGCTTATTCGGTGGCTTATTTTAAGAGAAGTTTTTGATTATCTCTGTGTTCTTTCATGAGCCACATGTCAGCAGGACAGCAAACAAGTTAATTAAAAGAGTGTGAACAAACGTCCAGATGTAATTATGCATCTTCAGAACAAGAGCTGGAAAGAAGAGACACTATGACAGTGAGAAAATGAGGAGAGGGGATTGTAGAGTCTATGGAGGATGAATCGCAGCCTATTAATTTTAGGCAGATAGGTCTGCCACTGTATGCCGTGTTTACCGTCCGTTATCTCTGTCTCGCTGCCAGGCCATGGTGGAATATGCAACAAGAAATGAAAATCTTAGAAATAAATCTGCTCTGAGTACAGAAGCTCAAACTACTATTTGGACTGTCCCTAAAAAAACTAAAAAAACATTGCATCAATATAATCAATTTAATATCTGGCTTGTCCACAATACTTGAATCTGAAAACATTACAATTTCCTACAGTCTACAATATTTTCCTGGTGCATTATAATAATTGAGCTTGAATTCCATGAAGATAATTCATTAAATAGTTGTACATACAAAAAGCCATTTGTAACATTGCAGAGCCAATTAAAATTATCTTTTGAAATGTGTTAAAAATGAAACACTTACAGTATCTAATCTTCCCATATGTGTGTTTAATTTAATTTAGTTTTTTTTTTTTTTGTCTTGTTTTCCAGTTTAAACATATACTTACTTAATTTAAAACGAGAGAAAAATATCTGCCAATGGGCCCAGACATAGAAAAGAAAAAGAAGCATGGGGAAATTAGGGGAAAACAAGATTAATTTTGACACTGACAATTAATTGAGACATTTTTCAATGTCAAGTGAATGTATCCTGCTTTAAGAATGTTAAAATATCGATACTGCAAAACAAGACCAAAAAATATAAATGTATATTATATAAAAGAACATGTTTTTTTCCAGCGTAAAACATTTGTATTGGATATAAAAGGTTACGTGCATGTCCATTTGTCAACTGCCCATCTAAATGGTGAAAGGCATGAAAACTGTCACAATAATTGCGTTTCCTGTGGGACAGGTTTTCAAGCAATGACAACATGTGGGTGTATCAATTTGCCTTCAATTTGGGCTGCTCTCACTCGCTGTAATGATCTGACAAAAGTCACAGTGAACCCAAACTGAGACAGATTATACCGCGCTGATGCCAAACAACAAAGATCGTAAAAGCACAAGAGGGTCTTTTCAATTCAGTTATGACAATGAATCTGCCAAGTCGTTATCTGACATATGCCCAGAAAGCATTCAAAGCGTTCAGCTACTGAAAGGGGGGGAAATATGTCATTTGGAAAGCTGAGTGTCTTAGGCTATAAGAACACAACATGTTTCGTTATGAATTTTCACCTTGCTTTAATGGATATAAATTGCAATACGAGTCCAATTTATTCTGCATCAAGGCAATCCCTGAGGTCATCGGGCAAATCAGAAAACGCCAGTGTCGCCTGCAGAAACAACAGCAACAGATTTAGTTTAATGGAGTACTAAAATGAACAGACTTTGCAATAAATGCACAAAATAACACTTTATCGGTACTGTGAGCGGCTGTAGACTATTACTGCAACTCTTCTGCAGAATCAGGAGAACTCAAAATGCTCTCGCTTAGCTGTGTTTATAGAGCGGTTCTAATTTTAAAGCTCACAAACCTATTATATAATCTCCTTAATATCTCAAGTGTTTCTCCCGCACAGAAAAGAGATTAAAAGGAAAACAAATGAAGACTGCTGCTTCTCAAATTTCTCCTCAGTTTCAAAAGACATCTTAAAGAGGAACTATAATGCCCTTTTGAAGTCTTGATTGAGTGTTTTAGGCTCTACTAGAACAGGTTTTCATGCTTGAATGTTCAAAAAACACATTATTTTGTTAAAGATCCTCTTTTCCCAGTCTGTCAGAAACGCTCTGTTTAGTTTAGTTCCTGTCTCTATGAAGCCCCTCCCTCCATAAAGCACAATGTGCTCTGATTGGTCAGCTGGACCAGAGCGATTTGTTTGGTGAACTGTTTTGCGCATGTTTGGGAAATGTCCCACTCCTTACATAACATTTACATTTCTGCATTTGGCAGACGCTTTTATCCAAAGCGACTTGCATAGTATTCTAGGAACACATTGAATCAGTTCTTGCTTTCCCTGGGATCGAACCCATGGAAATCCATCTACTGATTGAGCTAGAGGAAAGCTTAACCAACAGTTTCAATACTATAGGGCTGCAACCAAAATCGCATACTTCCCTACTATATAGAAGGCGAAAGCATTATGTGACAAAAGTAGTATGAGCAGGCCAAAGTACTTCCTTCTTCCGGTGAGATTGTGAAGACGTTGTGCATTTGATGGACACTTTACTATCCCATGAGGCCAAAGGAGAGGATTTGTGAATGTCAGTGAAGCGACGCAACTGACACTAGTAGGTCACATGACAATGAAAACACACCGAATGTAGTACATCCGGATTAAATTAATTAATTTAGTATGCCTAGAATCCAAAGTCTGCAATAAAAAGTCAGAGATCAGAGTGTGAAATCAGAGTTTTTTTCATCAAATTCTCTCAAAAGCAGCTGATCTGAGATACTTTCCATATGCATTTTACAGCTCTAGACTCTCACTGTATTTTGGGGATTGACTCATTTGTGTCTGTTATTATTTCTTTATTTTAAGAGATACATACATATCTGAAACTCTTTCTAAAAGTTTGAATTTTTACTGCTTGAGATGGTGTTTTGTTACATGTCTTGAAATCTGAATGTTAATCTCACATGATTTCTCTTCTGTCTGAGATAAATTTGCAGAATGAATTATTTCATGCTGATTTCAGATAAAACATTATGTACGGAGGTTTAACTCCATTTTCAGCACAGAGGAAATATCCCATTTCTGATTGAAACTGAACAGACCTCTGATAAATCATCATGTTATCTTCTTTCATTCTGATCCCTAAAGCTGATGAAGTCATTTTATGATCTGTTCCACTTCGTTTATGGCAAAAACATGTAATGTAATATCTGTGGAAGTTTCATTCATCCGTGTTATTGCAAATATCGTGTCTTAATTAACATGATTAATCCAATTGCAGTTCTTCTCTACAAAACAAATTCCACCTAACAAGAATAGGCTTTTATTATTGCAAAAGAGAAATTAGTGAAAACTGATATAACTGTTTTTGTGTCGACAAGGACAAGCATCACTTGCATTTGCTTTATGAAAAGACATTTCCTCAAACAACAATCACATGACGGTTTAAGCATTCTGATCTGCTGTGAGTTTGATCTGAATTTTCTCAGTCTTTTCTCTTCTAGCCAACATTTTCATCAGTTCCACTTAATGCCTTCGATATACTTGTGGAGCCGGATCAATTTGACCTCCATAAGCCAGCTGGATATGATTTCATTGACCCTATCGGTCTGAAAAATTGTGTCTAATATAGTTTTTGTGGCAGTATCTCATAGCCGTAATCTCTTATATGACATGACTGAAGGCTCTGAGGTCCTTTTCTGTTCTACCTTGACAAAGTTGTCTGTCGTTTTACTCTTAATTCCAGCTGTTATGAATTCGAGCGATGGTTTCTGGGTAAAAGACCCCAATCAAATTCAAGCCTGAACTCATGTATATGAATGACATCACTGTGATGACCAGATGACTCTTGACGCAGGTTTGACGTGCACAGAGAAATTAAATTCATTTGCATACACTATCAGAAATGCGCTGTCATCCACCCTTCTTTGTATCAAAATTGGCTTAACATTTAAAGTAATACTGCAGGTTCAATTTAATCTGAAGCTCTATGCTGTGGGATGCCACAGGCAATAATTAACTTGTTCTTCAGTTTATTAAAAAAGGTGAAAAAAAGAATATGCAAGACAAAACATTTTAATTAGTATCAATGAACTACAACCACAGATGTTTCTTGAGATTATCTCTTTACCTCTCCCAACTCTTTAATACTGTCTGGAGAATCAACTGAGGTCAATTTTAAAAATGGAGGAAGTCTGTCATCTGCTGTTTCAGAAGAGGAAATGCAGCATTTTAAAAATATGTGTGAAATGGAGTATGTTTGCTCTTTCAAATTTCAAAATGAAAGGCACTATGTAAAATATAAAATGCATTACACATACTGCTCAAAAGGTTTGAATAATGAAAGTGTAATATTAATAATTTATTCAGCCTTATGGAATGATTTGTGAAGGATCATGTGACACTGAAGACTGGAGTAATGATGCTGAAAATAACTTTAATCAAAGGAATTAATTACATTTAAAACAAAATTAAAAGTAGAAAACGATTACTTTTAATTGTAATAATACTTCAAAATATTCTACTGCATCAAATAAATTTAGTTTTGTTAAGGATTAGAGACTTCTTTTAAAAGCGTAAAAAAGATCATTAAAGAATAATGAAAGTTAGCTCTGTGTAAATGTCATTCGCAGAACAAATACACTAGGGAATAGTTTGTCTGCAATTTAACTTTTCTCTCTCTCTGTAGAACGGAAAATAAGTAAATTTACATATTGTTTGAGATTATCTCATATAATTAAAAGGAATAAACTGTAACATAGCTGTTGTAAAAAGCACATAAAAGTATCCTATATGACTATAATCAATTATTTGGTGAAAGAAATTAGGGTTACTTACTGAAATAAGTACTGAGTAATGTTAATTAACTACCAGTTACAGTTAGGGTTAGGTAATTATGCATCATTTACAGTTATTACTATACTAAGTACATGCAGTAACTTGTAACTATGTCTTAAAATAAAGTGTTACCAAAATTAGACATTTTTGGTAACTAATCCTTTAATACTATGAGAATAATTTGATTTTAAAACAGACTATTAGTGTAATTGTTGTCCCTCTATCTATTAAAAAACAAAACTGAATTCATTTAGTAGAAGAACATTGTTTTGTTTGTGCTTGTCTGTGTGACTGTGCGGAAGAATATGGTTATTTCTAACTAAAACAAGATATAACATTAATAAGACAGCTAATAAAACCTTGACTACTAGGCTTTAAGAGATTTAACCAGTTTATATGGAAAGGATCTCAAGCTGACTATCTTAAGACGTTACTGTAGCTTTACCCATTATTAGACATGATACTTATATATCATATTTCAGCACAGCATTACAACCAACCATAATGAAATAAGCCTTCACATAAAAACATCTGGTCAGGTCTCAAATTTAACCACTTATAATAGGCTCACATAGTAAACCTGGGTACGACAAAAACATGCTTTAGAAGAAGGATTGATTGCTGACTTAAGTTTTTGTTAGTTATGAACAAAAAAAGTTACAGTGTCCCTTTAAACAGAGATGCTAGTGATGTACCACCTTCCATGATCCACCAGAGTACACTAAACTCCATCATTTAAAAACCTCACACTCAATAATCCACAGCAACATCGCTGAATATTTCAGATGCATTATATTATTTAGCTTTCTTTAATTAATCAATGTGGTAAATATACAATCAAGAGAGCATAACACCCTCGTCATAAACATATTAATCGTGCACATGTTAATTTTCCCAACACAGAGAAAGCCTTTGCAAACAGCATGGTTTTTCTATGCTCTTTGAACTCAATAAGTACTCCGGCAATGAGACTGATCTAATTACTGCTGCACTCATCATTGATTTAATATTATTTTCACATTCAACACTATTATCGAGCAGGACAATCAGAGGCTTTACTTTCACAATTACACAGCTTATATAAAAATGTATCCAAAGTGTCTCACAGTAATTATAGACACAGTCCCTCTGGAATTACCTGAGACAATAGACGGCTGTTATTTTCTCTGGACTTAATGTTGATTATGTGTAATTCAGGGATCAATTCAACAACTAATCCAGGCTTAGATTATATATAATCCTTCATTAGCTCTATATTGTAAAGCAAAGATTTTATCCACAGCAGTGTCTGAATCCTCTGGGAAACTGACAAGCACAAAAGCACAGTGGGGTTGAAGCTAAGACTGTAACCTGAAGCCTCCTTTGAGAATGAAAAACTGATTTCTTTCGTCCTGCTTTCCCCCCTTCATTCTACGAGTGGCACGTCATTTCAGCACTGTCACATCTCAACCTTTTAACCCTTTCTTTTCACACGCATAGAAAAAGCCATATTGGATTTCTCCACCGTCAAAGCCAGGTTTCTTTTCTTGCCGTCTAATTTTCCCCCCAAGCTTTTATCAATTGTTATCATTTTTCTCGTGGATGAAATAGACAGGGATTCGAAGTTCACGTCAACCATGCTGCAATCCTCTTTGTGGAGCATCACTTTGAACCAAAGACATTTTCTTCCAACAACTAACCCAACAATCATCTGCCAGCTTAAACCAGCTGTAATGACAACTGACTGCTACACAAACAACTCCGAACAACCATGCATGTCCTACAAAAGCACGAGTGTGCAGCTTCTGTGCATCTAAATGCACACCACAACATCAAGATGGTTGAATGAGCTAAAGATATGGATATATATGTCTAAAAACAAATAAATAAACAAATACAGTAAGACTTTATTTTGATGGTCCCTTTAGAACTTTCCACTGACTATAAGTAACTTTGTAACTACGTCAACTATCAGTCTACTAATACTCATACTACTAATACTAATACTACTAACACTGTAATGAGAGCTAGTAGACATGTAAGTGCAGCATTACTTATAGTCAGCAGAATATGTTAAAGTGATCGTCAAAATAAATCAAAAAAGCAAATTCATGGTTTTTGCGGAAACCACAAAGTCTCTTCTGCTTACCAGGGCTTATTAATTTGGTCACAAATACAGTAAAACTGTAATATTGTGAAACATTATTTCCAAAAAAACTACTGTTTTGTAATGGAATGGACTCACAGGCAGGGATCCAATAGCGTGTCTTTAATAAGAATAGTCGTACAGGCGGATGAGTCAGGACAGGCAGAGAACATTTAACAACGATATTCCAGGCAAGGGACAAAGGGCAGGCAGACAGGATCAATGACGGGTAGGCAGCAGAATCGGTAACAGAACAACAGGCAGGATAATGAATGCTCAGAATTGTGCCCAATAGAAAAACAAGACTTTGCGATGACAGTGCGTGTGTGTGAGTCTTTTATAGTCCGTGATATGGAGTTCAGCTGGTGCAATATGAGACATGGGAAATTTAGTGTGTGTGTCAGTATACGTGTGAGAGCTCCCTCTGGAGGCAGAGAAACATTGAAACGTCATTACCCGTAATTTTTTGGGGGATATAGCCTGCACCATTATATAACCCGCACCCCCTGCGAGTTTGTAAAATCTGGTATAACCCGCGGGTTATATGCGGAAAAATATGGTAATTGTCTTTACTATCTCTTTTTTCAGTTATACATCGTTGCTTAACAAAAGTATTAAACTGAATACAATTAAATACTTTCAAATAGCATATCGAATAGCCTTTTTCTTCAGAAGAAAATGTCTTTGTACTGCAAGTATGTGCAACCACTATGATTAATTCAAGTCCTCAAATGTATTTTTAACGAGCATATTATCTTATACCATCATCATTAAATCTGCCACCCTATAGCTGAAGGATAGAGGGTTATCAGTTGAAAGATGAGATTAAGCCGATTTCGGTCCAGATCCGAGCTTCATCTGATTCTCATAAACGTATATAATTATAAACATAGGAAACGGAAACAACGCTTATGCCCGAACACCAAAGCAGAACACCATCTGTCATCGATTATAATTACCCCTATCATTCTTCATCTCTTAGACAGTAAAAACTTTCAGATTCATGAGGTAAACAGTCTAGATAATGAATGAGAGGTACAAGGAAAAACAGGTCAATGTGAGAAAACCTAAAAGTGTAAGCTTGTTAGGTTTGTAAGGGTTTGGAATAAAGAGGCGAAGAGATGAAAGAGTAGGATGCAAGCTGTGGGAATAACATTGGAAACAATCTCTACACTACACAACATGACAGAGCTTTGTCATGAGACATTCTGCAGATTTACTCTATTAGAAAGTTGTTGTTTTCCCACTCATTTTAAGAAATGCCAAGCATTCATGGGCTTTCCTGTGTCTCAAACAGTAGAGCGTAGTGCTTGCAATGCCAAGGTCATGGGTTCGATTCCCAGGGAAAGCAAGAACTGATTAGAATGTCAATGTGAATCTTCAATGCAGTGTCAGTTGCTTCGGATAAAAGCGTCTGCCAAATGCATAAATGTAAATGTAATCAAGGGCTTTCTTGTGACCGGCTGCTGTAAAACTTTCAGTAATGCATAAATTTACACCCCAGAAAGAACTGCGTAACACACAAGCTGTGCTCTTGCTAAATTGTTGTTTACAATAGTAGCCTAGGACACACATACCACATATTATTATTATTATTATATGCGTATTTTATGCGCATATAACCCGCGGCTTATACCAGTTTTTACAAACCCTGCAGTTATATAAGGGTTACATAATATTATTTTACAATTAATATTTCAATATATTTGTTACGTCCCTAAGGACGTAAGGTTTTTTTGCTGTATTTTCTTTGTTTTTCTTTCTTGCGAGGGTTGTTGTCTCTGGCGCTTGTACTCTCACTCTGACAGCTGGCGCTGATTGGCTGTCTGATCTGTCAATCATGCAAGAAGACGTGATTGGCTGTGCTGCATGAGGGCGGGCTCTTCTCATCTCATCCGATGATCAACACCTGTAGAATCGCTTCTTAAGGGACGAGCTGCTGCACAGCGGGAGACACTGCTCTTTCTTTTTCTTCTGATTTTGACTTGTGTTTGTTTTCTTATTGTGTGAATTTCGAACACAAGCACTGTGTACCGAGCCTGAACGGTTATGGATAATTGACGTCATGCGAGCAACATTCGAAATGTGAACTTACAGAAAAAGTTAATCAATCTATGGGTGCGGGTTATATAAAGGTGCGGGTTATGCAAACAATTTTTTACACAGACCCCAACACCTGTGGGCTATATGAGGGTGCGGAATATCTGCGTCTGTGGGTTATATGCAGGAAAATACGGTAGTTAGACCTTAGATATAAAATACATATATCAATTATTTGTACCCTTTATTCCCCAAACTCTACATATTCCTCCTCCCTGGGTTTAGATGATTGCGACATACTCTGATTATTGCAGTCAAATATAGGTATGAATCTGCCTAGCAATATCTTCACAGTCGGATTCTCTTTTTATCAGGTTCATTAATTCCTGTAGCTCAAACAGTAGAGTGTGGCACTGGCGACGCCAAGGTCATTCGTTTGATTTACAGGGAAGGCATTAACTGATAACATGCATGTACCGGGTCACTCAGGATAAAATAACTGCCAAATGCATAATTGCGCTGCAGGAAAAGATTTTCTTCATCAGGATGTTTTTCCATCATGGTGACAAGTGGAGCATGATCTTAATGATATTACATGTCCTCCACTTATTCAGCAATGCTAATACTATCAAAGCATTGTGTTTTCAATTACTAAATTAGCATTTACTTAATTAGCTATTCAATTGAGAATACATGAGAATTTTAAGTTAAATGTATGAATTATCATATGCAAATAAACGAGTACAAAAAGAAAAATCTACCTGTTCTGTTTAGATCAGGTTTAGCGTAAACATTTATCTTGATTTAAGGATTTTTAGATATATATATTTTTTTTTGGAAAACAGAACTTTGAACAGTAATTATTGTTATGTATAAATTTGGTATACTGTCAGTTAATACAGAAAATAATTTACAAACAGTAACTGTGTTTACAATAATGCACTGACAAGGGAAGTTTATGCGGCAAAAATACAAGTTTAAATACAAGTATTTGTTAAAAAATACAAGTGAGTGATCCAATCATTTATATCTTCATGTCATTAAGCTAGTGAACCTGGTAACTGAACTGTTTACACAGAGAATATCAACCCTCAGGAATGAAATCATTAATGCATAACCACCTTAAACAGCAGTCCAGCCATTAAAAGATCATTTAGGTACTTACAGTACAGCTCGCATAACACGTTTTTGTTTTGGAGAAATTAATAAGTGCGTTAAACAAAGTGCTGCTGCAAAGTAATTATTTGGAATGTTGCCTTTAGACTTCCATTATAAGTGCATTACCGGAAACATGATTTTTGGTTGTTTTTAGAACTGTGGGATTAATCAAAATCATGTTTTGTGGCACTTTACAGCCAACCATTTACAATGCCTCGGCATTTATGAACTTGTGCATTGTAGCTTACCTTAATGGTTTTAATAAACTAATCTACAAGTAATTATGAAGCAGAGACCTTGGTTTTTATATTGCTTTGGTGGTATTTAAAAATCTAATTACATCGTTTCTTTTCTCTCATAAGTTCTCTCTCAGTTAAACACCTAAACACTATAGATAATGCATGCTCTGCTTAGTCCTGTGGACTGTCCTCAAACAGCTGAGGTGGTGAAAAGATAAAAACGAATGCTTTTGCATTCATGTAATAGGTATGTAAATAATTTCTGAATAAACCACATGATAGTAGAGCGAGCCACCCCACATTAGGGAACTCGTAACAGCTAACTTAAGCCTGAAAAGACTTTATTTAGACATTTTACCAACTGTAAGTAACTTACATGTCAACATCAACTACATGTCAACCAACTCTCAGAGTATTAGTAGCAGACTGAAGCTTTGGGTCAGTAGAATAAGTTATTTATATCCAGTAGATTGTCTAAAGTGGACCAGGACCTGCATCTGGTTTACATGCAACTTGAAACTAAATTCTGAGTTCATGTCAAACACCTTAAGCCACTAATCTTGCAAACTTTTCCAAATACAGAAACTAGTTCCAACAAATTGTGTTTTTGCTGGCGTCCAATTTGAAACAAAAGTTGAGCTAGCGCTTGTCAGTTTTGTATGCAAACATGCATCAACGGACTGTGGGTGTATAACTGACAGTATATGTATAACTGGGATGTAATGTATGTAATGATGTTACTGAGGCCACAATCACTACACTTATGCTTATATTCATTTCCTACCTTTTGTCACACAGAATCAAACGACTAGTAAGCCAATCAACAGTATCTGCGCTTCTGTATACGAGATGTCTGGTCATGGATACAGAAACACATCTGTGGTCATTTAAAAAATGAGTATACTCTCATAATCCAATTGTGCATTATTCTTCTGTCTGTACAGTGAATTCTCTGCCAAATAGGAAATGTTTCTGGCAAATGTCTCTGGCAAAAGCAGGTGAATCTATTAGGTACTCAACGTTTGAGAAGGGTGATTTAGAAAATAAAGGAATGCCTCTCCAATATTCTCAAAAATATTAAAACAAACATTTATTGTCAAAGTAAAAGGGAGAAACGGGGGTGTATGAATTTCATAATCCGTAGGGTAAAGGAAAAGCTTAACTGGCAGAATTATCAGAACACCACAACATTCGGTCTGCAATAAAAAGAGAAGAAAAAAAATCAATGACTCACAAGAACATGTTGGGTTTTTTTTTCCTTGGCTAAACTGGTTAATAAGAATAAGAAAAAGAAGTAGAAGAATATACAGAATTATTATTATTGTTGTTGTTGTGGTTGTTAAATAAAGACAGTGATTTATCATAAAACAATTCATGCATTGAACATGGGTCTTACTGATCAGGGAAAAGAGAAAACCATTCTTTTGCATACAAATTCAAACTGTGAAATAATGTCAAAGCTTAAAAAAGGCAAAATTATAACCTCTGATGCTGTAGCTCTAAAATCTTTCACACTTACATTTGTAAATTCAAGTATGGCATGTTAAGTTTTGCAGAACAACCGGTGATATTGTTGTCATCAAACCTGACGTGAAGGTCTATCAAAATGAGATTTATGGCAGAACTTTCTGTTCTTCTTTACATAAAGCCATCATATGACTTCAGAGAGACAGACCTGAATCCTGTTGAGACGCTGTGGCATTACCTTAAAAAGGAAGGTCATGCTCGAAAATCCTCCAATGTGGCTGAATTACAACAATTCTGCAAAGGTGAGTGGGAAAAAATTCCTCCACCACTGTAAAAGACTATTCACATGTTATCGTGAACTCTTGACTGTAGTTGTTGCTGCTCGGGGTTATTAGGTTTAGGGGGCAAACACTTGTTCACACAGGATCATGTAGGTTTGCATTTTTTTGTCCCTTAATAATAATAACCTTTATTTAAACACTGAATTTTGTGTTTATTTATATGATCTTTGACTAATATTTAAATGTCTTTTATGATCTGAAACATTTATGTGTGACACATGTAAAAAAAATAAGAAAACAGGAGCGGCAAACACTTTTTCAACCCATATATACATACATACATACATATATATATATATATATATATATATATATATATATATATATATATATATATATATACATACATACATACATACATACATACATACATACATACATACATACATACATATATATGTGTGTATGTCTATAGTAAATTTGACCTATTTGCTCATTACTGTATGTAATAGAGCAGCTAGGACATCTTTTGTGTTGCACGGCAAAATATAAAAAATAAAGGTCGGGTTTGGAGTGATGTGAGGATGACAAACCAATAAAAATAATCTCATATATGTATCTCTCTCAGCTACAAACCCGCATGTGAAGAGCACTCCAAGTCCTGCGCTTCTGATTTTAATGCTGAGATTTCTGAGGTTCTTAATTATGTTTCAGTGCATAGATTGCACGAACTCACATCATTGTGCTTGAATCAGCAACCGACTGCGATCGTTCTAGGCCTCTCAACCTCCATTTGCCGTTCCTCTCCTGCAGGCTGTTTCCCTAATGGAACTAATGCAGTCCACTAATACAAAAATCACACTGCACAGAATACCAGATTTTCATTAGGGCTGTATGGCCAAAAATGTGAATACTTTCTGATTGCATAAGACAGATTCTTTCTGAAAAAATTTGGAATATAAAGTTCAGGTAGGGTAGATGGAAATCAGCTCGCTTGACATGCAAAACAATAAAATCTACAACTAATTAACCGCTGACGTGCTTGAAAAAAGATCCATAACTAGCATATATAGTTTTAAGTATTGTCAAGATATAGTACAACGCTTTTGCTATATTGCATACAGCCATTTATAACAATCTTAATCCGTTCTGTGGCCAATTACTTTACATTTTTGCATTTGGCAGACGCTTTTATCCAAAGTGACTTATGTTGCATTCAAGAAACACTTTCAATCAGTTCTTGCTTTCCCTGGGATCAAACCCATGACCGTGGCGTTGTAAACACCAATGCTCTACTGATTGAGCTACAGAATAGCTTTAATAAAAAGCACACAAAAACAGCCAAATCAACAGGTCCAACCTGATTGGCTGGCTTTGTACAACACTGAAATGTGAGGTTAGCGGCATCAAATCTGTGACACATACTCAGAACTTTGTTTAATACTTTTAATAGCTATATATCCATGAGCAGAGCTAAATTAACTAATTTTGATCACAAAATCCAAATATATTTTTGTAAATTTACTCAATTGTTACTTTTAGTGAACTATAAATAAGGAGCATCTCAAACAATGCATCATAAGAGACAACAATTACAGTACACAAAACACTAAACCAGTTCACGTCAAAATATATTGATGAATATTTAGAAAAAGATAAGAAACATGGTATCAAAACAATTTTCACTAACTACATTGTCACATATTACTGTTGCTGAATCATTTCTATCATACAACAGAAAATGGATACAGACGCTAAACTCATAAACATAAAAAAAAAATATGATTTGTCAAAATTCGTGACATTTGTGGACAGTTGACAATATAGTGAATGTAAACAAAGTGACATCAGGCCCGAGTCCAGGGATCAGGCGCGTCAACAGGTTTAATGTGAAATTTTAACAGAAAAACTATAATTTGTAATATTTTCTTGTAAAATTGCAATACATTTAAAAAAAAGTTCTAAATTGTATCTTTAAACTGCATGTATATTTGATGCAAATCAAGACTTGCTTCTTTCTTAAATATATTTATACAGAATATCAGTGCCTAAGTTTCTGAATCACATGTCTTGTGGTTTATACTGTAATACAATATTGACAAATGTAGTGTCACACACATGCATTATGGTATGTGTACCATCAACACAGCACACTGAATTCCTTTTGAACAATATGGACTAGAGCTCTATTCAGAGTTTTCTGCAGGAACAGAAATAAGAGCGCGCGCAGCTATGATGGTGCCATGACAGCAGGTGCAGTTTTCAGATACAGACCGGCTGAGATGGACAAGACCAGCTGGACCGCATGAGTTGGAGTCACACCAGAGCAGCTCGCAAGTATGCTAGAACGACGATGCCATGTTCAGATCTCTGATCATTTACTGGTCATCCGTGGCGCTCTGGGTGCTGAGAGGCATCCGACAGATTTGATGTAAAGCTCATCAAATGCATCTGACATCTGTAATCTGATGTGACGACTGAGTAATAATAATGACTAAAAACTGACAGTGGCTAATGAGAATGTATGGAGGGATAATCTCAAACTCATACTCGTCATGTTGCCTTGACTGTAATGAAAACATTTAGCATTCCATCTGTGTCATCAATCCATCCATCCTTTCCTCCTAGCAGATGCTTTGGTAACAACATTTTGATTGTCCATTTCACACATTCGACCAAGTTTGCAACGACGTCAACCAACTCTCATTAGAGTATTAGTCTACTAATATCTCTTTATTGTGATGCTCTTCAACAGATATTATACTGAATATAACTTTACAAGTATAGCAACTTATTCTACTAATCCTAACATACTAATGAGAGTTAGATGACAAGTTTTATATTGTTAGTAGAATCTCTAAAGTGGACCATCGAAATAATGTTAAACAGACAAATTTAAACGAAATTGGAAAAAAAAAAATCTGTAACTTTAGCTATATTATTGTCCAGTTCTTTAAATACAGTAAAGCTGGATACATAAGTGTGTTTGGCTTTGTCTGCATACACACAACATACACATGTAGGACGATGTGTATTAAATAGCAAATCTGAACTGCTTGATTGCTTTTATCATCGCAAAATGTAAACTCTGCATTATCTGTAAACTTTATTATCGCCCAGATCTCTTCTAAATGTGACTCGAGGTATAAGATGTTGTAAACATTGACTTTTCTGATTTTCTGCAAAGCTGCTTGAAACAATATAGGAGAAGTCTAATAACCTGGAAGATATGTTTGGTCATGTGATTTTAAAAATGAAGATTCATTCATTTTGATATGTGCAAAACTTGTTTAGTTATCAAAAAGGTACTGAGTGCTCCTTTAACTGTGAGGAAGCTTAATCATAATTACAAATGCATTTGCAAAGGTGAGTCACATTAGATTGATTGCCAATTAGCAATTAGCATTAGTATCTGTCAGAAATAAAAGAGGTCTGACAATTAGCATTTAGATAAGCAAGCTTTCAAGGCAACACGAGTTCTACAGAAGACAAATAGATTGAATAGAAAACTTGATTGATAGCAGGTGCAGCAATCAGAAAATGACACTTTTCTGGCTCAAGGGGAAGGTCTTCAAAACAATGAGTGCAATTTCTAAACGTGGACAAGCTTTATTTGGTAAAAAAATAATAATAATAATAATTTTACAAGAACTGAACAGGTATTGATATTTTAAGTATAAAAAGTAAAAGACTGTTTCCTTTGAAATTCATAAAGACACATGAACTACTCAGTTGCAATACCAACACACAACCATTAAAGTGCACAAAACCTGAATCTCTGGATAAAATGCTGAAAATTACATTTATGTCATTCCTTGCCTCCATATGAGTTTAGGTTTTGGAGGAATATCAACGGTTGCCATCTCCTAAACTGTCTGCAAAGTAGATGTTGACTCACTAAGAAGCTGAAACTTTTCTACTTGAAGGACGGAACAATTACTATAATACCTCTACATGCATCTGAGGATTTGTTAACATTACCTCAAGGACACTGACGTTGTTCTTGTACAAAGTGGCTCTTATTAACGGTGCTAAAGCTAACATCATTCTTACAATTGCTCATAGAAGAGAATGAGGTTTGTTCTAAACCCCTAAAGGAAAATATTAAATTTATCCTTCACTGTTTGAGCTACTGACATGAATCGTACCTCCAATTATTTGGCTTGTTGAGGAGAGATGTGTCATTACTAGCTATTCTAAAAGATCAGATCTGCGAGACAAAAAAAAGACTACTCTGAGTACATGACATTGACCAAATCTTAAAGCAAAATTGGATCATTGAGATACCAATAATGCATGTCCTTAGAGCACAAATCCACAGTTTAGAAAAGCCTTAATATGCTGTCATGGTAACTAAGGCTAACTAGGGTTTCACATATGGTAGTTCAAAAGTGTCTCACAAAAGTTAAATCGATACATTGTTTTATGTGAATGAGCGAGCAGGATGATTCTCACATAGTTTGTTTTGAGAACCACACAAAATCCAGTACTTCAAAGCCTTGTGAACAAACACTTTATTTTGATTGTCCTTTTTGAACATTCTGTTGACCGTAAAAGTAACTCTGCAACTACTCGTCAACTAACTCTCAGTAGAGTGTTTGTTTAATATCAGATAACTCTTCATTGTGATGCTCCTCAACAGACATTCTAGTGACTATCAGTAAATTTGCAAGTACATGTCAACATATTCTAACGCTACCCGTCTACTAATAATCTATTAACATTCTAATGAGAGTTGTAGACGTACAGATGCATTATTTGGTACCAGGATTAATTAAAAGCTTTAATCATGCACAATAAGATCAAGAACATGTTTGAAGAAAGTGTTATGCTGAACGAGTAATTCCCAAAGTCAACATTTTTTGTCAAAATACATCTAGCCTTGACTTAAGAAAGCATGAAACCCATATCATACTGACTTAATTATAAAGATGTGTGCTCAGAGCTCACAAATTATTCTCATTTAACTAATTTTTGCATCCTGAGGCTGAGATTGCTCCCTTTCCGAGAACGCTTTTCGTCTGTTTTCATAGTATTTAACTCATACACCTACATGGAGGATTCACTACCAACCATCTGCTACATTCTGTGAAAATAGCTAGGTTCCTTGTAACTTCACGCAAGTAGATGTTGGCATATTTAAACAAAATATGCTTCCAAAAATCTAGACCCTACCATCTGTGAGGATCATGTCACTTAACCAAAACTTTTCCAGGGTAAAGGTTTAATTACAAGTCTATGAAGTATATGTTCTGGAAAACATAATTAGATGCATAAACCGTTGAGTGGATTCCAAGTCCAAAAGTTATGACAGTATTTGACAATGCTCTTTGTTTTTGAAACCTGCAATTATTGAGATCTTTTCTTCTTGTTCCACTAACTAAATCTTACCTTACAGTCTACTAATATTCTAATGAGAGTTAGCAGGTATGTGCTTGTAAAGTTACTTAGTTAGTACAATGTCTAAAGTGGAGTGACTACAGTGGTGTGAAAAAGTGTTTGCCCCCCATCCTGATTTCTTACATTTTTGCTTGTTTGTCACACTTAAATATTTCAGGTCATCAAACAGATTTAAATACTAGGCAAGGGATAACACAAGTAAACAGAAAATGCAGTTTTTAAACGAACATTGCTATTATTAAGGGAAAACAAAAAAAACCTACATGGCCCTGTGTGAAAAAGTGGAACCACTGGAACAGAGGTGAACCTTCCCAGGAGTGACCGACTGACCAAAACTACCCCAAGATGACTCATCCAAGAGGTTACAAAAGACATCCAAAGAACTGCAGACCTCACTTGCCTAAGTTAAGGTCAGTGTTCATGACTCCACCAGAAGAAAGAGACTGCGCAAAAATGACCTCCATGCCCTGCAACGCTCATCTCATTTTTGCCAAAAAACATCTTGAAAATCACCAAGACTTTTAGGAAAATACTCTGTGGACTGACAAGAGAAAAGTGTGTCCCATTACATCTGGCATAAAAGTAACACCATATGTAAAATATGGTGGTGGTAGTGTGATGGTCCGGGGCTGTTTTGCTGCTTCAGGACCTGCACGACTTGATGTGATAAATAGAATTATGAATTCTGCTCTCTACCATAAAATCCTGATGTAGAATATTCGGCAATCTGTTCATGACCTCAAGCTGAAGCAACGGTATAACAGTGAAAACACAGAAAGCCAGAAATTTTCGTTAAATTCAAATTTCCATTAAACTCAATATTCCCCTTTTACAGCTTCGTTGTGTTTTTGCTCTTCTAAGTTATTTTTCTAACTCAGTTTCCATCTGGTAGATTTTATAGACCGATAGATTTGTTGAAATCTTAGCAGTGGTGATGATGAAGTCATGAGGTTCTGGTGTAATTGCTTTACTGTAGTCTAGCTTTAGCTTTTTGCTTGTGGCCATTTTTGTATTTAAGCTTCAAAGGGTTGTTTATTTTTAACAAAATTTGTTAGAATCATAAACTGCAATGTTTCAAAGCTAATGTAATAATCCTATTGTTTTTTTTTATTTAGTTTTTATCCTGAAGTATAAGTCTAAAGTAAAATAAGTATTTTAGAAAAGTAGCAGCACACCTCTCGTCAACAAGACCAACAATCTGAGGTATCATTCATCTCCATCGCACAAACGATGTGCAACAAAGTGTGATACATAACCGTTAGTATGCGCAACGGTAAATGATGGTTGCTTTCACAAGCATCAAATGAGTGCATAATAAACGTCAACATTTTAGGTGCAAAAGGAATTTAAATCATCTTTGCTTTGATGCATGACAGATCAGTTTCTCAGGCTGGAAAAACAGAACATATTTCACAATTCAACTGTCAAGTGGAAATTAAACGAGTTTGTTTGCTGTCAGAGTTTCCAATGAGGTTTTGGAAGGTTTATTTGATTATATCAGAATTTTTTTTTAAAACACCAATCTCAGAACTGCTCCAGTTAATGTTTAAGAATAGTTGTCACAGTACAGTCAGGGCTGCTGAATAAATCATCATGAAACAAGGATGCAACCACAACTTTATTTAACAAGGTAGGATGATTCCATATGTTATCATAGAGACTCCATATGCTGTATGCAGTGTAAGGCACAATTCCAGTTTGTCAACCTCTGAACCTTTTCTGAATCGACATTTCTGTGTTTCTGTATGAGGAAAGAAAGGGAAGGTTTCACTTTTTCTTCGATATTCCACTTTAAACATTCAACTAACTCTCATTCATTTGCAACTATGTCAATGAAATCTCATTAGAGTATTTGTAGTCTGGTAGGGTTGGGAGAATAAGCAGATATGTAATTGCAAAGCTATTTGTAGTTAGTAGAATTGTATTCTCAAAATAATTTTTGCCAGTTTCTTTAAAAGACATGCACTGTAAAAACTAAACCCTTAAAAAGTGGTGTACTAACCTCATGTCATAAAATAAAATGTGAATACCTTACTTGTGCTAACCACATATCTTATTTTAGACAATTAACCATGAAAAAAATGTAGAGAAGATGAGGAGGAGAAAAGGTTAGACAGGCTTGGCATTAGAAAGCTCTGGCAAGTAGAAGAGATCAGAAATTACACACATTTCAAACTTAACATCTTCAGCATGATTACGTTCCCATGCTTACTTTAATAACAGTTTCATATTAAATTTAAAAGGGGGATCTTTTAGAAAGTGGCCATCAAAACGCTTGGCTATTTAAAAAAAAAAAGGGGGGGGGGGGAGCAGCTGGACACGTCCTGCCCGGTCTTCCTGTTTCAGTGGAAATGATGTCAACACATTGAATAATGCTCTTCAGTAGGACTTTAATGCTTGCATTGTCAGTTTATCACGCGCAGAACAACATTTGAAGAAAAAAACCTTGCTGCCTGAAATAAATCATTCATTGTAGGAGGGATTTAGCAGTTTTGAAAGCCCCACACCTGCAGCAACTCCACAGTGATAAGCTGGCCAGTTCAGCCCCTCTCAAGCACTCCACCAGAGGACGGACAGAGTCGCCTGCCAGCTTCTTCAGATAGCAGGTCAACAGACCTGAAGTCAGTGAACAACACAGCTGTGCTCTCAGCTGTTCTCCAAAATCTCCCTGCATAACAGATCTTCAAAGTCTGCCGTGTGCCGAAGTGTGATTAGTCTTGACAAACACTTCACTTTCCCAAGACTCTGCAGAGCAAAAAGGATGTCTTTGCGGTAATTACTTACCGTTGTTACGTCCAAGGACGTATGCTAATTGGCATAATCTATACCAGTAATAAGATTAGAATTATTTGAATCGGTGGTTGTGTTATTCCCGGGAAAGGAGGTTGGATTATCCTGGTTCTCTCTCCAAGGTTTACTTTTTCTTTTCTTTCTTTATTTCCACTGCTGACTCCCCAACCCTAGATGGGTCGTTATGTAACACTGCATTCAGGTGCTACAAACATTTTGCGATAACAGAGCCAATGCAACGAGTTCAGAAGTTTGCACTACTTGACATTGAGGTTTAAGTTAGAAAAGCCTGGTGTTAATGAAGCTAAAGTATTTCAAATATTGCTCTATTCACAAACTATTCAAATGCTAAATATAGTAGTCTTTTATGCATAAAGGCACTGTGAAAGGAATAAATGCATGAGGTTAGTCATTTAGGTTCAACACTCAAGTCCTTATTCATATTCTTTATATTGCTTGCATTCAGAAGCTCTTGCAATATGCCAGTGACCAAAGCGTTCTTCTGAATGTTGTCTGTACAGTACATTTATATAGGTGTGATGAGCCAGGCATTTATGTAACTGCAATCTGTTTTACCCTTTTCCTTGACACCTCTAATCTTGGTCTGTAAGATGTGGAGGGTTTCTTCTCCTCCTCCCCACCCACCCCCATTTCTCTAATACAACCTAATGGAGAAATCACTGCCGTCAACATCAATTTCCCTCTCATAAAAGTGAACAGTATTGACAGTATCGACTTCAAGCACTGATTGTGGTCTCACGCAGTACCACATATTTGTTCCTCACCATCTATAACGTGTAACAAGGAAAAGACAGATGAATACAGAAGGAAGGAAGATGAAGGCTTGCAATCATCGACCAGATAAATGCCACCGGCAGACACCGGTGAAATATGGGTGTCATTACGAGCGCATGGTCAACCGTGATTGGGCAGTGAATGTTTACGGCCACCCGAGATGACCTTCGTACCTTATTATCTCTCAGGCCTTACTGACAGCCTTGTAGAACATGGAGTGGCTGATGAGAATTGCCACTCAACGGGTCAGACTTGAGGAAAAACCCATCAGTCTTGTGGAAACGACACACACAGGTAAGAGGCACACAGAGAGAGCGGTGCACGAGAAACATGAGTCATTCTGCCTCGACACGCCAGCCTGGTGCCGCCCGCTGCTCTGAGCTGAGCTGTCTCGATTGGCACTGCCTCTGCCCCATGTGCCTCGGTGAACACAGCCAGGCAGGCGTGTGGAATAATGAACAACAAGCCTGTCACTGTTTCAGGACCTTAAATTAGCATTAGCGGAAAGGGCTTTCTCTCTCTCACACACACACACACACACACACACACACATATGCAAGCACACTACGGTTATCTCACAGACTCTAAAGTGATGACTCAAGAAATGGCTGATGTTACACCTAATTTACATGACTCGAACGAAATGATGGAACCCCCATTTCTTTTATAAATAACAGTGTGGCACAGTGCAGTCCGCTGGCTGGCGTGTTTACAGTGTGTCTCTTGGATTGTAGTGGAAGTGTCTTGGCTGAAATTATTTTTAGGCATTGAGGAGAGGTGCGGGAAACAGATAAACTTGCAGCAAGAAGGGTTGCTGGCGTTTAAAATGTAATAGAGATTATGAATCTGTCTTCTAAAATGGGTTCAGGTGTCTTAAATTGGAACATAATTGAAGGACATTCAGATTTGTGATTGATGCCTTAGCATGTTGCTATGTGGTTGCTAAGGAGTTTTCGGTGGTTGCTATGTTAAAAGAGTCCACCCTTAAGTCTCAGTAATTAAACATAGCCACCATGTAGAGCAGCACGATTTTGGATAAATTCAGAATCAGGTTTTTGTTTTTTTCAGATTCACGATTCTAAACAAACAAATAAACAAAATAACATCAGAGGATTTGACCAAATGTTTCTTAAGGAACCGGTTTTTTAATTACTTTGAATTAATGATATTTGACTAAATAATGAAATACTTCACAGTTTAGTTACTGGACGAATCAGTGTTTAATCTCCTCAATGAATGATTCAATGACAAATACATTGTTAAGTCACTTATTAATATTTAAACGATATTTCACCTGTAGTTTTGTTCACGAGGTAAAAATCCATAACTAAATGAGAAAGATATATTTATATATTTATATATTTTTAAGAGCAAGTAAGAGCAAATGCCAGAATGATTATTGTTGGGCTGAACTATCCATTTAACCTGTAAGACCCACGGTTGCAAATTTACAACATCACTTTTAACAATTAAAAAAAAATGCCTGCAAATGTTTTTTTCCTCTCAAAACAACATTTACATAGTTAATGGGTCCTATTGTTTGTCCTCACAATCCTATTGGATAGAAGAAGTGTTTATAGGTCCGGTCATCTGGCTATGAACTCACTCTACCTGCAAACTTCCCGCTGAGCTCATCTCCTTTTTTTGCATGACTGGATTTGTCAAGATTAAAGTAAGTAACATTGCTTGAATATTTTTTTGGGTGTTTATTACAATGTCTATGTATGTTGTAATTCTACAACATTGGGTCAGAGTGGTAGTCAAAATACCCTGTGCACCTTACACATTACATAAGGACACTGCACTTTTCAAATGATCACAAATTGAACAATAAATGTAGTAGAAAGTGTTACATGATTAATTGTAACTAAGCTCTAAATGTGTTTTTCTGTTAATTGTTTTACTTAGTTTAGCTTAGACCATTATTAAACACATGAAAAAATGTTATGGGATATTTGAAACTTCAGCATCTATAGCAGTATTTGAAACTCCCTGTATCTTTGTAGTTTTTTTGTTTGTTTTTTAACTTCTAAATGATCCTGAGCCATTTTTTCTCAATGTTGCCCAAGCAGCTGTTAGTAGCATTAGGAGAATTTTGGGATGCCTGTTGCATTGTCCAGGGACAGGTGCGAATGGTCTTGAATGTGAACCTGTAAGTGCTCTGGGGGGATGCATGTATTCCTTTAGTATGATAAGTAGAGAGCATAATCGGCTGCAATAGACAGTATTGTTTGAATGTAGTGAAATGTTGATTATCACTTCATTGAAATTATAATACTTATGGGCATGCTAATGGCAATACTTAGATTTCTACCCACATGGTCTACCACCCTGTCTATTCTTTCAGTTTATCTACTACAATGTAAGACCCATATGTATTATTCACATATTTAACTTCATTTTTTTTATTACTTTTTGCCATTTCAGAATGCCACCAGCGCAGAAAGGTATTTTATTCAGTGTGCAGGATGTGATTGCTTTTGTCCAAAATGGAGAGAGCGATTTTGAAATCGACTCAGACGACACGGATTCCAGTGACTCAGAGAATGAAGATGCAGGTGAAATGGACAAAGAAAACCACCAACCCATTGACTGCCCAGCCAATTGTGATGTGGAAATCAAGCCCCAACCAATTAAACACACTGTGCCCCAGGACAGATTTCGCTGGCTGAAAAAGGATTTTATCAGTCCCAATACCGATTTCAATGGTTCAGAAATTACCAATGATGCCACCTCCCTCCTTACCCCACTGGCGTACTTCCAAAAGTTTGTGACAGAAGACATGATTGAGGCTTTGACAAGAAACACAAATGAGTACAGCTTGCAAAAAAGTGGAACATCTGTCAACACCAATAGTAAGGAAATTGAGAAGATGCTTGGCATGTACCTGAAGATGGGCCTAATGCAAATGCCTGGAGTCCGCATGTATTGGGAGACAGACACACGGTACACTCCTGTTTCTGATGTGATGTCCCGCAACAGATTCCAATCTCTGTTGACTTCATTACACTTTGTAAACAACTTGACTGTGTCAGAGATGGAAAAGAAGGACAAACTCTGGATACTCAGACCATGGCTGAATTCATTCAGGGAGAGATGCCTGCAGGTGGTACCCGAAGAGCACAACTCTGTGGGTGAAATGATGATTCCTTTCAAGGGGAGATTTAGTAACATCAAGCAATATATGCGCGGCAAGCCACGCCCATGGGGGTTCAAACTGTGGGTGAGAACTGGAATCTCTGCCATGCTCTGTGACTTTGATGTGTACCAAGGGAGTGTCAATGGATCTACAACAAATGGTATGGGAGGTGTGGATTTGTTGGACTCATTTGCTACCAAGTACAAGTTCCCCATGAAATCCCGTCGCTGGTACATGTACACATCCTTGCTGTGATTAACGCCTGGCTCCTCTACAAGCGGGACTGTAAAGCTCTGAAGATGACCAAGAAAGAGATACTGAACAGGAGACAGTTTCAGGCACAACTTGCATCCTCTCTCATTCTGGTGAACACACACACGGTGACATCAGGGAGCCCTTTGGTTCCTCAGAAGAGACCATCCTCAACAGATGTGAGTCCCCCAGCCAAGAGGTCATCGGACCACCCCCCACTGGATGTACGCAAAGACATGATTGCACATTTCCCAGAAAAGTCAAAGAGAGGACGTTGCAGACACTGCAATAATGGATACACAAACACACTGTGTATCAAGTGCAATGTTCGCCTGTGCTTAACAGATAAAAAGAACTGTTTTAGGGACTATCACTGTAAGTGAACACAGACTGCCTTCAAACCACAGTTTTTTGTTTTTTTTTACGAAAAGTTTTGTAAATATTTTTTTTCCAATATTTTTTATTAATAAATGCTTATTCATAAAACTATGATTGTTGTGTGGTTATTACTCATGATATATACTATTATGGGGCTAAGTAAGCAATCAACCCTGCAAATGAATGCTTAAATGTTCTGTATATCTGTTCAGACAAAGTGAGTACAAACACAGAATTTCTGCTCCCAGCAATGGCCAATGTTGCAAATTTACAACATTTTCCTAAAAACTTACTAAAACGTAAAAAATCAGAAAACTCTTTCATTTCTACATCAGAGGCCTCCTAAAACAATATCTGGGAGGTCAAAAAATGTTTTGCTCATTTTTTTCTATACAGTAATACCTCGGTTTACGAGTTTAATTCGTTCCAAGAGCGAGCTCGTTAACCAAAATGCTCGTACACCAAAACAATTTCCCCCATAAGAACGCACTAAAAATCACTTGATTCGTTCCACACGACCATAAATGCCCATTTTAAATATTTTTTTGGTTTTAACCTATTACATTTAAAATTATAACCATTAAGATCTCATATAAATACTAATTAAGTATTTTTAGAGTTTAACTGTCATTATTAACTATTTACTGTAACATGCACTTTACCTCTTCACTGCTGGCATGATCGAGACGAGAGGGGAGGGGAGGGGGGGGTGGGGTGTTACTGCTTATACATTTCACTACATTGTAGATTAGATTAGATTAGATTCAACTTTATTGTCATTACACAAGTACAGGTACAAGGCAACGAAATGCAGTTTAGGTCCAACCAGAAGTGCAATAGCAGCAAGTGCAGGATATATACAATGGTTGCATAAGTGCAGGATATGGAGATGTACAGGATTTACAGGTAATATGTACAATGAATATAAATATACAGATGGTTATTACTATAACAGGTGAGTGTGTGCTATAAATATAATTACAGGTGTCTATAAACAGCATTTACAGGTGAATATGTGCTATAGATGTAAATGTATATACAGATGTCTCTAACTATAAACAGAATTTTACAGGAAGATGTATACAATTGTTAGCTTAAGGTAAGCAGTAGATTTAAGGTAGTGCAATGAGCATGGACAGTGCAAATAAGTGAGATGCGAAATGTAAACAGTTGGTACTGTATGAACAGTTGGTAGTGCAAATGAGCATGTTCCAGCTAAAGTACAGTAGTGCAAGGTGCAAGTGTAAACAGTTGTTACTGTAAACAGTTGTTACTGTAATGAACAGTCGGCAGTGCAAATGGCACAAATAAGTAACAGTGAGCAGAGAGTCTATAAGGGTAGTAGTGGGGGGGGGGCAATGAAGGAGTCTGGTGTGGTGGGGGAGTCTGAGAGGGGAGTGGGGTGGTGGGGGGTGAGGAGAGTCTGTGAGGGGAGTGGGATGGTGGTGGGGGGGGAGAGAGGAGTCTATGAGGGGAGTGGGATGGGGGGGGTAAGAGGAGAGTCTGTGAGGGGAGTGGGATGGTGGTGCGGGAGAGATGAGTCTATGAGGGGAGTGGGATGGGGGGGGAGTCTATGAGGGGAGTGGGATGGAGGGGGGGGAGTCTATGAGGAGAGTGGGATGGTGGTGGGGGGGGAGAGAGGAGTCTATGAGGGGAGTGGGATGGTGGTGGGGGGGGAGAGAGGAGTCTATGAGGGGAGTGGGATGGTGGTGGGGGGGGAGAGAGGAGTCTGTGAGGGGAGTGGGATGGTGGTGGGGGGGGAGAGAGGAGTCTATGAGGGGAGTGGGATGGTGGTGGGGGGTAAGAGAAGAGTCTGTGAGGGGAGTGGGATGGTGGTGGGGGGGGAGAGAGGAGTCTATGAGGGGAGTGGGATGGTGGTGGGGGGGAGAGAGGAGTCTATGAGGGGAGTGGGATGGTGGTGGGGGGGGAGAGAGGAGTCTATGAGGGGAGTGGGATGGTGGTGGGGGGGTAAGAGAAGAGTCTGTGAGGGGAGTGGGATGGTGGTGCGGGAGAGATGAGTCTATGAGGGGAGTGGGATGGGGGGGGAGTCTATGAGGAGAGTGGGATGGTGGTAAGAGGAGAGTCTGCGAGGGGAGTGGGATGGTGGTGGGGGGGAGTAAGGAGTCTATGAGGGCAGTGGGATGGTGGTAAGAGGAGAGTCTGTGAGGGGAGTGGGATGGTGGTGGGGGAGAGAGGAGTCTATGAGGGGAGTGGGATGGTGGGGAGGAGTCTATGAGGAGAGTGGGATGGTGGGGAGGAGTCTATGAGGAGAGTGGGATGGTGGGGAGGAGTCTATGAGGAGAGTGTGATGGTGGGGAGGAGTCTATGACGAGAGTGGGATGGTGGTGGGGGAGAGAGGAGTCTATGAGGGGAGTGGGATGGTGGGGGGGGTAAGAGGAGAGTCTATGAGGGGAGTGGGATGGTGGTGCGGGAGAGATGAGTCTATGAGGGGAGTGGGATGGTGGTGGGGAGGTAAGAGGAGAGTGTATGAGGGGAGTGGGATGGTGGTGCGGGAGAGATGAGTCTATGAGGGGAGTGGGATGGTGGTGGGGAGGTAAGAGGAGAGTGTATGAGGGGAGTGGGATGGTGGTGCGGGAGAGATGAGTCTATGAGGGGAGTGGGATGGTGGTGCGGGAGAGATGAGTCTATGAGGGGAGTGGGATGGTGGTGCGGGAGAGATGAGTCTATGAGGGGAGTGGGATGGTGGTGCGGGAGAGATGAGTCTATGAGGGGAGTGGGATGGTGGTGGGGAGGTAAGAGGAGAGTGTATGAGGGGAGTGGGATGGTGGTGCGGGAGAGATGAGTCTATGAGGGGAGTGGGATGGTGGTGGGGAGGTAAGAGGAGAGTGTATGAGGGGAGTGGGATGGTGGTGCGGGAGAGATGAGTCTATGAGGGGAGTGGGATGGTGGTGGGGAGGTAAGAGGAGAGTGTATGAGGGGAGTGGGATGGTGGTGGTGCGGGAGAGATGAGTCTATGAGGGGAGTGGGATGGTGGTGGGGAGGTAAGAGGAGAGTCTATGAGGGGAGTGGGATGGTGGTGCGGGAGAGATGAGTCTATGAGGGGAGTGGGATGGTGGTGGGGAGGTAAGAGGAGAGTGTATGAGGGGAGTGGGATGGTGGTGGGGAGGTAAGAGGAGAGTGTATGAGGGGAGTGGGATGGTGGTGGGGAGGTAAGAGGAGAGTGTATGAGGGGAGTGGGATGGTGGTGGGGGGGGGGAGAGGAGTCAGTGAGGGGAGTGGGATGGTGGGGGGGGTGAGAGGAGATTGTAGCGTTGCTTCTTTTAATAACCAGACAGGTTTCTTCTCATTCAGAGATTTTATTGAGAACTATCAGATTGCGGTTCTGGCTTCAAACCACGCCGTACATAACAGAAGAATCAAAACTATCTCTGCTTACGAGCTCTCTCTCTCAAATCCCTCAGAACTCCACTTTCTCTAGCGCCGACTGAAACTCCGCCCTCTTAAAGTGACAAGACTGTTAACTTAACACTTATTGACACATCAGATTAAAAAGTTCCTTCAACATTTGTAACGATATTACAACGTGAAGAAAAGCGATCACAATTAATGCAACAACACGAGGTAAAACCGCTGTAAATCACTTATGTATATGATCTGTACAGAGTTATAACTGTTATAGTATGCTGTTCTCTAAAAGTGTATGGCCCTTTAAGAACGTCATTGGGTGCGTTGGACTGTGAACACACGTGAGTCTCATTAGTATGCAATGTGTGGTGTTGGTAACATGCTCCAGTAATAAAGTTTCATCATATTCACATGTAATCATATTCACAACAACTTATAAAATAATGCACTGTGGTGAATGATGCACCCAAACTGAGAGACACTGAGAGAATGAATGAGTTAAGGGGTGATAAAGGGATATTTTCGACGCAAAACTGCGCATGGGTGAGGGAATTTTTTTCTCGTACACCGATATAATGCTCGTACACCGATTCGACCCTCCATGCTCGTACACCGATTTGCTCGTATACCAAGTCGCTCGTAAACCGAGGTATTACTGTATTTGGGTCTTACAGTGCATTACAGCAGTATGCATCTCATGCATGATCTCAAGTAATTCTCTCTTTAAAAGGCTAAATTATTTAAATGTACAAGCTGGCAATAATGAAATCAAGAATTATAAAATGAATTATGAATAGTTTGCTAAGATCAGTTGGTGTTTTAAAGCCGCAGTCAGGAAGGACAGTATTATGGTACTACAACAAGCGTTTACAGGACATTAAACTCAAGATATGATGGATTCTCAATGAGGCACAACCTTTTTTTTTATCAGTATGTTATTTTTATATTTGCTCTGCAAATGCGCCATGAATCCTTGTAAAGCATCTCAAGGAGCCTCGTGGCTTTATAGATCGTAATTTCAGTCGGGGCAATAAAGCAGCATACATGCTATGCTAGAGGGCTTACAATACGATCATTTGTATAACTAGTTGGCAAAAACAAGATTTGGTAAATATAAAACAGATCCAATCCATAAAATCATTTACATTTATGCATTTGGCAGACGCTTTTATCCAAAGCGATTTATATTGCATTCAAGGAACACATTGAATCAGTTCTTACTTTCCCTGGGAATCGAACCCGTTGAAAACACCAATACTCTACTGATTGAGCTCATTTCTAGTTCATTTCTAATCTAGTTGATTGACTTGGTGGATGGAGTTCTTCGCATGCATAACTGACATAATTCCTGTGGGTGGAATTGTTCTGGCTTGAGTGGAAATTATTGCCGTGGCCACTGAAAACATGTCATAGACATCAGATTATGAATCAAATGGAGAATTTTGTCAGATGGCATTTTAAATCAGAACATGCATGCACTAAATAGACTCCATCGTTACTTGAGTTGTATCTTCAAAGTCATAAAATATCTATCTATCTAGTTTGAATAGCATTGTGAACTCATGCAAACAGTCTGGGCTCTCAGTTTGTCAATGATCAGAGCTTCACATATTTCTTTTCCACTATGACAATGAAATAAATTATTCATGCTATTCAAATCTCACAAACAAGCTCAACAAGTAAAACCTTCATATTCGCATATTTCACGTTTGTGTCTGTATGGATGTTTGACGCAGGCTGAGTCTTGTAATGGGGTTATACATCATTTTTGGCAATGCATTCTAACAGAGCAATCTATCACAAAGAATTACGCTGCTGTATTATTTACAAACATATGATTTAAAAGTCTAAATTCCACCCAGAAGCCTGACAGTTCTGTTTGTGCCACATAATTGTCTGTAGAAACTTGGAGGGAATTTGCACAACCTTCTTTATGGAATAATTGTCTGGACCTAAAGCATTTCTCTTGAAGGGATCCCAAAACTCAATGTCCATTCTGTGCTCAAATTTGTCAGCTTTACCTGGAGGAAGAAAACCTCAAAGAAATTCAGGAAGCTGAGCAGGACTTTAGCCAGAGGGACAAGCTCATGGTCAAGCTCAATTTCCATAATCGGAATATTATTCAAGCCTCAATGATGATCTCAGCGACACGAAATATGAGGTGCCAAGAGGCGAACGCATGAGCTCTAAATCACATGGAAGTCCAGTTTATGAAACAATGTCTGGCACTGTTCAGATCTGTCGTTTTAGGTTAAAGGAATTCTCATTTACTTATTTTATTAATCATAAAGACTACGCTAGATTTTTTTTAAGTTCCTGAAGAAAATGCAAAACTCTCTACCATTTTTTTTAATCACATGACCAATGCTATTTTCATCCTCTGATTCATCATCTTATAAAGGCTTTAAGCTCAGCTAATCAGTGATTCACTCTATATCAATTCATAATTTCTCATTAAACACCCACCCAGTGTGTTGGATGGCACCATCCTTCAGTGAAATGTATTTATAATATGATCTACAGCTGACAACACAATGGAACAAGGCTTTTATAGGAATTAAATAAATGCCCGTATGAGCAATCAAGAATAGACTTGCCAGTATTGTGGCATGAAAATCCTACAGACTTGCATTGAAGGAGAGACCGGAGTGTTGACTCCTTTGACTTGGGATAATAAGTAACCTTTCAAGCAACCGCAAAGCAACACACTAATAAGGTCTCAGAAGTAACCGTTCAGCATTGCCTCAGCAGCCACCCACAGCACCCTAGCATTGCGCTGTTGAGTTTTGCACAGGTAAGCACCACTCATGTATTCTTTAGAAAACGTAAAAATCTAGTTTTGGAGATCCTGCTGTTAACTCCGACTCCAACACCTTCCACCACTCCAACAGCTAAAAATAGTCTAAAACATTTAGCAGTACATTAAATATCTGTACTGTGCAAAATCATTTGCTGGAAGCAAGATAACCTCCTTTACACTTTAAAACTCTAAAATGACGGAAAATATTCTCTTAAGCAATCCAAAACACTTTCATAAAACGGGGACATTTCTCAGAATGCACTTAAAAGTTAATAGCGATTCAGTTATGAATGCCTAACACACGTTTGCAATTTTTTACCCTTACAATTTTGGTATCACACAGTTCACGGTTCAAAAGCTTGGGACAGTGAGATTTTTTTCTTTAATAGGCCCTAATTTTATTGAGCAAGGATGCAATCATTTTTTTTAAAGTGGGAGTAAAGACAAATCTTTTGTGCTTTACCTGCATTGTAGAAAAATAACCTTATAGAGATTTTGATTCCTAATACGTGGATTAACATCAGAAATATGCAGAATTGTCCGTGAGCAAGGTGAGACATGCTGCATTTGAATGGTGTGCATTTCAAGGTCAAAACAGGACAAGAGGAAATGCTTGGAGATGCTATTTTTTTCTCTCTAAGTGATTAGACTAGCGCTTTTATGCCTGAGGGCCAAAATATGGTCCAGAATATCATAGAGACTTGACGGTGGGCTCTTTTAACCTAGTCTAGCGAGCGACCAACCAGAACACCCTAGCAATCCTATTGGAAAGTGCTAAAAAGCACTCGTTTTGGCGAGTTCTGCACAGACAAACATCACTCACACTGGTATAGATTATCTGGATTATTGTTCTTTAACATTTAGTCTATCTTCCATCTTACCTCACCGTGTAACTTTACTGATTTTGCACATTTGAGAAAATAAAAGATAGCTACCGCAGCTTACTTCGGTTCATTTAAACTTTAAAACGCTTCTGATCAGAGAGTAAATCGTTCGGGAGATGCAGTAATGGGTTTTACAGCCATGCACTGAATGTGAAAATACACCCCCTGTGAGAGACTCCGGGTATGAGGAGGAACACTGAGCTTGTTCACATTGGCTAACAAATGCATCTATTCATTACATCAGCATGCAGAAGGGCCCAGATTCTGCTCAGATACACACACACAAAAACGGCGTACGCAGAGATGGTGCGTCTCCTGCCAGCATGGACTAATTTTGCCATCCACATTTGTTGGAGACTGTTCATGGAGTGTCCAATCTTTTTTGTTATATGAACACATGCTGCAACTTTCAGATGTCCATACTTATTTAAATACAATTAGTGCAATGTTCTGACATCAGACAGACGAATACATTAAAAGGGCTATATGTAGAGCTCAGAAACCCTACTTGCTACACCAGTGGCTGTAAAGGGAACTGCAGCCAGCATCTTATTGCTCGTGCTTGCACTCGTACACCCATAAGAAACTGAACGTGATTCCATTCCTCCATATACTCTCGGTAAAGTTATTTTCGATGTTTTGCTTAGACGTAAAAGGAAGTTGGAATACCTTACACTGTTAACAAAGATCGATGTTTAGATGAATATGTAAATGCACTCTTTCCTCTCAATAACAAAATAAGTGCACAAAATCTCAGCGGTGCGAAAACAACAGTTAAGAAAGCATCTGATCATAGTGAAGTGGATGCACAAGCTCCGCAAATCAATGGCATCATTTCATTTCACATGCAAAGGCAGCATTTATGCATGGTGTTTTCTGTAGCTGTGCCTTTAAGACACAAGGGGTGGACAATGGTCGTAAACTATACTATGACTGTTTTGGCACACACAAAAAAACTTTTCTAACATTACAAGTGATAAAATGCATGACATGACCTCTTTAAAAGATAATGGCACCTCATTAATCTCCTTGACTCTGGCATGATTGGGAATTTCTGGCACGTTGTGCCACCCATAGAAGGCTTAAGCGATGCCACAGGGCACAGCTCCTATTGAGACTCAAAATTAAAACACAGCCCTCCCTCCGCCTGTGAATTTATGAGGAAGATTTCAAAGCTCAATAATTGTGTGCAAATGGCCAAACTCTCAAACTACTCTGCTTTATAGCATCATTTTAGCAGTCCTTGTGTGGTGTGACCATACAACCACTCTTGTTCACTCAGCTCAGCTTTATCATTAATTCATTACCTGACCTTTCGGAGGAGTAGTTAGTTGCTCCGGGACGGTTCTAGGTTGCTACTCGCTACTCCTTTGAATTTAGGGCAGTATTTTCATAAAGCACACAACGTCAGCAGGACTCAGATGAAGAAAATTGTGGTGGTTCAATCTGTAAAAATCTTTGGTTTCAAAATTGAAACACTACCTTAATATATATATATATAAAAAACATAAATAAATAATAATAATTAATTAATTACATTTATATAGCGCTTTATCAAAGCCTCTCAAAGCAAAATAAATATGAGATAATATATGCATGCTTTCTAAATTATTTAAATGCCATAGATAATTATATGTAAATACTCCTGATTATTATTATTAATATTCAGAAATTTGATCATACTGCTGTTGGCACCATTTGTTTGTAAAAGCAGCACATTATAGACCATTTGTCAGTGACTTATTAGCCACAGTGTGAAAACAAATGCAACATTGCCTTTATGTGGGTTATTGCTTTGTTCCTTTTCATTAGGGCTGACATTAGCACTGTAGGTTTAAACTGTTACACAGATCTGACAAATCACATTGTAATCTGTAGGGTAATGTCATGGTTCAGTGCGCTGTCATCTTATGTATAGCTACATGAAAAAAAGCTGTACCTATAGCCATGAGAGACATGCAACATCTGTCTGAGAGACTGCAGAACATAATGATGTGGTTTTACTTACACTTTCACTTCATACACAGTGCCCCACTCATTAAAGTTGTATCTTCTCAAGGTCAAACAACAAACTAAAGATGAAACCACAAAGACTGTCGTCTAACTTAGAAGAAATAACCAACGAAAGTCCACTAAGGAATTTCAGTTTGAGTTCAATTCCCATACCTCCAATTTCAGAGCTTCTTGAGCCGTTATTTTCTTTCACTGGAGCTTCTGGGAGAGCTTTCCTGCAGGAGAGAGTGAGAGTCTCATATGTGTGGGTGGCAGTACGCTGAAGAGGAGCCGCAAACACAACAGAACTGTGAAAAGCCCCGAGATCTGTACATGCACCTTCTAAAGACGTTTGACATCTTGCTCCCAATGGTAACCTCAAAGAGGAAAAACAAGAGAATCATATTGGATTCAATCCATCAATGTGATGAACTCTATCGCTGAAGGTAAAATGTGCAATTTCTGTGCCACTTGCGGCATCAAACGAACTCAAACGACTCCAAAGAAATTTAAGTGGTGTTTGCCCATGCAAAACTTTCAAGCAAAGATTACAGTGCGACGTGTGCAATTGCTAAGGTCTTCTTGGTTGTTATTAGGTGAAGGGCATTCTCCAAGGCTTCAGAGCATTCTAGTCTCCAGACATGGCTTAAATGCAAGTCTGTGGGAGTTACAGTGTTTATGTAACATTTGTAGGCCAGTGAGAGCTGTACAAGTAAACCTCACTCCCCTGGTCTCAATAGGCATGCTAGCGACAGAAACTAGCGGCTGCAGTCTTTTGGCATCCTTGTTAGCACACCCTGGTTAGAATCCTGCTTGGAGTAGGTTGAGTAGGGCCGGTTATATTTGGTGCCGTGACCCGGATGGGATTGAGGTTTAGGGGGACGAGTGTAATAGACATAGGCCAGTAAGAGCTGTGCAAGCAAACCTCACTCCCCTGGTCTCAAGGGGCATGCTAGCGACAGACACTAGCGGCTGCAGTCTTTTGGCATCCTTGTTAACACACCCTGGTTAGAATCCCGCTTGGAGTAGGTTGAGTAGGGCCGGTTATATTTGGTGCCGTGACCCGGATGGGATTGAGGTTTAGGGGGACGAGTGTAATAGACATAGGCCAGTAAGAGCTGTGCAAGCAAACCTCACTCCCCTGGTCTCAAGAGGCATGCTAGCGACAGACACTAGCGGCTGCAGTCTTTTGGCGTGCTTGTTAGCACACCCTAGTTAGGTTGAGTAAGGCCGGTTATATTTAGTGCCGTGACCCAGATGAGATTGAGGTTTACGGGGATGAGTGTAATAGACATAGGCCAGTAAGAACTGTGCGACTATCTTTAGCATCCTTGTTAGCGCTTCCACCTTCCACGCCCAATTTACTCAGGTTGAGTAGAAATGGTTCTCTTTACACTCTTAAGCAATGAACACTTTTTTTTAAGAGGGACAACATACTCAGACCAGGCTTTCTGATTTCTTGACAGCTTAGTATTCAACGTAGGTAACGCTTCAATTAATTTAAGTAAAAGATGGCAAACAGATGAAGAGCATTTGATAGTTATTGTCATTTCATAGCAGTCCAGAAATCAGAAAAAAGCATTTTAGCTGCAAGTGTGCTGTTGATGGGATGAGCTATTGCACTCTTTTCACATAATGAATATAATAGCAAGAGCTGCATGCTAGAACATAACTAGTTAATTTGTTCACGCAACACAAACAAACATGCCAGAGTGTGTCTGTACTGTGCACTCATAAAGGACATGACACATTAAGTGAAGCTGTCATCCACTCATTTCACAATATCCATGCAATGTTTTCAAAAGGTTCTCCTCTTCCCCCGAAGCGACGAGTGGCACCACAACACAAGGGCAGTGCTAGAATCCCTGTGAATGCATTAATAAGCCTATAGTTCATTTTAAGCATGCTGACAGAGACATTCACGGAAAGGTTAGCAAATAATGCATTGTTCTGATCAAACAGATCAAACAAAATAGACAAAAAAAAAGATATTGTATTCAAATTATGTTTGTTTTCCTTATTTGCATTTGTGTTTTGACTTTGGAAAAATCGTTTCTGCAAAATTACATTCTTCATGCGAGTTGTGTGACATTTTCAAGGTGAAATGTTCAGTGAGGGGTCGTTTATAATACAACATTTACAATTAAAAACATAAAGCCTAAAAGTGTTAAAGTGTTAAAGCTCCCTAAACTCGCTAAACTCGATTTCCCGAAACATCAATAGCATTAACAAAAGCAAACATGAGAAACCATGACAGCCGACTGAGTTTTAGACTATGGAAGTTTGGGGAAGTTCATCTCAAAAAGATCTTTTCATATCATAAGGTTGTGCAATAATCCATATCTGTCAATTGACTGAATAAGACGTAACATTTCCTTCATGTTCTATTTTCTGACATCATGTCAATAATGTAATGCTTGAAATTTTAATGTGATGGTATAATGAGAATATCTGTGGCGAGAGCTCTTTTCAATCACTGAATTATTTCATTTTTTTACTTTGAATTCTGCTCTGACAGTATGAAAAATTGCAACATACAGCTACTCTCCCAATTTAATTTACAATAAATCCCATGAATAATTCACTGGAATGCACTAAGAATCTTTTGAGTTTTCACAAAATCCTCAGGTGTCTTTCCAGGTTTGTTTTCACGCAGATGCTTTAAAGTGTAATTGTCTCCTTTTCTTTTTTACTTATATTCCTTGTTAGCAGTGTACTAGAATGTTTCTAAAGCAGGTAAGCTTCTCAAAATGACAGAAGTCACTCAATGTTCCAGTTAATGAACATTTTTTATTAGAGCAACGCACAATACCGACATTACTACCATGATATTTAACAAGTCTGTACTTCTGTATTGCTGTGAAAAATCTTTTATGGGTTATTCATGGTCTGCTGCAGTAATTTTCTACTCTACTAAATCATTACTGTTGCATTCATAAAGCGAAGCATCATGGGATAGTTGGATAAAAGTTGGATAATGACTTAGTGGAAGTACCAGATGAGCTGCTGTCAGAAAAGCAATACATGTGGAGCAGGACATGTGATATGTATTAGTTCACAAATACCCTAAAAGTGTGTTGAGGTCATGACATAGTAGTAAAAACTGCATGAAAGTAAGTTTTCATCAATCAATAACCTGCATCTGTAAATGTTTGCAGGGGTTTTACTGCCACAAGTGTTCAATTCAACTGCAAGGAACTCATGTTATAGGTATGAAAAGCTTTTCCATCAGTGACAATTATTTTTCAGTTTAAGAAGCTGCTGGTGTTGTATTATAAATAAAAGTGCCTTATAAATAAAAGTTACTTCGCCTGACTTTTGCTCATAAATCACATATTGGCTCAGCAAAAGAGTTTGTGCTGCACTCCTAACCTTCAGCATTAAACTTAAGATAATAACTCATCGCACATCTTTTCTGCTACAGACATGAAATATTCTTCAAATAATGCAGCCTATAAGCAATCAAATATGCGGCTCGTGTATAATAAACAGCTGAAAACGTATTAAAAGGATGGAGTCAATCGCAAACGCACTTTTTGTCAAAAGTGTTGTCAAAAAGATATATTTTTCAATCCATATAGATTTGAATTTTGGTGTAGAATTGTTCGCATTGTGCATAATTTTACTCATAGTTTGTACTCACACCCAAAGTGTGCACACATAGAGCCGGCTCTCAGCACTAAATTGAGTTATTTTTCTCTGCTTATTGTGCTTAAACAGTCAAAGTGCCGGTCTTGGCGTGTATTCACGACCTAGCAACAACCAGAAACCCTAGCAACCGCATAGCAATGTAAGCTTGAACCACCATAACCTCATTCTTTCACTCTTCCAAATCTCTTACTGTCTTAAACCACAGGAGTCTGGTCATGTAAGTCATCCAAAACACTTCATTAAAACATGTCTCAGCCTAATATTAAAGTTATCAGCCATGGAGATGAGTCAAGAGAGCCGTATGAGGAGATGTGGAGTGATCGGTGGGTCAGGACTGAGAGTCGCGGTGTGAGACGGGGAAAGTAAGAGGTGCTTTTCAAGGTTGAGTTTGACAGGCATGCATTTGAGATTAAGAATAAAATCTGAGGAGGAAAGAACAATGTCACACTGCTGGTGGAGTCAGACAACACTCTCCTCTACATTTTGGATGAACTTGTTTGATGTCGTCTTTTATAGATGCTTTACAAAACTTTAATCTTGTGCAAAATAGTCGAATGCCTCGAGACACATCTCTGAATGCTTTTAAACTCTAAATATAGACTGGTCAAGCCGAATGGGAATTGGCAGATTTTTCTCTTATCTACAAAGATATGATAATATAAGATCTTTCTTTCTTGTCCCAACAAACCGGTTCTGTACATTAAAAGAAGCCATCGCAACAAATACCTCTTCCCTAGTTTTTTTTTTCTTTTCGTTTTTACATTTCCCCCATGTTCATATTTCAGCACTACACTGTGTATGTCAACAGAGGTCTGTTTTGAGACTTAAGAAACCCCCTTTTTGTAGCTGAGAACTCAATTATGTCTTCTGAGTTATGCAAGAGCAATATAAACAACATTTTCCTTTTGGTTAAATGGTTTGTACGTCTTCCTCTTTGATATGATTTTTTTCTGAGAGGACGACGGAGAAAATTGTTTATTTTCAGTGACAGCACAATATGCTTAAGGTGTCACAATAAACTAAGCAATATGTCTTTCCTTTGGGACTGAGCCCAGAGCGCTGTCTAAAGTGAGAAATGTGATGTTTTCCTCTCATTTCCATAGTTCAGCATATCAGAGTTTATTCAATTGAAATGCAACTGTAATTTGTATTCATTTAAAGGGATTTATTTCACATCAACGCTGTATTTAACATGGCTGTAAGGTCATAACACAAAAAATACATAATGAAAATTGGCATAAAGGTTTGCCAACCTTATACAGACTGACTGAATCAACCATATAATGAAGTCTCAATACTTAGAACACATTTATCAGACCATAAAAACATGTAATTCCAAATAACCTAAACAACTTGAACTCAATGGCGGTTGATTGGATTATAGGTTTATGCAGAGGCGTGCAGTCCACATGAGCTATGAATGCTCTGCATATCCATGCGTAGTTAACATTAACACAATATATTCCCTTCTTTGAGGTGTACTATAAAGCTTGCATGATAAAATGTTGGCAATGCATCTGTAACTGCCCATCATTTATTCATTTGCCAAAATATCTATTGTAATTTTCTTAGGGAGGGTTTCAGGTCAGCAGATCCACAGCGATCTGTTGTTATGTATTGTCATCGTTGTCCTGCATGGCATTTGATATATTTCATGCGCAGGGAAAGGCGTTCGCAAATCGCTCGCACAAAATAAAAAATGTGTTGTAGCTGCATGAGAATCACATTGTAATTGATACAAAACTAACTAAACCAAATCAAGTGGAATACAAAGAGTCATAACTGAAACTATTTTCATAGCATTTCATTTAATTCATAGGGAAACTTATTATTAACGAAAACTTATCAACATAAACTGTTAAAGACAGACATACTACTGTAACTATCCAAGGTTGTCAATCGATATATGTGTTTGTTATAGTCAAGAATTTGCATTATAATTCTTAATTAATTTAATTCTTAAAACATGCAATTGTATTTTAAATTGACACCTGCTATGGTATTTCTTTTTTGTCATCTCTGATTTAGATGTGTGTCCTAAGCCAATGCATCATAACGTTTAAAGATGAAGCTTGTAGTTTTTGCAACATTAGTGCCACATTGTGGAATTATAAATACTAATAATATTGCATATTTTGCAAACGGCCCTATCACGTATCGCACCTGACTACTCAAATACGACTCAACAGCTTTTGCGGAGGCTGTGAAGGCATCAACAGGTTTTCAGCAACTTTCAAGAAAAGTTTAAACTTATTAGGAATACTTTTAGCTGTGTTGCTATGTGTTATGAGAGAATGCGATTAAGCAGCTAACACTCTTTCTAGAGCGACTGCGAACGTCTCGCTTATAAACTCATCCAACAAACCTGCATCAGGTGCATTTTTCGATCGACACCGAGTTCACCATGTTATTTTGAGCAGACACAAGACCACAAAAGCAGACTCATCTCACAATAGCTCGGCCTTTTACGCAGTAAGTATTGGTTTTACTGATAAATTGCATCTTGTCATTTTCTGAGCAGTATTCCCCATTCAATGACACTGAAAGAGATTATTGATTAGATAAATGTTTTAAAGGTTTTATGATGTGAACCGCAAAGTAGAACAAAAACAAATGTGGAATGGGCCGCCTCTCATTTTTGTTCATTTAGAACAAACCAAGAAAGGAAAAACTTGCTAAACGATCACAAGTGTCACATGAGGTCCTCAATCGATCCAAAACACTCATTCCTGAGGTTTCATTCTCTTTCGCCTTACGCCTGCCAGGAACTAAAAGCTTTCTCATCTCACGCTCGTTCCAGACTCGTGGCCCTCTTCTCCCCTCTATTCCTGCAGCGGTCCGGCGGCTTGCCTGTCTTCTGAACCATTTCTTAATTACTTTCAGATGAGACCTGACAGAGCGCTCCCTCTGATTAACTGGACGCAGCGAAAGCTGATACCTGCAGCAGCATAAAGTCCATGAGGAGAGTTTTGGAGTGTCGCAATGACATTGTTCTCCATTTTTTGTATTGCTTTCCGCCATCTTTAATGAAGTGCGCTTTTGTTGTAGTCCCAGTGGGTAATTTTATGGCAAATAAGAGTAGTTTAACCCATCACAGTGGGTGAAATTAAAAAACAGCCACAGTCTTTGTTAGGGAAACGTCTTCCATTGCAGTCATTCAGTGATTAAAGTCTGTTCATAGTCAAAGTCAAGCCAAAAAAAGTCTTCAGACAACTGTTGCATCCAGATATTGTGGCACAAGTTACACCAAAAACTGGATAGTTCGTCCAAAACTGAAAATTATGTCATCATTGACCATAATGCAGAAAGGGGAAAAGGGATATCTCAACGTTTTTAGTCCACTTTCGACATTTAACTAACTTTAAGATCTAACTGTAAGTAAATTATCAATCATTAGAGTATTAGTATACTTGTTGGAGTTGGTAAAATAAGTTTACATGTCGCTCCAAAGTTACTTATAGTCAGTTGAGTTGAGGAGCATCACAATAAATAGTTATCAGATATTATATATCCAGTAGACAGTCTACTAATACTCTAATGAGAGTAAGCTGACGTGTAGTTGCAAATTTACTTATGGTTAGTAGAATGTCTAAAGTGGACTATGGATGGTAATAGCCTAAATCCTTGTGGGTGATCATTTTTTGGTGATGTGTGTCAGTTTATGAGATAGAATCAATATATAGATTTTACAGTATAAAAATCATGATGTCTATGAATGTCTCCATTAAACACGAAATCTCAGCATGTAAGCATATGTATTTTCCACAGAAATCCATACAGCTAAAGGTTTAGAACAAAATGAGGGGGAGACAAAAATTTGACAAATTTTGGGTGAACGATCTATTTAATGCATCCTAAAGTTACAATGAACAATATTTTCATCAAATTAATAAATCTAGATGTTTCATCTAATGCTAATTTCTTCATGTACCAGTGCATTTCATTAAATTGCAAGTTGATGAAAAAAATTAATGAAAATCTTCTTATTACAAATGTGTCTTTTGACAGCTAATGAGCCGAGAAGAGTTTTCAAGCTAATACTAAAATATGCATAATGAAATAATGAGCATTAATGTAATAATTATCGCAGTACCACTTCAGGCGAGCTAAATTCGATTCCCAACTCTAGCTCCTTCTCAGATCCTGTCCACTGCCTCTTTTCCTGTTCCTCAATTGTCCTATCTAATTAAAAGTGCAATAAAAAAAGCATAGCCAACAACCTGGAATTAAAGCATGTAGATAGAAACAAACGCACTTCTCAGGCCAACAGAGAACTTTTGTGATACAACTGACCCTGGCCTCTCCTATTTACCAGTTTGAGGTTTCATTACGGTTTTATAACATCATACATATTAAATGCTATGAATTCTGTCAGCCTCAGTAATCTTATGGAGCTGAGGTGGTGTTTACAATATTGTTTTTGACATTAAAAGGTCAATACACAAGCCCACCCCTGCCAATATACACAAGCACAAAACCGTAGAGTATAACATGAAGACGCTTGATAAAGCAGAATAAAGTATGTATAAATGCCATGTCTTTCTCCAAGGATACCTTATTCCTGAATGAAAGAGGTGTTTTTTAAGGGGCTACAGATTATTAATTCATGTTCACTCTATAGAGACACACAGGAACTAAACAGTAAATGCTTTAACACTCCAGTAAGTACCAACTGTACATGAATTAACTTCATGTAGAGTCGGCGCAGGTAATAAGAACCGAATGCTTTTAGAATCAATTCTCAATGTCAGTCATTGCCAAGAAAAAAAATGATAACCATAAAACCCGAATAAATCATGCACTGACAGCAGTAATTATGCAAGCGAACAGTTTTTCAATGGTTTTACTGGCTCATAGCTCATTTAAGTAATTACCTAGAGGTCAAAGCAGACAGTCTTGCATAAGCCATGCAGGGCAAGGTTTTTTTTTTTTTATTTGGTCTTGTATTTTCCAGTGCTAATGTGATCAGAGGTGTCGGGATGAAAGGAACGGCGTGTGGTCGGAGAGCACTCTTTCAGATTACAATATCAGCTTAACGGGTTAAAAGTAGAGCTCATCTCTGCCTTTTCTTCATGCACAAAAAAGAGTGGCCGTAAAAATGAAAGATGGCATGAAAGTACCTTAGCTGTTAAATCTGTGCTGGGCTCTTTACAAAAATTTGCTGAGACGAAATTGATATCAAAATGGCATGCTTCATGATAACGGATCGGTTGCATCCTTAAAACCCTTTGAACCTAGTGCTGCATATTCAGTGACTCGCAGTAGGAAAATAAACTTCTTTTAGATGTTTCTGACTTTGCAACCTTTACACTAGATTCCAGATATTGATGCGGTTTTTATGTTGAAAATCAGGCGGTGGTGTTGTACTAGGAAACTTTGAATTTCTCCCCTCCGGGAGCTCATGGAGCTACACACAGGCCACTGTGCTCTTCAGCCGTTGATGGGAGATGTATTCCTCACACAATCTGACATTTAAAAAAGACATTCTTTGGGGATTCAGCACCAAGATATTCGGTCCTGTTAAATTTGTGATTTACACAAATAGGTGCCTTTAATGTGAGGTTAGGTATAGAACATATAAATAATTAAAATTATAGACTTAAGCCAAAAAACAGCATTTTATACATAATTCATTTTACACATTTATATTTTAGGCTATTTGAAGCTATATTTGAAAAATAGGAACTACTTCAAATTCAAAGGCATTTTAGATTATTCTGACCAAAAGTAAAATCAACAGCCAGTAACTCCAGTAAATGATCCATCAAGTCTGAGAAGGTTGTTTGCTTTTGTAAACAACTAGATGCAACTACATAGTAATATGAAGGAAAAAAAGCTATGTAAATAAAATTCTGAATTCAGGAAATATCTCCCTTGCATTTAAACTTTTTTAATTGACATGATCAAACAACTTTTTGATATTGAAATGTGTATTTTTTTGGATTAGATGTTTAGATTTCTCCAAATTACATTTAACAGACTTTAAGAATATCAAATATTAGTACAAATTATCAGCCGCACTGTTTTCAGATATAACAAACTTTATAACCAACAAAGCTAAGTTAAATTAAGTTAATTACATGCATGCTCTGGAAAACAATTATGAACTCTTCTAAGTTAACACGTTATGATTGTGTTGTTTAAAACTGGACATAAACTATATAAAAATATACAAATTCTTTGCATTATTCGAGGTCTGAAAACATGGCATCTTTATTTTGACCAGTTGTTATTTTGACCAAATAAACATTTCTTGAAATTTGAAATAAATATTGTCAGTAGTTTATAAAATATATCAAAAATATAGATTTTACTGCATGTGTTTGTGTGTGTGTCCTGATTCCCCCTTCCATGTAAAGTGCTTTGAGTGTCTATGAAAAAGCGCTATATAAAATGTACTGAATTATTATTATTAAACCTTACTACAATATGACAACAAAATGCCCCCACAATATCCAAAATCCTTGTCCATGTGGGGACATTTCTGAGGAAAACAGCTCGTAAAACATACTAAGGGTTAGGATTTGTTTTTTAAATGTAAAAATGCTGAAAGTTATCTCGAAAGGGCAGGTTTAGGGGTTGGGTATAGAATATACAGTATAAAAATATTTTCTCTGGAAAGTCCCCATGAAACATGAAATCTCAACGTGTGTGTGTATATTTAATAATATTGATTAATGATAAATAAAATAACATCAATTAATGCTAACAAGTTCCCTTGGCATTCCAATTTAATGTTGTGTGCTTTGGGCAATTTAAACACTTCACTTGTAATTGCATTCACATACAACAATTAGTTATTGTTTTAATATCTGACTGGACAAGACACCTTCCAACTTTTGGTTTACTTTCACAGTTCGTATAACAATTTCTTTTTCAGTTCTGCATATGGCTTACAACCGTAACTGGGAAGTGAAAAAGAATGCAAAAGACATTTAAAAAATAATAATTATATATATATATATATATATATATATATATATATATATATATATATATATATATATATATATAATTATTATATATTATTATTATTATTTTTTAAATGTCTTTTACATTATTTTTCACAATCATTAGAGTAATTATATATATATATATATATATATATATATATATATATATATATATATATATATATATATATATATATATATATATATATATATATATATATATATATATATATATATATATTACTGCAATGATAGTTGCCACGCTGATGACTTGTAATTTACAGAACTCATGGTCGATTAGAAAGCAAGCAAGCCTTTAAATATAGCAGCTGAGGACATAAAACTGTAAACGTACAGGTTACTAAACCATCATTTATTATTATCTCTGAGACCGCACAGAGGTGATTCAATGTTTAATGAAGAAACGCAAGGGGCTGAGAATGAGCGTACTTGATTAAATATACAACACGCATGTTCATCCAGGACAAAGACATCACGGAACGTAATCGTATGAGTCATGTTATTATAACCTTTAAAAGTCATTATAAACACATATAGCCCTGTATCAGTGCTGAATCGGCTCCAAACCGCCGGAGCTGCTAATCTGTGATTAGCTGGTGAGTCAACAGCAACTCCTGACTTTGGCTGATGATGAGAGAATTACAACATAATTACATTTGACATTAATTAGAGATCACGAGAGCATCGCCTACTGTCTGCCAACAACTTTAATTTATTCAAAGGGTGATTTCAATGAAGCATTAAATAGTCAAAACAGTCCTCAAGGCACACCAAATCGTTACATAATTATTTAACGTGTGCATCGATGAACAAAGGTTTCTCTCCTAAACTTCTGCAGGGCAAACTTTAAAATAATACTGTCATAATAAACTTCTGATATTTATAGTGGCCTCCATGGAATCAATGAGATATAAGTGCTTATTGCGCACAAGAGTGAAGATCTGTCAGCATTTACTCACCCTCGTTCCAAACCTGCATGACTTTCTTTTATGTTTGGAGGAAAATAGAAAGAGATGGCTCTTTTCCATAAAGAAGCGAGAGGGAATGAACTCCATCAAGCTGTAAAATGACAAAAGAATCATAAAGGCTTCCATGTAACTATTCCAAAGTTTTCTGCATCAGTAAAATATAATACAGACCTTGAGACCTGATGCAGATATAAAGCTCATTTTGTGACTATCATTTCTTTATATAAAACCTGAATAATGTCCTTCTGTCTGTTTTACAGACGGCACTGGGAGAGATGTAAGGTTATGTAAGATCAGTGAAACCTCATTTACATGTCAATCAATGCATCCTCTTTCTTCCCATCAAAACTTTAATATGTTAAACTTTGAGTTATCACTGTTTGATTCAGCAGTTAAGGGATCAGGCTTTTAACTACCCGATTAAATTATTTTCTTTCCTACTGAAACAAGAAGTCATCTAAGAATTTGCCCCTCTTTTCAAATAATCAATTTATCACAGTTTACCCATGGGTGGCAGGTGGACATTATAAACATGATCATAAAAAGCATTTTATACAGTTCGAAATTTCACTCCTTGATTATAGCAGAGATTCAGCAAGGGGTAAGTAATCTCATTAACAGACTTTAGTTGCTGTTGACTCAAGGGATAAACCTACTCTAAGATTCTGCTAAAAGTGTTTTGGAGGAAGAGAGGGAAAAAAGGAGAATAACAAACAAACAATTAAAACCACAAAGCACCACAGGAAATCGTGCCTTGATAAGTTGTAATTGTACAGTTGTATGAAAAAGAGTTTGCCCCCTTCCTGATTTCTCATTATAGTGCGTGTTTGTCACACTTAAATGTTTCACATCATCAAACAAATTTAAATATTAGTCAAAAATAACACAAGTAAACACAAAACACAGTTTTTAAATGAGCACTGTTATTATTAATGGAAAACAAAATCCACGTCTCACTTGTGTAGCTGGTACAAAAAAGGTAAATTATATTTTGGTTATGAACTTCATCAAAACTTTATTTTATTTTGTGTTTTGGGTGACAATGTAAATAATTCTAATGGGAACCATTAATGCAGGAAATTGTCATACTCGGGACACATATTAATGACGCACATACCTCGTTTGACGCGCTAACCGCGCCATCTTCAGAAGCGCGTTTTCCACTGACGGGGTCGGACGTGCGTTAGCTCGCTCTTCCAATAAGAGCTGGTAAGGACTTTGAGTTTAAACGGTTTAACTAACGCATTTCACGAGATAAAGATCGCTAAGCGATGTATTTATGAGATGTCATGAAGTTTTATGTGATTTGTATGTTTTATTGAAAATAGTTTTATTTACTAGCTTTTTACGAGGAGAGACGTGTCCTGAGGAAATAATTCGGTGTACTGTATTTTGTTGTCCTGCAGGTATGTCCCATTTTGTTCATTTTCGTTGTTGATGTTTAATACAGAGTTATGAGTTTATCAGATATAAAAATGAGGCCTGTATGTGCAAGTGATGTCTGTCTGACTTTCGTCATCATTTAAAGAGTCAAAAAAACCACACAACCAGAGTAAAACTGCTACATAAAATGGTGCCGTGACCCGGATCAACTAGATCAGCTGTCGCAGATCACCGGAGTTGTGCAACGTGCTCGTGAGGTCTGGATGCTGCACTTGGAGGCTGTGGAACGATAACACCATTGTCTGGTAGTTGTGAAAGGAAAAGAGACTTTTTTTCTTTCTGCACACTAACATACTGAACTGTGATTTTTCTCCATCATACTGTTCGGACATTTTCTGAGGTCAGTTTTTGTGTATGTTTATTCTGTTATTTTAAATTTACACTATGGCTGGGGTAAGAAAAGACTCTGATGTAATGACACCATACTTTGGGAGGGGCAGAGGGTTTTTCAGTGTTGATGAACCCCCCGTTGGTAGACCTCGAACATTGGTTTATAGTCCCCAGTCACCTGACACCTCTTCAGATAAACCTGTAGGGCCAACAACTTCTACTCCCGGTAATGATAATGTCACGCAGCAGTTACGTGAGCTCATCTGTGAATTAGGCAGTCAAATAGGGGATTCCATTGCTACACGGCTAATGGCTAGCCAAAGCCCAGTTACCACCCCCAGTTCAGTCCCATTCAGTACTGTTGCACCAGAACCCGCTAATGCAGGCCGAAATCTTACTAACGTTAGTCTGATAGTCAAGCCAGATGTCAAAGAACCCCCAATGTTTAGAGGAGATGGAACAGATAAATACACAGTTCAGGAATGGATTGAGTTAATGGTGCTGTATCTCCACAAAGCAGATTGCTCCGACACAGATCAGGTAGACGAGATCCTGAGCCACCTGCTAGGCAGGGCCAAGAGCATTGTGAAGGTCCGTATCAAAAGCAGCCCAAATGAAGCTATCTCCCCAGAGACAATATATGATGTGTTGAGGCGTTACTTCAGTGAGAGTCCTGGTTCATGTCAACCGTTAGCTGACTTTTACGCGACACGACCCAAAGCAAATGAGTGCCCTGTTGATTATTGGGTTAGATTAAATGCAGCAGCTGAATTAGCAGACAGTCACTTACAAAAACAAGGTGAAAAGTTAAAGAACATGAGCCCTGAGATTGCGATGATGTTCATCAGAAACTGTACAGAACCAAGCCTCTCGAGTATGTTTAAATGTAAACCCATCAGTAAATGGTCAGTGACAGAAATACAGGAGGCCATTGATGAACACCAGAGGGACGTCCAGTCTGAAAAACTGTCTGCTGTTGCACATGTTAACACAGTTCAAGTTGCTGCAGCCAAAGTGTCAACCTACCCTCACGTCGTCACCAAGGGAGAGAATGTGAATGCAAATGCACCTGTCAGTTTCCCTGAAAGTCCTTTGAAGGTTGCTGAACCTGCAACTTCAGAAGCTGGCACTTTAGAACGTGTATTGAGTATGCTGGAAAGAGTATTGGAGCGTACAAGCCAGAGTCCTCCTGTCTCACAGCCGAGAACGAATCAGTGGCGCAGTTTTTCCCCATGTAGAGTCTGTGGTGATAGAAATCATTCCACACGTTCACATTGCATGAGAGAAAGAAGATGTTTGTCTTGCTTGGAGATTGGACATCAGCAAAAGCAATGTCACAAAGTCATCAGCTCTGCTAGTCCATCTGACTCACAAACTCAGGGAAACTAATTCACTCACGTATGGGAGGGGACTATGTGAGTGCGAAGTGTCAAACCCTCAGTGTAGATGATGATTTTTTAGTTTACGACGAATGTTGCAAATCTGTCTCTGGTAACAGTATCGTCCTATTTCAGAATGTCACAAAGTTGGAAAAAGCAGACAGTCTATTCTATACCTCCGTACTATTGAACGACAAAGTCACAGTCCAAGCTCTACTGGATAGCGGATCCATGGCGTGTACGATAAATGAGGACACCGAGCGTGAACTGCTGAGCATAGGAATGTCTGCAACGGCTGACCAGTTACACATGGATGTTCTTCTTGTTGGGTGTGGTGGAGTCCAAGTCAGACCCAAAGGAGTCTATCAGCTGAAGATCGAAGTGTATGGCATGACTGTGAGTGTACCTACATTTGTCGTTCCAGGACAGAAAGACCAGCTAATTCTGGGAACCAATGTCATCAAGTTCATACTTACCCAACTAAAACAAACCTCTGGCTATTGGAATGTCATGAATCGTCCTGAGACTTCTGGAGAACCTGAGATTGAGCAGTTCCTGAACATGCTGTCAGGCGTTAACAGGTGGAAAGGTGGTGTAATACCTAATTTTGTGGGCACAGCGAAACTGGCCCAAGCCATCACTTTGTTGCCAATGCAAGAGCACCTCGTGTGGGGTAAGCTTCCATCCAACACCCCTATTTCTGTGGGAAGCACTATTGTCATTGAGCCACCCAAGGCGCAGACACACAAGAAAGGCATTATGGTGGGAAGAGTCATTGCTTCTATGTCTGGCAATGGATGGGTCCCGGTCAGAATTATGAACCCCATGGATAAGGCCATTACACTGAAGAGAAACTCCAAAATAGCTGATGTCTTTCCTGTTGTAGCTGTTGAAGATCTCGATGTGCATCCTAATCACAAAAGCAACGAGGTGGTGAATGTACAGAGCCACGGCATCATTGAAGGCGTCGATGAGGGAAGTGCTTCTGCCTCCAGATCCCACAAAACCCTGCAGAGTCTTGGCCTTGGTGATCTCGACATTGAGTCATGTGAAGTATCCCATTATTGGAAGAGTCGGTTAGTACAGCTGATTGAGAGGCATGAGGATGTATTTTCCAAACACAAGCTGGATTGCGGTAAGGCCAAGGAGTTTGTCCACCATATTCGGTTATCAGACGATCGTCCTTTCAGACTTCCATACCGCCGCGTTCCACCAGCACAGTACCAAGAGCTGAGGAGAGTTCTCTCGGAGATGGAGCAACAAGAGAATATTCGCAAGTCCAGCAGCGAATGGGCCTCACCACTTGTACTGGTATGGAAGAAGAATGGCGACCTTCGAGTATGTGTGGACTACCGTTGGCTGAACGCACGAACAGTCAAAGACGCTCACCCCTTGCCTCATCAGGCAGACTGTTTAGCAGCTTTGGGAGGCAATGTCATCTTTAGCGCAATGGACTTAAACTCTGGGTTTTATAACATCGTGATGTCTGAAGAGGACAAAAAGTTCACTGCCTTTACAACTCCCATGGGCCTGTATGAATTCAATCGTCTTCCGCAGGGGCTCTGTAACAGTCCAGCCAGTTTTATGTGACTCATGACCAACGTCTTTGGAGATCAGAATTTTCTCATGCTGTTATGCTATCTTGATGATCTTCTTGTGTATGCTCCAAATGAAGAAACAGCTATTGAGCGGCTTGAGCTAGTGTTTACTAGGCTCCGGGCACATGGTCTGAAGTTAGCCCCGAAAAAGTGTCATTTTCTTAGGAGAAGTGTAAAGTTTCTGGGGCATATCATTGATGAGACTGGAGTTGCAACAGATCCAGATAAGGTTAGTGCCATCTCCGCCATATCCGAATCTGATCTGATGATGCCAGATGGAGTGACACCTTCACAGAAAAAGATTAAATCATTTTTGGGAATGGTGTTATACTATCAAAATTTCATTCAAAACTGCTCCAGTATTGCAAAGCCATTATTCACCTTGACTGCTGCACCCAGAGGTAAAAAGGGCCCTGTGAAAAGAAATGCATCGTTTAAGAGACTGAAACCTGGTGATTGGAAACAAGAACACAGTGTCGCATTTCAAAAGCTAAAAACAGCACTGCTGGAATCTGTTGTACTGGCTCATCCAAATTTCAGCCGTCCATTCATTCTGTGTACAGATGCCTCTATGGATGGATTAGGCGCCGTACTGTCACAGGTCCCAGAAGGGGAAATTAAGGCACGTCCCATCGCCTTCGCCAGTAAAGCTCTCACTCGTGCACAAGCCAGGTACCCTGCTCATCGTCTAGAGTTTTTAGCTCTAAAGTGGTCTGTCTGTGACAAGTTTAGTCATTGGTTGAAGGGGCATGAATTCACGGTGTGGACTGACAACAATCCATTAACATACATAATGACTAAGCCAAAGCTCGATGCATGTGAGCAGAGGTGGGTGTCTAAGCTGGCCCCCTATAATTTTAGTATCCAGTATATTCCTGGTAGTAGGAATGTGGTCGCAGACGCTTTGAGCAGACAACCCTTCATCCGTGGCTATGTCAGTCAGAGGTTGATGTCAGAGCCGTATGGCGCACTCCTGGAAGAAGCAGAGCAAATTCAAGAAAACACCATTCAAGATGCTTTCAGATTGAGTATAAATACCTGTAATGTTGAATGTGACCCCTGTGCAGGTTCAGAATCATGTTCTCTCACCAGTGCTGAAATATCTGCAATCTTTGATGTTCACACAGAATGGGAAATGGGCACGAGGGATCGGGCAGTCCAGTGGCTCACTCAGGATGCCCACCAGTTGTTATCTCCAGGTCCTAGTCCCCTACCAGTTTTCTCGTTGACGGAGTTACAAGAAAAACAAAGGAATGACGCAACACTGTCAAGAGTCTTGTTTTATGTGAGCAGAGGGAGGAAGCCATCTAGACGTGAGAGAACTGGGGAAACTCACAAGGTAATTAAAACTCTTAAACAGTGGGAGAAGTTCAAATTGCTTGATGGAATACTGTACCGTGTGTCCAAGGATGTCCTGATGCGGAAAAGGAGACTGCAATTTGTTGTTCCGAGTTCGCTGGTGAAACAAGTTCTTGAGGGCCTCCATGACGAAGCTGGACATCAAGGTCAGGGCAGGACTTTGTCACTCGCTAGACAGAGGTTTTTCTGGATCAGTCTGGAACGGGATGTGCGTGAGCATGTTAAATGTTGCAAACGCTGTGTAGTGAGCAAAACTCCAGAACCTGAAGGAAGAGCACCTCTAGAAAGCATCAAGACGTCGAGCCCTCTGGAATTGGTCTGCATAGACTTTTGGTCTGCAGAGAATTGCAGTGGTAGCAGTGTAGATGTCTTGGTCATGACAGATCACTTTACTAAAATGGCCCATGCTTTCCCTTGTAAAGATCAATCAGCAAAGCAAGTTGCAAGGCTGTTATGGGACAGATACTTCTGTGTATATGGATTCCCAGAAAGGATTCATTCAGATCAAGGAGCCAATTTTGAGAGTGAGCTGATTCGTGAACTTCTGGATGTTGCTGGAGTAAGGAAATCAAGAACTACCGCCTATCATCCTATGGGCAACGGTCATGTTGAAAGATTCAACCGAACTCTGGGTGGGATGATTAGAGCGTTGCCACCGAGGACAAAGCAGAAGTGGCCACAGATGTTGCAATCATTGACCTTTGCCTATAACTGCACAGCCCACGAGTCCACTGGGTTTGCGCCATTTTACCTGATGTTCGGCAGGGTTCCAAAACTCCCAGTGGATGTCATGTTCAGCAGTGTGGAGAGAGATGATGTCATCGTTGATTACGATATATATGTGAGGAGATTGAGGGATGACTTGAAGGAAGCTTTGGACCTTGCTCAGAAGAATGCTGAAGCTAGCCAGCGACGGCAGGCAAACCTGTACAACAAGAGGACAAAAGGTTGCAATATTGAAGTGGGAGATCAAGTCTTGCTGGCTAACAAGGGTGAACGTGGTCGCAAGAAATTGGCAGATAAGTGGGAGTCCACCCCATATACAGTTGTTGCTCTGAATCCTCAAAGTCATACCTACCGTATCCGTAACACCCACACCGGTCAGGAAAAGACTGTTCATAGGAATCTGCTCCTTCAAGCTAACTTTCTGCCAATTGAGGTTGAGGAAGTCGAAGCCTCATTCAGTGACAGTAGTGAACCAGTTGACAATTGTAGTGGAGTAGCTTCGAGCAGTGCCATAACACCCATGTCTGAATGTAACAATGCTGATCGAACTGCCAGTTGGGTAGCAGGGACTGTGGCTCCAGATGATAACATGGACAGTACATACTCTAAAACCGAGAGTGTCCTCTCATTGCCAGTGGACTCTGTTCTGACACAAGGTGATCCTTCCAAATGTGATGACTTTTCTGAATGCTCAAGCAATGGGGGATTGACTTGTGACACAGTGATATCTGCATCTGTGGGTGGATCAATTGATGTACTGACCTCTGGTCCAGGCGATTCACTCTCTAATCAGGTAGCAACTCAGGTCAGAACTAGGTTTGGTAGACTGGTGAAACCGATGAATAGGTTAATTCAGAACATGACCCAAAACATGAAGATTACTAGTTCAGTTAATGGGGTTACTAGGTCCTTATTGTCTTAAAATGAGTGTTTCCTTTCTGAGTTTTTTTTTTCTTTCTTTCTTCTTCAAACAACTGTCCACTTGAAATGGTCAAAATCCAGGAAAAAGAAAAATTGACTGTCGTGTTGAATTCAAAGTAGTGGTGTTTTGGGCACCCTTTTCTTCAAGTGTTCCTTTAATAGGTCTGATCAGCCTGTTTGGGTCACTTTCCCTGTGTTTTGGGAAGCATATATTGCTGTGAGTATTGAATGTCAATTGAGTTTTTTTTCTTCTTTCTCTTTGTGGAACTTTAATCAGATATGTTATCAGATTGAACAAGTTTTGTGAAGTTCAGAGGGGAGTATGTAGCTGGTACAAAAAAGGTAAATTATATTTTGGTTATGAACTTCATCAAAACTTTATTTTATTTTGTGTTTTGGGTGACAATGTAAATAATTCTAATGGGAACCATTAATGCAGGAAATTGTCATACTCGGGACACATATTAATGACGCACATACCTCGTTTGACGCGCTAACCGCGCCATCTTCAGAAGCGCGTTTTCCACTGACGGGGTCGGACGTGCGTTAGCTCGCTCTTCCAATAAGAGCTGGTAAGGACTTTGAGTTTAAACGGTTTAACTAACGCATTTCACGAGATAAAGATCGCTAAGCGATGTATTTATGAGATGTCATGAAGTTTTATGTGATTTGTATGTTTTATTGAAAATAGTTTTATTTACTAGCTTTTTACGAGGAGAGACGTGTCCTGAGGAAATAATTCGGTGTACTGTATTTTGTTGTCCTGCAGGTATGTCCCATTTTGTTCATTTTCGTTGTTGATGTTTAATACAGAGTTATGAGTTTATCAGATATAAAAATGAGGCCTGTATGTGCAAGTGATGTCTGTCTGACTTTCCATTTCATCTTTGTAAATATTGTAGTTTTATTTTCCCCCACCAGATCAATTGAGATATCAATTTTATTTTTGTTGTATATACATTTGTGCATTATTTAATGTCATGTATTGTAATTTACTGGGTTTTTTTCGATTTATTTGATTAATTTCATGATTTAAGTTTTGTAAATAGAACAAATTATCTTGAGAAGCGCGTTTTCCACTGACGGGGTCGGACGTGCGTTAGCTCGCTCTTCCAATAAGAGCTGCTTTTTACGAGGAGAGACGTGTCCTGAGGAAATAATTCGGTGTACTGTATTTTGTTGTCCTGCAGACTGAATAAATCCATCCAGTGACCTCATCCTTCAGTGCTGTCATCATTTAAAGAGTCAAAAAAAAAACCCACACAACCAGAGTAAAACTGCTACACTTGCATCAGTTCAGGTCAGCGTTCATGATAAGAAAGAGATTGGGCAAAAATGGACTGCATGGCAGAGATCTAAGATGAAAAGAACATTAAGGCTCATCTCATTTTTCTCTGAAAACAAATAGATGATCCCCAAGACTTTTGGGAAAATACTCTGTGGGCTGATGACACAAAAGTCAGACTTTTTGGAAGGTGTGTGTCCCATTTTTCAGAAAAAGAACCACAGTTAAGTATGGTGGTGGTAGTGTGATAGTCTGGGGCTGTTTTGCTGCTTCAGGGCCGGGAAGACTTGCTCCATGAATTCTTCTGTCTACCAAACAATCCTGAACACTTTCCACAAACACATCAGCAAGTTCACCTCTTACTGGCTGAAGAAAAACATAATGAAGACTTTGGAGAGGCCTAGTCAAAGGCCTGACTTGAATCCTGTTGAGATGCTGTGGCATGACCTTAAAAAGGCAGTTCATTCTCAAAACCCCTGAACTACAACAATTCTGGTGAGTGGGACGAAATTGCTCCACATCACTGTAAAAGACTAATCGCAAGTTCTCGCAAACGCTTGATTGCAGCTTTTGCTCTACGGGCCCAACCAGTTATTAGGTTTAGAGATCAAGCACTTTTTCACACAGGATCACGTAGGTTTGAATTTTGTTTTCCCTTAATAATAACAACCTTAATTTAAAAACTGCATTTTGTGTTTACTTGAGTTACGTTAGAGGTATTAATTTTGTGTTTGTTTATTATTATTATTATTATTATTATTATAAGGAGTGGTGTTGGATTTGTGTTCTCTCTCTCTCTTTCTCTCTTGTTACGGTGTTCTCACTTGATAGGGTAACGGCCACCACCTGTGTTCATTCACCTATGTGAACTGCTTGGCAATTAACCCTGATTGGTGCTTGTCTTGAGGAAACCGGAGAGAGAAAGCAGAGAGACAAAGTGACATTTGAGATTGTTCTGCCCTCCAGTCCTAGATGAGTTAAGCGCGTATCACGCTTCTCTAGTTGTTAAGTTATTATGCTGAGTTACTATGTGTGAGTGGTAGCGTTCACACTGGTTGATGTCACGTATAATTAAGTGAAATGTTTGTGGGTAATGTAGTATCCTTATCTTTTGTGTCTTATTTTCTTTCTTTTTGTGTACAGGTAAGTTAATGTTATTTTTCCTTTAGGTAGAGGTATTTTTGGTTTCTTTTTTGTTTGGGTCATCCTCCCGAGGTAATTGTTTGTTTATATTGTGCTTTATTTATTACTTTTGTTTACTTTTTGTCTCCAACTGATGAAACAATAAAAAGCAGACATGCCTTCTTTCTCTGAAACTTTTATTGTTTAGTTGTTTTGTTACTCAGGAACTGGAGAGCTGAAGATCCTCAAGGTCTTTCTCAATTTGTATTGTTCGTCGCTCCCTTTTTACCCCTAGACCAGAAGGGTAACATGTAACTTGTGTTATCTTGTAATATTTAACTTTGTCTGATGATCTGAAACTTTTAAGTGTGACAAACATGCAACAAAAAAAAAGAAATCAGGAATGGGGCAAACTCTTTTTCATACTACTGTACAGTGGTACCTCGGTTTACGAGCGACTTGGTATACGAGAAAATCGGTGTACGAGCATGGAGGGTTGAATCGGTGTACCAGCTTTGTATCGGAGTGCGAGCAAATTTTTCCCTCACCCACGCGCATTTTTGTCCTAACGCTCTGCATCTTCACGGGCATTTGTACTGGAAATATCCTAATGACAGCCTCTCATAACACAGTCACGCAGGCCCAACCCCTTTATCACCCCTTAAAGCATTCATTCTCTCAGCCTCGCTCTGTCAGCAGTTTAACTTCTCTCAGCCTCTATTGTTCACGTAGTGAAATATATATGGGGTTCATGAATTAATTGTCTCCTCACTTCTCTCCACTCTGGAGCTCGAGTCTCCCGGCGCTGGCGCGGTGGCGTCGCGCGAGCCTCCCGGCGCTGGCGCGGTGGCGTCGCGCGAGCCTCCCGGCGCTGGCGCGGTGGCGTCGCGCGAGCCTCCCGGCGCTGGCGCGGTGGCGTCGCGCGAGCCTCCCGGCGCTGGCGCGGTGGCGTCGCGCGAGCCTCCCGGCGCTGGCGCGGTGGCGTCGCGCGAGCCTCCCGGCGCTGGCGCGGTGGCGTCGCGCGAGCCTCCCGGCGCTGGCGCGAGCCTCCCGGCGCTGGCGCGGTGGCGTCGCGCGAGCCTCCCGTTCCACAACTTTCACTCTGGATTATCACTTTGTTTGTTTTCTGCACTATTATAATAAATTCACTCATTTGCACGTGAATCCAGGTTTTGTGTTTTCCCCCTCCCTCGTCTGTCTCTCATCTCCTTCATGCCAGCAGACGCTGCTCAAAGTGAGTTACAGTAAATTGCCAAGTATTTTTAGAGTTGAATTGTCTAAAGTTTAATTGTCTGTTTAAAGAGTATTTATATGAGATCTTAATGGTTATCATTTTATCTGTAATTAATAGGGTAAAATAAAAACTAAATATTTAAAATGGGCATTTATGGTCGTGTGGAACGAATTAATTGATTTTTAATGCATTCTTATGGGGGGATTGTTTTGGTGTACGAGCATTTTGGGATACGAGCTCGCTCTTGGAACGAATTAAACTCGTAAACCGAGGTATTACTGTATATTAAACTGTCACATTCTTGAGATTGAAACTCACAATTGCCGGTATGAGTACCGTGACTCAATGTGAACATCTGAAGTTATGACATACTAAGCCTTAATTATGAGATAGAGAGTCGAAATGATGACTTAAAAAACTCTGACACTTGAAAATTCTGACAGAATTCATAATTATGACAAACAAAGCCATAATTATGAAGTTAAAAAGTCAAAATGTAAGTAATAATCATGACCTTTTTAAGCGATAATTTGAATTTAGTGCTTTCTCTCAATTTCAATTTGCATGTCATTATTCCGAATGAATCATGATTTACAACAACATGATGTTTTTCTGTAGCAAACATTTGCTTCCAATGAGATTTATGTGTGGTTGAACTGAACTTTACAGAAAATTAACAGGATGGAAAGTGATATGTTCACAGAAAACTTTCATATCAACAAAAATTATTCTCAAGAAAGCATCTAGTAGAGAAAGTTAGAATATTTATAAATAAATAAATGTGAATAAATATTTACATTTATGCATTTGGCAGACACTTTTATCCAAAGCGACGTACATTGCATTCAAGGAACATTGAATCAGCTCTTGCTTTCCCTGGGATCGAACCCATGACCTTGGTGTTTTAAACACCAATGCTCTACTGATTGAGCAACTTAAACCTAAATTGTGGCATCAAATGAAATGAACCTCTATGCTAAAATAAAATTGGTGTGGTAAAATTGAAATGAACATTTAAACATTTCACCCAGTAACACAACATGGAATTAAAATGACACACGAAACGGACATACTAATACAGTTCTTCTGAAGTGCCTAGAAATAAACAGTAGAGCTTGATAAAGCATCACTTGTTTGAGTTGAGTTGGGAACATGCAGCCTATCAGCGAGCAGCGCAGATCTTCTTCAATCATTAAACCACTAAACCACAGCCACCCCCAGACGCGTGACGTGTGATCGCTGCTGTCCATCCGCGACGCTCCTGAATCGCTCGCAGCGCAACATTGGAACCGGTGGATGCAACACGTTCCTCAGACTCAGTGGTGCTGAAGCTGCGCGCATCCGGAAGATTCCAGCATCCCGCAGCCTTTCACATCCACAGGATGGATCATGATGCCTTTTATCGCCTGATGAAACTTCCCTTCGGTTTGTTTTTTCGCTTTAATCATCACGCTCGCTTTTTAACGTGATCACCTCCGTTTTGAACGCAGTTTAACATTCGCGGGAATCAGTATTTCCTGTGGTATTAACTCGGTTTTCGGTAGTTATGATTGTCCATTTGACTCGCGCGCAACTGCGCTCCATAAACTGACGCTTTCGTTTAGTTGCACTTCAGCTTCATCAAAAAGCGCAGAGAGGTTCTGGAGTGCAACTGGAGCAGAACCAGTGCCATGGGTAAGAAGACAAAGCAAAGAAACATTTCTGTTGGTTTGCTAATGACCGTGTTCTCGCATTTAAGTGCGTCAGCCTTTCATATTCGAAGCGCATGCGAACCATTGAACTTGAATCATCTGTTGCAAATTAGATGATTGGGCTTTTTTCCTTTTCTTTTTGTTTTTTGATTATGGATTTGTGCGTGTGTTTTGCATGCATTTTGATGAGCAATCAGTTTCTCCGTTCCTGATTTCAGTCATGTTCTGTTCCACCTTCCTGATCGATCATCAAACGCCTTGTAATTTAGAGTGAAATGCGGAGCTAAAATGTAAAAGCGTGAATGCTTCTGGACTTTTACATATGCAACTTTGTGCAGAACGAGCTTTGTCGTGCGATAAATAAATAAAAAAGATATGAATATATGTTAGAAACAAATGCATCTCCTTTCTGGTATAGCCTCAATTTAGTATTTGTGTAATTATAAATTCTCATTGAGCAAAAGGAAAAATACTTTCTTTGAACGGTGTTGCCCACAGTAACGAGTGCAGCAGTAAATGGTGCAGTTGGTGCATTTAGTTAATCAACGTTGTAGGAAAATGTCACCTTTTGCAATAATTATTTTTTTTTTTAAAGTGAGCATAAGTATTTGACACTGCAAAACGATTTAAACTGTCCTTTTGTCAGTCATTATATATTCAAATGCGTTGTACCATACAAAGAAAGGATAATTGTCTATAGTCTCAGTTATTTTGAAGCTGCAAGCATGCATAATAATAATAAAAAATAATAACCACAATGTTGCTTTTGGCACACCCTATCAAATGCTTTGAAATTCTTTATGATAGGTCTGAGTCAAATGGAAAGGAAGCTTTTTACACTGCTGTAATTGGTCTCTTGCTGGCAGTTCATTGGAACATCGTAGACCTTGGTTTTATATTTTGCATTCTGGGTTGCACTCATCAGTTGCTAGGCTTCATAATGCTAAATGTCCATGTTTTAAACTGAAATTCATCTTTTGAATCAGTGGCCATGTTACAATCAATTAAGGCTGTGCATTGAGAGCGCATGCTGGTTCTTTATGCAACTTCTGAATAAGGTATATACAGGAGCACGTCCTTCAGTTATGCTACTCAGACTTTGGTCACCAATTTAGATATAATATTCGCTCAATCGAATCTTGCTGGTTACATATGTGTATTCTGATAAGGTTTTGAAATTTAAATGACATTCTTTAATCGTTTGGATAATCAATATTTTTGAAATATTGTTAGTTATATATAAAACCCTGCTTAAAATTAATTTTATATGAGCAAGGCATTATCAGCTTGAGATCAACCTGCTATTAAAGGGATAGTTCATCCAAAAATTAAACATTTGTTAATATCTACTCACCCTCATGTTGTTCCAAACCCATAAGACTTTAATTCACCGTCGAAAAACAAATGAAGGTATAATAAAAGAAATCTCTCTTTTAATACAAAGTCTTTATGTCCCTCCATTTTCACTGAACTACCAAGTTCATAAAGAGATCTTAAAACGAATCCATATGAATCGAGCTGTTTAGTCAAAATCTTCTGAAAAGACTCAACTTGTTTATGTGATGAACAAGATTAATTTAGGCTTTTATTCTCATATAAACATTAATCAGCGAAACATAAACAGAAGCTCAAATGTGCTGCTTAACATGAGAATGAGGCTCATTGGTTCAAACATGCTTGAGTTTCTCTTCACAAAAACTGATGTGTGAGTTCAATGTTTTTATGTGAATAAAAGCATAAATTAAACCTGGTCATTACATAAAGCAGTTGAGACTTTTCAGAAAATGTGAACTAAACTGCTCAACTATTTAAAGCGTCATTGTGGTAGTTGTGTAGACTGTCAATGGCTCAGAATTTTTATTTTTATTTTTTATTAAAAAAATCTTCACTTGTGTTTCCTTGATGAACAAAAGTCTTAAATGTTTGGAGCAACATGGAGAGAATTTCAATTTTTGGATGAACTAACCCTTTATGTTGAACCAAATGCAGGAAGAACTCTAACTAGTGTTGTTACATTAATTATGTTGAAGTATGACATGAATAATATATTTTCAAACCACAGATATGTTAATGTGAGCAAACACATAGTGTATGCCAGGACAACTATGAGAAAACACCAGCTGATAACTACATGCTCTATCAAGACTAATCTAATTTAATATTATTAACAAAGTGCATTATCTTAAGGACTCCAGGGCAAAGAGGGATTTTGTCCATATGGCACAAGTCCAAGCACATTAGGAATATTCTGAAATTCCAGTCATGCACACCAAACTTGCTTTAATATAGCATTAACATAGCCACAACTGGTTATTCTGCCCAGACTGTACAGGCAGCCACAATCCACTTGAAACATGCTTCGTTTAATCAGTTTTGTGCTTTAATTATTAGTTGTACATAATTATTTATCCTTGATAGTTTAAAATAAATAAATTATCTTTTAGTAATATGTAAATACTCGCTCTGCCTTTGAAACAACTTTCTTTTGAGCTTTTTTCTTTCTAATTGTTTTTGAACTGAGGCTTAGACTTAAATATCTGCCAACTCTTTAGTGTTATGTTCTTCCAACATTCGACTGACTATAAGTGACTTTGCAACAACAAGTCAATTTATTCTTACTCTACCAGTCTACTAATAATCGACTAACACTAATGAGAGTTAGTAGATTTGTAGGTGCAACAGTACTTAGAGTCAACAGAATGGGTTAAAAGAACCATCAAAATAAAGTGAAACCCATTTAATCATAATTAACAATGAAAGGAAATAATAATGGATTTGAAACAGCAGTTGTTCAGCTGGGAGAAGCAGAGATGCTCTGGAGATTGAACTTGACCTCAACGCCTCCGCATTGTGGTCCTCAAAGGACCACATCCCACTGCAAACTCACATTCACAACTCCATTCTGCTGTGGAACACCCACTTTAAACCATCAAATAGATACTGATGGATAAAATCAAGTCCCATTATTTTGTGGCATTGGATATCTTGTTTTCGCTCAATTAAATACACACACTACGGAAACAAAAAAGACGTTTATGTTATATTACACGTACAGATTTGAACCCTTAACCTTGATGTTGCTAGGACCAGTTGAGCTATAGTAATTGCACAAAGAACAGATTAGGTTGAACGCTTGCTAATTTCAGCCTTGCCACTGACAAAAAATAATGAAATCCTCAGAAACACAATGTGTTTTCACCTTTTCCTCCGGCAAGGTTTAGTTTGCCCTCCCCTATGACTTTTAACAAGGCTTGTATTTCAATCAGATTATGATCGGATGGCACAAAATACACTCAAATTAGGATTAGTTACATCCTTAAATGTTAAACTGAGGACAAAGAAGAAAAAGCACAGCAAACTCGTTGTCCACTGGGAAGGGTTAGTCCCTGCGGACTGACTGCCTGAAAAGAGAGAAACTTAAATAGAGCTCATTTGGAAAGTGTTGGTTGCTTCTGTGAACTGGGATTTGAAGCTTGAGTGAAAGTTAATCTACCGCAAAGCATAACATCAAGCAATATCCTTCAAAGTCATAACTGGGGTTGTCAATCGATTAATAATGTTAACTGTATTAATTGCATTGTATGCCGTTTAATGAATCATCCTCAATTTGACTGCATATCAATATAAACCGATAAAATCTCCTAAATGATAACGCATTAATTCAAGATAAATTAGTTAAATAAAGTTAACTGGTCTAATTCAAGTGACATACAGCCCTAGATTAAACACGAATGCATACTATATAGAGTAACTCTTGACCTTTCTCCATCTGGCGCTTTTATGGCGGTGTTAGTTGTTGAAGACGACAGTCTCTGCTAACACTGAAGGTGTAAATACTTGTGTGTAAACGGATACTTGTGGTATGTCTGACACATCTGCTTTATTTGTTTTGTTACCCTGCAACATTATTTCTCAGATCCTTTCTTAATCATCTCCTGCTGAGTCCAGCCCCTGTATTACTCTCCATGTCAGGCTAATGGAACAGTGCAGGATTCATTTCAAATATCAACTTGTCTTTTTGCCAAAGGAGATGGCAGCTCTCGTTCTCTCACCCGCTCTCTTCGTCCTGATGTCAAAAGCCCTGTTAATGGGCTTCTGAACCATAGAAACATGAACACGTGTGTCCATGAATGTCAATTAGTTTTCCTTGGGCTCCCAAAAAAGAGGTTTGTTAAAAAGTGCTGGTGACACAGGTGAAAAGTTCACAGTTCTACATTAAATTATTCATGTAATATTGTACATCCGTCAGATGTACATAGTGAGACATCGAGTAAGGTAAGAGACAGGGAGCAACAAGAAGAGACCAGAAAAAACAACGCTTACAACATAATTTTACCTAACTTAATGTGATGAATTTCAGAAACAAGAAATATGTGATTTTGAAGCAGAGCTAATTACATTTTGATCAAATATTTCTTTTTAGAAACCATGCCAATTAAATGAATAGTTCACCCAAAAATATAACTGATTTACTCTGCCTCAAGTTGCTTCAAACCTGATTCTGATCCTTTGAAACCAAGATTGTGTATTGAGGAAGTAAACAGATCAATGTCTTGGAAAATCAAGAACAATATTAATGTGTAGCATGTGGAACATGCGTCAGAAAACACACACTACAGCTTCAATGAAACTCTCCCTCCACGAAGAACTCATTGGGTGGCCATGCTTTTAAAAACGTCCCTATCCGTTTCAGATTTTAAACAGTTAAGTGAGAGGAAAACATTAAGCGAATCAGCTCTGCAAATCTTTAGCCTCTAATGACTCTCAAAGGTTTAATTTGCTCATTGATTTCTTTAACAGCCAGACCTGGAGATTGATTGCCGTAGGGTATTTTATTTTTTATTTTTTTTGGATGAAGGTTTTTTCCCCCTGTTGTACCAGTTTATTAACAAGCAAAAGAAAATGTTCCAAATCCATTGAGTTGCTCATGAAATACCCTAGAGAAAAAAACTATCCATATCTCAGTGAGAGTGCAGCTCTTATCGAATATTTTGACCCCAATTAAGAGAATGTGCAGCATTAATGGGTCATATAATTATTTAGAAAATGTTGTCTTCTGAGGCAGCCATATAAGCCAGCCTATACGGTTGTACGGTCTCATGTTGGAACAATTACCGCATTCTTACGGGTCTTCTTTATCCATTAAGACCATGTCGCTAATGATCTCTGCTGCTAAGGGAAGCAACGTCCTCTCAATACCATCTCTCTGTTCCAGGAACTAGTCAGCGGGAGATGGGTGACTGGCCTTTAGCCACAGAACGAAACATATTTACTACCCCAATAGGACACTATTATATAAAATTGATGTCTGTGTAAACCGTTTGGTATGCCCCATTGCAGTTACACATCTCTTCTTGTTAAAGCATCAGCGCAAAGCAGCAGAACAGCGGGAATCTTATTTGTCATGTGTTCCTTGCTAATGATACAAGCCAACTTTGAGACAGATGACCCTGATGTTGCCTTTCTCTCTCGCTCTTAATTAAGCATGACGGCTAAGATGCATTCAGTGTTTGGCTGAGTTACATAGATTGTGAAGGCATGCTATTTTTAATCTCCATAATTAGTTGAATCTCATGAAGGGGTGTACCAGGAACGACGTACTGCTCTGTGCATATGTTAGACGTATGCTGATTAGCTCCGCTCTGATAAGTGGAGCTGATTGATTTCCATTCATTTAAAACACTCTCTTCGCTTCCCACTCGCTTCCATTTTGTCTGAAACCAAGGTGCATTAAAAGGTGTAGCTCTAAATGATGGATAATTCCACTCGAATCCTCGTATTCAATTAGAGGGTCCCCAGTGCGTTTTTTATATTTCATGCATTATGTCTTAATAGCTTGAAAACACTCGCCACACTCTAAGGGATGTTCCCCATCTATCATAGTCACAAATCGTTTTCCTTGATAAAGGTGAGGCTGTGCATAATGGATGTGCGGCACACACACTCCGTCACCTGCAAACCTGTGCTCTCTAGGGTGAATACTAAAACTGACCTCAAATGTTGTCTGTCTGTGTCTCTCCACAGGGCCCTTACTCTGGGAAGGGCGCCTGTCATGTTTTCTTCTCCATGCTTCTGTTCTCCTGCTGCTCAGCAAGGGGGAGCGGATGTGCCCTGTGAGTTGTCGCTGCGAAGGCAAGATTGTTTACTGTGAGTCTGGCGCCTTTCAAGACGTCCCGGAGAACATCTCTCTAGGGTGCCAGGGTCTATCCCTGCGGTACAACAGCCTCCTGTCATTGCTACCTTACCAGTTTTCTCACCTCAACCAGCTGGTCTGGCTCTACCTGGACCACAACTCCATCGGCATAGTGGATAGACTGGCCTTCCAGGGACTTCGTCGGTTAAAGGAACTAATCCTAAGCTCTAACAAAATTGTGCAGTTGCAAAACGGCACCTTTGAGACCGTCCCAAACCTGCGCAACCTCGACCTGTCCTACAACCAGCTGCAGGACTTGATACCGGGGCATTTCCATGGCCTTCGCAAGCTCCAGAATCTTCACCTGCGATCAAACAACATCAAAACCATCCCTGTCCGTACGTTTATGGAATGTCGGAGCCTGGAGTTTCTAGATTTGGGTTACAATCGCTTACGGACTATTACTCGTACAACCTTTCTGGGACTGCTCAGGCTCACAGAGCTTCACCTTGAACATAATCAATTTTCCAGGATTAACTTTTTCCTATTTCCACGCCTCTTAAATCTTCAGGCTCTTTATCTGCAATGGAATCGCATACGGACAATCATCCAAGGTTCGCCTTGGACTTGGCACACTCTACAGAAATTGGATTTATCGGGCAACGAAATACAAATATTGGATCCTGCTATTTTTAGGTGTTTGCCCAACTTAAATACTCTCAATCTGGAGTCTAACAAGATCAGTAACGTGTCCCAGGATGTGGTTTCATCATGGATCTCCATTAGCACTATCAACCTGGCAGGAAACATATGGGACTGTAGCTCTAGTATCTGCCCTCTGGTGTCTTGGCTGAGAAACTTCAGGGGAACTAGAGATGCCAGCATTATTTGCAGCACTCCCAAATCTCTTCAGGGAGAGCGAGTCATGGAGGCAGTGAGGAACAACTCAGTGTGTGAGGAGATATTTACTGTGGAACCGACCACAGAATTAACACTTCTTTTGACTACTACTACGACAACTCTTTATGTGACAAAGCCACCCACAACCACCACTACAACCCCACGCACCACAACCAGACAGCTTTCCCAAGTCACTCACACACAAAGACTGACCCCAAAGGTTTTATTCCCTGTGCAGTCTGACAAAGAATTCATGCCACCTCTAACAGTGACTCCTAGCAGCCTACCCTTCACCCCTGAACCGGAGTTTGAGCACATGACCTTCCACAAGATCATCGCTGGCAGCGTTGCCCTATTTCTCTCTGTGTCGTTAATCCTACTGGTGATTTACGTGTCATGGCGCCGATACCCTAACAGCATGAGGCAACTCCAGCAGCACTCCATTCGACGCAAGCGCAGGAAAAAGACTCGAGAGCCTGAACATAACATCAACTCTCAACTGCAAGAGTATTATCTCAGCTACAACCATGCCAATGCAGAGACGATGGACTCTTTGGTTAACGGGGCGTGCACGTGCACCATCTCGGGCTCCAGAGAGTGCGAGGTATGACCTACCACTAAAAAAAACGCATTCTCTGCACCGGGGAGTCAGAGGTAAACTTTTTTAAGAACATGACTGCCCATAAAATTATTTTGTTTCTTTAACCTGTTACTTTGAAATGCTCACTTATATTTGCATGAGTAGAGTAATAGAAGAATCTAAAAACAAAACTGCACTCATTATTTATTCACCAAGTTATTCCAAACATGCATGCTGTTGTTATTTTCCGTATATATCCCCAAAGGAGAATTTTGAGGCAAACAATAGTTCAGTGACTATGCCTGTCAAGCAGTAAAAAGGACAACTTACTTCCTCTCATGAAATTAGCATAAATGTAGTCCAATTGGCACATGTACTACATTCCAAATCTTCTGAAGATTTAGTCATTTGAACTTGAAAGGCTTTGTCATTTTTAGAGCTAGACAGACATGTCCAACAGGACTTGATATTAAGAACCGGCAACCAAATGCGGGTGGATTTCATCAGTGTCTTTTTTAACTCACTTTGCCGGGGTGAATATTATAAGTAATATATACATTTTTAGTTTTATAGTTTGAAGAATAATAAACTAAGTGCAATGTACTGTATTGATTTTTCAATACGTATTGATACTGACACACTACCAATACTCATTTTCCACAGAGTACCAGTTGCGCTTTCGCGCTTTCTTATCTCACAAAACCCGCCTCTCCTCGATCACACATTTAATTTGCTCAAGATGAATATTTTTTGGTGTTCCAGGGCTTGAATTTCGAAATGGGATTGTGCATGTCGTGCTTAATTTGACTCATTCCTGCAGACACGCTGCCGTAATTCTTTTTCGCTGCTTAATGCCCTTAAACAGTCAAATACACATAAAATAATGTCAAAACAGTCTTGGTGAGCAATCACATAAACACAGTTGAAAAAATAAAAGCATGTGTAACAGTATAATGGATGCGTGTGTCGGGCCTTAAAGTGACAGTAGCCTAATATCCCAGCTGCCAGATTAGGAGGTATTATTAAAAATATCTAAATGGATTTTTTTTTTTCCCTGGCAACATTGTCAAAATTGTGGTCAGTGAAAATGCTGATTGGCTAGTAACTTTGGAAAAACACTATCCTCAGTGACTGGTAAGCAAAAGAGTTCACATCAAGCCCTGATATCAATGTTTTCTGCGTTTTAACAAAAAATGAAAAAGAAATACAATGAAATACATGATTCCCCTTGCATGTTCCACAGAAAACATAGCATACAGGTTTAGAAAGGGTAAATAATGACAACATTTTTATTTTCGGGTAGAGCTTGAATCACTGTTGGATCCCTCCAAAGATTTATACTGTAAAGAGCCAAACCTCTTTTATGATGAACACTGCACAGGATGTTAGTCACTATTAGTGAAAAGGATGAAAGTAAATCAGTGGTGGTTCGTAGGAATCGTGGCTGCTCACTGAGAATGAAATGTGTCATTTCGTGGCATGAAACCCATCAGCTCCCCGCGATAAGCTTTTCCACCCACCATCTGCCTGTCTGTCTGCTCATAAGAAACAATCCTAATCTGCAATGAGCCAAAAAGTGAAAGTTGCATTTCAATAAATACTTAAAAAAACAACAGGGTTTAATAACATGACCTGTTCCCTTAAATGGAAAGTCATAACACTAGACATCACAACACCTGAACCCACTCTTAAATAAATAACATAAGAAAGACTCACTGGTTCTCAGGGAACTGTTCCTTAATGTTGGCGCTGTTGTAACCGTGCATGACGCAGTGGGCAATGCATGTGTTCACTAGGACACAGGTTTGAACCTTGCTTCACACTGACAATTGATGTGGAAAAGTAAACAAATGCATCCTTTGACTGTCAAAGTAGTTCATTGAATTTTACAACCCTTGAGTGCTTTTAAATTGACTCTATAATTTGCTTTTGATGGTCTCCCTCAAGTTAACCTAATTCATTGGTAACAATCCCAGCAGAGTTTTATCATCTTTAGTTGCCCTACAGAAACTAAGCGTTTTGACATAAAACAACACTCACAATGACATTATTGTGAGTCACTATTATCAGCCTTGTGATTATCGTGGAACGAGAAGGAACTGAAATAGCGATCAGTAATTATGTACTTAAAATACGGAGCTTTATTTTACAAAGCGTTCTTTTTTCTAAATGCATTATGCTGCATGACTACATTCTGTGCCCTTTTGCCAGTACCAGCTGTTGGAAATCAATGTACATATTCATGTTTTCCATCACCTTCAATTATTGCCTAGTCTTTTAACTCCTGCTTGGGGCTGCTACATCATTCATTTGATCACTTCTTCAGAGCTCTGCGTTATAACGGGTCATCGCGTATTCAGGTTTGACATTTAATGAGCAAGAGTGTGTTATTATTTATCATTTATCTTGTTTTTCCCCCCTGCTTTTGTCAAATTGACCTGGCTCTAGTTTAATCTCTCTTATCATTTTGAAAAGCTTTTACAAACCTAATCAAAAACTGTATGGCATTTCTGATGGAGAAAATATAGCCCTAATTTTACCTTGTAATTGTAAATCCCCACTGTACTGTATCTTTCAGGCTGAAAAACTATTCTGCCATGAGTTTCACTTGATGGGTGATTTTTACCATATGATAAAAATAGCCTTGTCAATTCAACATGTTTATGTATTGCAAGTAATCAGTAATGCAATTTATCATGTCTCATAATGCTCATGTGTTTTCCGTGGTTTTCTTAGCATGGAAATTCAAGCTTGAAGTATCTCAGTTTAGCTTTGGCAAGCCTGCAGTCAGTCCAGACCCATCTGCTTCCATTAAATCCTACATAAATAGACGCTAAGACATAATTGCTGTAGACTTTAAGTCAGGGTTGCACTTTATTTCGATAATCCACTTTAGACACTCTACTGAAAACTTTGCAATTACATGCCAACTAACTCTCATTAGTGTAATAGTAGACTGAAGTAGACATTTTGGCTTTGAATTAGGTGTAGAGCTTGACATTAACTATTTTGCCCATCAGTCACTGTGGCTAGTGATTTTCCAAAAGTACTATTAATTCCATATACAGTAATAACTCAGTTTACGAGTATGGAAAGTCAAATCGGTGTACGAGCATTGTATCGGAGTGCGAGAACATTTTTCCCTCGCCAACATGCATTTTTGTGTGGAAAAGTCCTAACACTCAGCATCTTCACGCGCATTTTTACTGGAAATATCCTAACAACAGCCCATCACAAAGCCCATCACCCCTTCACTCGTTCATTCTCTCAGCGTCACTCGGTTTGGTTCAGTAAATTATCAAGTGGTTTTTTTTGTTTGTTTAATTGTCAGTTATTAATTAGTATTTATATGAGATCTTAATGGTTATAATTTTAACTGTAATTAATAGGGTAAAACCAAAAAAATATTTAAAATGGGCATTTATGGTCATGTGGAACGAATCGAATGATTTTTAGTGCATTCATATTGGGAAAATTGTTTTGGTGTACGAGAATTTTGAGTTACGAGCTCCTGGATCGAATTCAACTCGTAAACTGAGGTATTACTGTATACCTGCTGTCACTTTAAGACCTGACACATGGATCCATTACACTGTTACACATGAGTTTTTTTAAGGTTCACTCTTAAAGCATAACTGTTTTTACATGAATACTGTGTGTGCGTGCGTCACAAATTTACCGCAATAAGCAGCGAAATATAACTTAATTTAGTTCTGAGAGATGTTAGTTGTTAGATCTTAGTGAACTCACTTTGGGTGTGAGAACAAAATACGTATAAATTAGTAAAATTAGGCACATACATGCAATCCCATGGCAAAATTCTAGCCCCGTAACAGTAACAACATTCATCTGAAACAAATTAAATGAGTGAATGATGAGAGAGAAAATTGTTTGTTACTTGTTGTCGGAGAGAGAGAGAGAGAGAGAGAGAGAGAGAGAGAGAGAGAGAGAGAGAGAGAGAGAGCAGCTGGTATCGTGTATCTATTCTGCAGAGTATGTGTATTGATAGCTTTTCAGATATTTTAGCATCAATATAAAATCTATATTTTTGACAAGACTACATTGCACTTAGTTGATTGTTTCAGATTCTTTTTTTGTGCATATTTGAGCCTTTAGGCGGGTGTTAATGTCAAGCTCTGGTTAGGTGTTAGGGTCTGGGTTAGTGGGATACGTTAACGTAATTACAACGTTTCTTATCGCCAGTAAAATGTATTTTGGGAGGCCATCACAAAGTGTTAGCAGATATGAAGCCAGACAGTCTACTAATACTCTTAAGATTAGTTGACATAGTTGCAAAGTTACTTATGGTTAGAAGGATGTCAAAAGTAGAGAACTGAAATGTTGAAATTAGTGTTACCCAAGTCAGAGATATATAGTGCAGTTATGTCGACGGCCTCGGGGGTTGCAAAAAGGCGTCGAGATAACCGTTTATCGAGATAACCAACACCCAATATGGCGATTTGTTTGATGACGCGATCGACATGCTATAAAAATGTACATACACGTTGTACATGTATATGTATATGCATATGTTTGCATGTATATGTTTGCTAACAGCAAAAGGCGTATGTGCACCAACTAACAGCAGAGATTCACCAGAATACAATAAAAACACCTTCCATTCTCAATACAAAACTTTAATTATATTCTCCAACATTGCAAACACAATGATCGATCACAGCGTAAACACAAGCACAACACACATAACACATTCACTTCGCTCTGACACAGTTCTGATAGTATTGCACACGCGGTTACTATGGTTTCTTTACAAACTCTAAAATGCTTTGTTGCTTTTTGCCTTTAACGGTCTGCTTGAAAACAAATGCTTCTATCAGTAACGACGTCTTTGTCGCTGTCAATGTAATCCGGGAATTCCTGGACAGTGATGCGTCTCTGAACACACACACACACACACTCACAGCAGACGTTCTCAACTCCTGCGCCTCCTCTTCTAAGATAGAATCTAGAAGGCTTTAGTCTTAGACACCCGCCACTTCCGCGAGTTCTTCTGCGGCTGCGCGGCACTGTGAATGAAGATCCACGTGCGACGCAAACTCAGCGCATGCGCAGTGAACTAGGTACGCTCATGACTCACGAGATAACCATGTGAAGTGACGACTTGCTCGAGATACTAGTGTTCGGCGACATTAAGGAATCGAAAATACTAAGACAAATAGGGAGTTTGGCGGTTCCACTTCAAAAACGTCAACATAATAGGATTGGCGAGTTAACCGTGACTCGAGATAAGTAAACTCCACTGTACTTTATTTCGATATGATTGACAATCAGTCTATTTAATGATATATTGACTTCTAAAGCCACCTTTGAAATTCAATGGTATTATTTTCATTTGATGATTTTTTTTACAGCAATGTGCAATAAATGCACTAATTACTTGGCATATCGCATTAACTAAATGAATTTGCATTCTTAAATTGATTCACAGCCCTAATTGAATGCAATTAACCACATAATTGTGCATAGTTAGGACAGGACAATAAATAGATAAAACACTTCCCATTCCATCAAAATGATATTTCGACGCAGTTTCAATCTATGTATTACAATCAAGCCTAATTACATGAAAATCACAAATGCACCAATATCACACATGATAAATGTCTGCAAAGAACATGAAACCATTGCAAAAGACATTTAGAAAACAAAACAGTGAGTTTGTCCAGTACCAATGCAGCAAAAAACAGTTTTGGCACTATAATGATGAAAGCGATGCTACTGGCTTGTCTCCAAAGTGCTGATGTGTGACATTCACAGAATGTCACATTTTACTGTGGATGATAGTTCCATAAAGATGTCAATCAAATTCCCGCCAGTCTCGAACGCTCACAAATAATAGAGATATGGAGTATGGCATATGCTCACAGCTTAAATATGCAGAGCTTCAATTACCTCTCTGGGATCAATAAACCGTATCATTCATCTCTCCGTTCACCCATACAAAATATTTTGGCTAAAACACGTCTGGTTTTCAGGCTTGAGTGTTTTAGGATCCGTACTGTAATTGTTAAATGTAACACCATAGGCAGAATAAATTTAGCGTCTGGATGAACATCATATTCACATGCTGTTCATGTGCTAATTTTTTGGGAGATCGTAGGGTTTTCAGTTCCAGATTCAAAACCAGCTGTCGGTCGTTTCTGTTTGGAGAAACAAACATTGCTGTGGCTTATCAAGCTCGATTTTAACCTGTACTTCAGTACTGTGACTAACTTCTCCAATCTTCTGCTGACCCTATAATCAAGATTGTTTTCCCAGTCTATCAATGGCACTTCCACCTCAGCTTCACACTTCTAATCTCAGCATGAAATTGCTAATTTTTACATCCCTGCTGAAGACTCTCCTTCCTGGATACTTGCTTGCTTATTGTTTCTGCTGCAGATAAGGGTGTTCTGCCTCCAGAACCATGAAGTGAAGTGAACTTCGAGTTGCAATTTGGAGTTGATTTTTTGCCTGCAATTAGACCTGAAGAGATGCGTATCATTCAGAGCATTGGTATAAATGCATCAGGTCCTCATGCCTTGACTTTTATGGAACAAATCAGGGTTTTCCTGTGTGATTAGAGGTCATACAAAGTCATACACCATTTCATGAATGAATGAATTTCTGAATGAATTTCATAAAGTCATAAAAAATTACAAATTATATTTAAACATATATAATATAAGCATATTATTTGAAAAACGTTTGCATAGTGAAATTAACCACATTTCTACACAGTTTTAATTTAGATTTAATTTAGATATCCATTACTGTAAATTCTTATATTTAATATATCTAATATATTTAGTAAATCTTATATTTAATAATTCCATTATTATAATGTTATGATTATAAAATGAGAATATTATAAAAAAAATTCTGATATTATATTTTAACGAGGATAAAGACAGTACAACAAATATGTACATAAATATCTCCATGTACAGTGAATATTTTTTCATAATTTTCTTCTTTATAAACAGTGTTGGGTAAGTTACTCTAAAAAAAAGTCATTAATAATCTCTCTAAAAATGATTGCATCACTGATTACTTTCTAAATCCCATATCAGCCTCAACCTATTGAACAAAACAAGTATAGACATGAAAATGCTCTTTTAAGTCTGTTAAATAAATCATGTAAAATTGCATAAATTATTCTTTATAAATTTTCAGGTTGCATTAAAAGCATGCATTTTAACACAAGATATTACATTCTGATATTGAATCCATTATTGTTTTAGATAGAAATGTGCTTTACAGTATTTAATGCGTCAGAAGTAACTACATACAACGCATTACAGGAGTAATTCCTTACTTTATTACAGTCAAGACTTAAATAATTTACCTGGCAATACTCAATTCAAAACTAAGACTTTGATTCCGGCTCACGCTGATCCTTTAGGCAACAACATTATCAATGAACTGATATAACTCCATCACTTAATGCAACAAAACAGGCCTAATAATAATTGCTCTAAATTCGCACTCAGAATTAAACTGCTCTCCCCACGAGTGAGCCAAGGACGATGTTTACGCAGACGTCACGTTTATTAGCAATCTTAAAACAACAGGCTAAACGGGTGAGATAAAAGAAGAAGTGTATTAATAGACTGCAGTTGGCACATTTTTCTGAGCCTGCGGCGTTTTCCGAGGGAGAATGCAGTGCTTGTTTTGTGTCAGGAGCCGCAGAACGGCAGATCGGAGCGAAGATGCTGATATTACGTGTATGCGCATAACCTGGGAAATGCTTTGTGCTACAAGGTGAGGAGAGATTTGTTTCATGAGCTGTGAATAATCAAATCATTCAAATCAATGTGAATTCAAAAAGTATTTCTGTGTTAAGATTTGAAAAGTAATACTGTAAAATCTGCAGTGGGCTGTGGTGACTCATAACTGTCAAATCAAATCGGCAGTATTCTGAGGAATATTAAGTGGCTTCACATACAAAAATCAACCTGCGTTGTCATTCATATGGCCTCTGAATATTGCGTATTATGTGTGTGATGAGAATAAAACATTACAGATAATCCAACAATGCGCTTCAATCCTCCCTCCTGAGTCTCGCGGCCTTGTTTTCACTCAGATCAAAATCTATGTTTGAGTCAACATGATATCCAAACTGAGTCAATTTTCTTTCTTAATCATATCGAATCAAAAAAATTATTTTTCAGTGCATATTGCAAAGAACAAAAAGCAGTATTTACTCTACCGTTCAGAAGCTTCAGAAGTAAGAGTTTTAAGGTCTTTTTAAGTTCTTCTCTTGCTCACCAAGCCTGCATTTATTTAATTGAAAATGCAGTAAAATTTTTAATATACTGTTACTTTTGAAGAACTACACAAACATTTGCATAGTATTGAATGTGGTAGTAAACATTTGCGTAGTATTGAATGTGGTAGTAAACATTTGCGTAGTATTGAATTTGTATGTTAGTTGAATTTTACAAATTATGTAATCAAGCCCTCTTATTTTTCAACACCTCCTCCATCGGTCATATGGAGACCATAAAATATTCCCGAACAGTGTTGGGGAACGCTACCCTTAAAACTAATGAAACAGTATTGTGTTACTCCCCGAAAAAGTAGCTAAAAAAAACCTTTCACACCAAAAGTGAAATAGATAAGCCTCAGGCTGAAGGAAAAGCAAATTCAGGCCTGTACAGTGAAGGTGTCCAATAAAAAGAAGAAACCAATATAAATGTGTTGTTTAACTCAGGCCATTTTTGCTTATTCATATGGTAAAATTGGATTGGAAATTGGAAGTTTGCATTTCACTGTTTTTCTGAAATTACTGAATCCCTTTTGTGCAATGAGATGAGTAAATGAATGCTAACATTCAGCCTAGAACTACAATAACCATCATGTTCACACAGCGCACAATTACTAATTACTGTCATTACCGTAGTCTCGAGATGATAACATGTCGTTCCATTCGGAGCTGTTCACATCCTCGGACGATCAACGGCTAAATTAATTTGTAGCGGTCAAAGCTCCCATCTGTTACCCATAGTCCTGTCTGGTGTGTCATCTGTGCACTTCCTGTCTGTAAGATCATTGTTAGTCTTCCTGCATCACTTAGCTCATCAGAGTCGTCAGGTGTTTCCCATCTCATCTTGTTATAAATACCCGCCTGTGCTCTCATATCTTTGTCGGTTGTTAACATTGACTCTTGTGACGTTGTTTCGTGGATGTCATATTCCTTCCGTCTCTTTTGTTTCCTCCGTGTTCCAGAGAGTTTTGCACTACGAATGCCGTTTTAGTTTATATATGAAGTGTTTTGTGTTTTCATTATTTGAGAATAAAGAAAGTTCTATTGGATCCTGCTGCTGCTTCCGTGTTTCTCCGCATCGCACACCATCCAATCCATAACACCATCTTACACTGTCATTATGAGCTCTACGAAGAGAGCGAATGAACGTAAATTAAATCTCGTAATTACGGTAATTACGAAATGGTTTGAAAGCACCTTCACTCCTGATTTCCCTCAACATCAGGACAGGAGAGTTGTCAGTCAAAAAATGGGAAAGCAAAATAACTTGAATTACTTATCTGAGAAAGTAACAGATATTTTAGCAGTAAATGTAAAACGGGTTACATTACAAGTTACTATAAATAGGCAATATAATTACGGTACTTGCGCTGCTTGTAATGCACACTTTTATTTTGCAGACTTAGACTCGTTCCTGGGTCACCATGTTTTGTTTATCTGGAACAATATTGGCATCTGAAAATGCAATCCTAACCCTATCCTTACCCCTAAACTTAAAATCAGAGGGAAATAACACTGAAGAGAAGCACCTAACCCTGATTGTAAGCCTAAACTTGACATAAACTGTAAACTTGACCCTCAAACCTGATTGGATGACTGCAACGTTTTTCCAGGATCAACAATGCTGTTGATCCAGGAACATGTTGCACTTGGTGAAATCAGGTTCTGCTGTTACACACAGAATTGTTCCCCAAGGATCAAATTACATCTAGTAACATCCAGACCTGTCTAGTCCAAATTAGCTTCCTTTATTTCTGCCCAGGAATCACAAACATCGAAGGAAGGGACAGTCTGACCATAAATCGACAAACCACAGTTCGTTTTGTTTATATGATCTGATTAGCTCTGTTTCTGAAATAGTTCATAGCACAATAATAGACCAATCATTTAAATGCTGTAATTGCACAGCAGTGATTCTACAGGAAACACCAAAGAAATCTACAGGAACATTAGCAGACTTAATCAGTAATCAGTTTTTTTTTCTGTCCAAAAGTAGCGGTTAGTGATTTCACATTAAGCAAGCCAAGAAATAAACAGTTCTACTCATGGATATCAAGTCCAATTTCCAACAACTGTGTCTTGCAAATGTTTGTTGCAATAATCTGGAAAAGTTTTTCCAACGCACTCATTGTATCAACGTTGAGTTGTCATCGTTTCTGTACTTGCCGTATCTCTCGTTTCTCCTGTCCTGCTGAAATAATGCAACCATTTCTGTTCCTCCACCTCCATTTTCCTCCATCAGTTAAGATAGACACTTAGCCCCCTATCTGCTGAATGCGACTACCCTCACGGCATATGCACATACTATTACTGCGCGCGCACACACACACACGCAGTGACAGCAGAGGTGCTGAGCTTGAGGTACGTTTGAGCTCAGAGGTTAGAGGATTTCCTCCCTTATTAGAGAAATCCATTGGCACAATCGCTTCATTACTGGCCTTATGCTCTCTCTCCCTCTCTCTCTCTCTACACTCTTTTAGGAGTGAGAGAGGAAATTAAAGTGAGCAGAGAAGCATAGAGCAGAATCCATCTTGGATTAAAGGTGCAGATTAAAAACAAACTGTGCAGCAGGATGTTAAGGCTATTTATATCACACTGCGATGAGACTTCATCAGAGAAAGGAATAATTTTCCTTCACCTTCGACCCAGTGGCTAATTAAACAGAAGAGTGATTCTCATTGTTGTACTTCCTTCAGAGTTTTCTCGTTTAGTTTTCTTACTTTCACAAATTAATTGTTTTATTTTTTAAATGATATGTCTACATACACCAAAATTAATTACAAAAGAACATAATACTGTTTTGTTCTCTGAGAATTTAAATGATCATATATCAAGTTATATATAATCATTAAATTCATAATGGATTTAAAAATATATATATAATTTATAATAAAATACCATATTTATTGTTATTACTGTAAAGTTATTTTAGATTATCATCTCCATTGCTTTCAAAATCTTTAGTTTTTGTTTTGTTTTTATAATTCTGTTCCTGTATTGCTTTAAATTAATATATTTAACTGACAAAAATGAATTCATTTATCTATCAACATAAACAGAAAAAAGTACCAACTTTGTTAGACACCATTCAAAATATATTATTTCACGATAGTTTTTGTGCCTTTTGCCCTGTATGTTCGGTAATAGCTCCACCTTGCCACCTCAACATAACCCTAAAAGCTGTAGTATGCAATATCTATATTTTTCGAGGTATTGCACTGAACTTCCAGTAGCGCAGCAACACTACAGCACAGTATGCTAGTATTCCCTTCCAAACATAGCCAGCTTCCAAATTGAAGAAACTAAACTGCCGTCTAATCAGCAAGCAAAGGAGTCTTTCCCGCAGAGAGCTTTGAATGTACATCTTTAAAAGGTCAAAATTCCCTCTCAGTTATCAGCACGGCTGCAATTGTGGGACTTATTTAACTTGATTTGGTTATTCACAGTTAACAAGCTGTTTCACATTTTGCCCTCTTTCATAAAGGAGGAACCTAAAAGTGCATTTAAACCTTTTCTTGAAATTTCCCCTTTGAGAATGTCACAGTAGTGTGAAGATATCACCATTTCTCCCAGCAGATGCCAATCATTTTTTTTGTTTTTAGCAATTACCAACATTTGACATATAAAAGTCATTCTCCTGCTAGTAGTAGAGACAATTATACAGACCCAAACCCTTACAACCTCTCTGCGTTTGCATTTGTGATTTGCAAACTGCCATCACAGCCGTCAAAAAGGAAATTGTTGCATGACCTACATGCTCATTTCACTCCGTTTTCCCCATTTCCATTTTACCCGATGGGAGTATGAGTGAATGCTGTGGGCGGGTGTGTAAATGCCGTGTGCGCGTACAGTACATGCAATCACCTCTGGGATCTGGTTCAAATTGGAATAATGTAAAAATAAACTAGCTACAAATTAGAACAATGAACATGCATTTTTCTACCCAGACTCTTTTATTGTAATTCTTCTCACATGCGTTAACAGGAGAAAGTAAAATAACTTTCTTATATGTTCTGAGGAGAGAGAAATGTAGTTTGTGTCGTAATTTTGAAAGCCCTCATTTACATGTCCGGCCCCCTCAGATCTTCAATTGGTTAAAATGGCGACTGTGAAAACGAAAGTGAAAGCACATATCGCCCGCAAAGTCATCAATTGCGCGCTGTGCGCAACTCCCCCCTCTCCCCCCCCGGTCAACAATCGCGTGCAGTTTGGCCCCCTCAAAAAAAAAAAATCTGGCTACGCCTCTGAAATGACCACATTCATTTCAAACCTGCATGCTTTGATTGTCCATGGCATCCAAAAGAAATTTTGGAGAATCCTTTGCTACACAACTAGAGTTTATAATGGCCAAACTGGACACAATTGATTGGTAAATACCTTTTAATTTACTTTCAAAAGAATTAAAATGTTTTCCTCTTAAAGTAAAAAATGTAGCCATATGATCGCAGCATTGTCTAGTTTCAGAAGACGTGAATATAACCCATGTTATTTTATAGTCATTTTAGTCATATATAGTAATGTTATTTTAGGGTCAACAATTTCTCAACTTGTGCTCAGATTTGCCCAGAAAACGTCTGTGATCAAAAGTCAGAGATCTCAATAAGAACTTAAATCTGAGCTGCAATCCACATTCCACAGCCCTATATTCTTGACTATTACGAGTCCTATCAAGCCATTTAATAATTATATGCATGACAAAAAATCTATGACTCTTGAGCTGTGAAAGAAAGACTCAGCTTTTCCCTTACAGTTCGATTTACTCTACCCATCTGCCACATTATATGAAATGTGTTCAAATCTTGCCAAGTGTTGATGTTGACATTTTTATTTGTCATCATAAGAATTTATGTGGCCCATCAGTTAATTTGCTTCACCGCATGACTCATGATTCTATTGTACAGGCAGAGAGGTGGAGTGGCCATCAAGATTTATACACGCGCACATTTATGTGTCGCAGCGTTTGGCTCGCTTCTCTTGGAGCTGCTGTCCTCTGCTCACAAAGGCTGACGAATCAAGGGCAAGTTTGCATTCAAACGCATGCACATGTTAACATGCATGAGTGCAGACATGTGCGGAAAGGGCAATTAGGCTACAGAGGTGTGTTTACAAGAAGCCAGAGCGGGCATTATGATAATAATTGCTATTTTGCACAGACAGGAGTACCTCTGATGGACAGGCTCATTTAGAGTTTCTCCGTTATAAGGTGAGCGCTATCCATTCTCCATCTGGAAACCTCTATTGCAGGACTGATGAGGTGCAAATTAAAAAGCCATTAGTGAAACATCTCCCATCGTGGTGAAAAGAGTCCCTCGGTTAGTGGTTATCTCTGAGGTCTGAGTGATTTATAGCAATCAAAGAAGTCTCAAAACTCCAGAAAAAAAACAGTTGGAGTCGAGGTTTAGCTGTAAAGAACCATTCCCCGACACACTCTAGTGGTGCTTATATGAGCAAGAAGAGCTGAATTTGGCTCACAACAATTATACTCCTCCACATCTTGTCCTTTCTTTATAAACCGCAAAGAAGCGACAGACAGACAGACAGCTTTTTCAAAAACTAGGCCAGTTTTTTAAAACTTAGTGACATTGACTTTCCAAAAAATGTCAACTTATTCTGCGTATTATGCATGCGTGTTTCTGCACATAACTGCCTATGTAGTCGATAAATGAACATTTAATACAAAGTCATGCTCTTGCTACACCACCTTACAAGAAGTGCACCTTCGTCTCAAGACTAACATAGATACTGAATCTCACTCGGTCCACTTTGGGAAACATGAAAGATGATTTATTCATAAGCTCGATAATTACATCTCCTGCGATTGAGAGATTAGACCCCTACCGTTTTTATGTTTTCAAACTGAAAGAATATCATATATTCAACCAACACTGCAAAATATACGCAGCGTGTAAACTCCTCCATTGGCACATAATTACACAAAAATATTGTCGGCTGGATGAAAAGGACATTGCAGGGAACAAACCTGTGTTTTCTCTGAAGACGTGGAACCACTGTAGATGATTCATATGCATGCGGTAGCTTTCACTTAATGTAAAACGAGAAAGCATGCATGGCTTCTCTACAAGAAAGGATCGCTTTAATGCTTAGTTATTATTTTAAACATGAAGAGCTCATTTACTCTCTACACGAAGATGAGCGGATGTGAAAAATGTTTATGTAAACCGTTCACCTCGCGAGAAGTTAATTGGAAAAAGACCGCTCCTGTCTGCAAGAAGAAAGATACCAAATATATAGTTGTGACACTTAATTGATTCCTCACTGAGAGTATAAGACTGCACAGCTCGATTAAAAGCATGTGTTTGCACAAGAAACATCATCTTGGGAATGCTATCAAATTAAACACATTTGAAGCTAATTTGTCTGGCTGCATTGAGTCCGAGTGTGAACAACATGCTTAGTGCATTCCAATTGTGCTGGAAAAGTGCCCATTACGATGCTATATCGGTCACGTACACCTAATTCTTTCTCGATTGTTTTCACAGAATGCATACACATATCCCAGACCGCTACCGGGGACCTGGATGGGAGACATACCCACTATTCACTGAGGAGGCCCGTGAGAAAATGCACCTCTGCCCATTACGATTACAGTGGCTCAGATAAAGCCTGTCCTGGATTTTGCTTCAGCACTGAGATTTTTTCAACACAAAAGAAGCAGAGTCTGAAAAGAATTAGCCTCATTTTGGACCCTTTCAAAAGTGGAGCAAGTGGATATGGCATCAATTTGACACCCTGTCCTCGAGCCGAACTGGTTTGGTAGTAACTTCGACGAACAATAAACGTCCCCCACAATGGGGCTGACAAGCACGCAAGGCAAATCTACCCGCAATGATCCAGCAAAATGTTTCTGGACACTGCCATTGTTGCTGTATGATAGCTACTGTCTGCTCTCCCCAAGGAAAAAACACCTACCGTCCGAATTCCTCCAACCTCCCGTCCCGTTCATCCCTTTGTGTCGTGTAGTGATGTATTCATGCCGAACTATTGGAAACGTCTCTCGTGATCAGTGGACGGTAATTGCTCGATTGAACACAACCCACGAGGATGTTTCTGGGGACAGTATAACAACAGAAGATGTTTTTGACTGCAGTGAAAGCATAATGAAAATAGCCTGTTTGTAAGGACTGTAACCTCACCCAGAGTTCCCACTGTGATTTGATTTCAACCCTGGCTGAACGTGGACTCACCACAGGAGAGATGAATTGTGGGTATAGTATGCGTGTTGTGGATGTGGTTTGTTTTCCTTTTACGTTCTGTTTAAACCTGGAGTCCTTTCTCTTTGTTCAGTCCGAAAAAATGAACTGACTATTTTTGTATGTGTATATCATCCTAACGTAATTAATCAAAGAGAATCGCCTTTAAAATCTTTGAGATACCTTTACATTTTTTTAAACACTTGCATCTGGATGCCTTCGTGTCGCCCGACATCTACAACCACTGATCAGAACATCAGCAAACTTGACATTTTCTACAACAACCGGTTCTGGCATTATTTTGTGTTGCAAACTTGGCATTGCATAAAACAGTGGTTCTCAACTGCATAGTCATTTTACTCTCATGCATAGTCATGAGAGTAAAAGAAATGCTTTGTTTTGGGTGTCAGAAGTGTGTGCAATCAAACTCTACAGTGTTTTGGCACAAACTCATCTTCTAGACAAAATGTGAAGTCGTAATGGAGACTCAAAAACCATAAAGAAAATATAACCTAGACTTTGTTAAATGCAAGTCACGTGGTTTGCATTGACCACAATGTGTTTTTGGGGTGAATTATTTGTATGGTTACAGCGTTATACTTTAGAAACCAAAACTGTTTGCTTTTGTCATGTTAATGATTTAGCACATTGTCAGGCTTTACCATTTTTTGGAAATGTTACTACATTTTAAAATTTGAATTTACTTTTTGTACGATAAACTATTTCAATATCGTTTCGCCTCACCACTTGATTCCCATCGTAAAATAATGGTCCTGTTGAGAACCACTGACACAAAACCTTTCTAAGATTCTAAGAGTCTTAGAACGAGAAAGATTCTTAGATTAGAATCTTAGAATTCTAATATTGTTAGAATGATTCTTAGAATCTTCTTTCCAAGATTCACAATGAGGATCCTTCTGATGAGGAGATTTACAGGACAAATTAAGAATAATTTCTCTAGGATCATACGACACATCTTACAGACCCCAAATCTGAAACAAGCACATGTAACAAGTGCGCCTGAGCGACAGGAGGAAAACCCATATATTAATGTAGCCGAGAGTAACCAGTACATCGATGAATGAATTGAAATGGACAGAAAGCCACTGCGAGGATTATGCACATGCACTGCCATCTGTCCAAATGCCCCCTTAATTGCTGTAAAGTCATTCCGTTCATCATAATTTGTTCACATATATGCAGCTGTGTCTTTTACAAGCAACTCGCTGAATGAGAATGAAAGCTGCCAAAGCAAAACAAACAGTTATGGTTATTGGTCAAGGTTATCGGCTGAAGAGAGTTAACTGTGTACTAACTAGAAAATGTGACGCTTGCGCATACAAAACTGCCCAGCAAGGGCATTGCTATGGTGTGCTAAATGGTTTTAGTGCCATGCTATGGTTTTCTGGGTTACCCACATGCAAGTCTCTGTGATTTTCTAATCTCTAGATTGAAGGCTTGAGTCCTTTCTTCAATACCTGTGGGAATGTTTTGCCTGTTATATCATCTGCCAAGCCGAAATCAAAGTAATGGCACATTTCTCCTCAACCAGCCGCGTGATTTGTGGTATCATGTCCGAAGTACAAATGCTGCGTATGAACCACAAATGGATGAGTCACAGACTAAAGCGGCTTTTAATTCTGAGCAATAGTGATGGCTGTGTTTGAGAAACACCACTGAGAAAATATGTAAAGCAAACCACTGAATAGTGTCCTGTAACGAGAAATGCCCACCCTTAGAGTCTTGTGTTATCGGATCCTCTTAGGGAGAACTGCATCTGCCAAGAACACACAATCTATCAATGTCACTGCCAGTATGGTCTGACTGCCGGGGTTTTTGTGCAATTTACTTAGCAACATTTCACATCCTCTTGAAGAACAAGCCAAATAATTCAAAGATCTCAGAAAAGGAGAATGGCTCTCGCCTGATTCATTGCTAAGTCAGAGGTAAAAGATAAACAGGTGCTTCATCATGCCTCTCGATCTAAAGTGTGATGAAGTGTCTTCACACCTCCCACAAAAGGACTGGTCTCTTTTTTGGTCAGTTTAAAAAAGATTTTTCCTATAGTTCTCTGAGGATTTTCACACGTTGATCCATTATATTTCTGCTACTAGTCGGAAAGTACAACCTTTGGTCTCTGAAGCAAAAGTATGCTGATGATGGAAATGCAGTGGATGCGATTCACTTCTCCTGCTGAGTTCACATTGCACGACTTTCAGTCGTGAGATCATCCTTTTCTTTTTGAATTCAGCTGCCGTGTGCACATTGCATGATGGTTCAGTGACAGGAGGCTTACACAATGCATCGCAGGCAACTCTGTCCGGTCCGCAAACTGCATTTCACAACCAAACACACACGAGAAGTGACAAGGAAAAAACGCAAAATCATGAGTGAGACTGGAAGTCTTCTTAACAATGGAAGTCGGCAAGAAACTTGCAATCCAAGTTGTCTGTGTGCCGATTTACAGTGAAAAGGAGATTATGGAGGAGGATATGGTTAGAGGTAAATGAATATTTTTGCAATGTGCTGCAAAAGCAAATGTTTGTGCTTTGTTTCTGTTTGATATAATTGTACAGCTTATGTGTACGTTAATTAAAAAATATGTCTTTGATAATGCACACTGTCTGATTGTCACGATTTGACTCTGATTTGAGGCATTTGTCTTCGATTTCACAAAATATGTCGGCCAGTGATAATCATGGCTAAAACTGTGCAGTGTGAACTCAGCTTAAGAGGTGTCTCTTTTCTATGCTATTATGACTGATCTGAAATATAACAGGGTCAAAGACAAAGTGCCCAGTTTTTCTCTCAAATAACCCTCACATTGTATTGATTTAAGAACATGCGTTTTGTGTGAAAATGAGAATTTTCAAAGCATTGTTATTCTTTATGTTCGTATTCAAAGCATAGAAATGCTGTGATGTTATATTATATGGGGTTGTCTTTATAAACTATTATCTGAAATTTGAAATCCAACGGCATCGGAAAACATTTGCTAGTATATAGAAGGTCCAAGAGTTAACAATTAAACTGGTTATTTTTTCCGTTAAAACCTGGGGGGAAAATAGAAACTCGTGAGTGCGTCCCATCCTAATTCCTTGTTTCAATAGGATTGAAGTCACAGGAAACAAAACTTTGTCATCCAGTAGTGTGAACAAGCCTCTTGCTTCCTGGTCATTAACGCAAATGAATTAAATTGACCTTAATATTTCAGGTCACCTTTTTAATTGTATTAAACTGTCCGCTCAATTTGTCTGGCTGATAATGTCATTTGCAATGAAAAATATTAGCAAATTAAACTAAAAATTGCAAAATAGAAACATCTCTTTGTGGTTTTAGATTTTGGATCCCAATGATAACTAATCCATGTCAGTGATGCACAGCGATGATTAAAGGGATATTTCACCCAAAGATTTTGTCATTACTTACTCACCCTCAAGTTTTTCCAATCTGTGTGATTTTCTTTCTTTCGTTGAACACAAAATAAGATATTTTAAAGAATATTGGTGAACGGAAGGACCCATTAATAAAAATTATGCAAGTCAATGTCTACCTACAAATATTCTTAAAAAAATATATTATTTTGATTTCATTGGAAGAAAGAAAATCCTTTAGGTTTGGAACAACAAGAGGACATTTTTTGGGGTGAACTATCCCTTTAAAACCAGGACGAGTCGGTTGGAGGTTAACGGCACTGGCAATCTGTGTTTGTGCAAAAGCTGAACTGCTTCTTGACTTTAACGCCAGAAACATCATGCATAAAGTTCAAGGAGAATGGTCACCCATGTCATATGCAACACTCACGGGATCACTAAGAGAGAAGACATCTGAGAGCGTGTTCAAGGAATGTTACCGGGTTCAAGACAAGTTAAGGTCTGACATGATCTCAACCACAGAAACACTTTGATTTGAACAAATGTAAGATATCAAGATATCAAGCTGGCCCATTCAACCAGAAACTGCTGCTCCAAAAGGACAAGAGGAAACATTAAAATGGTTCATCTGATTTGTGCACTTTGCATTTCAGTTCCTCTGATAGTTTTTGATCTGATATATTGTTATAATGACTTCAGAGAAGACTTTGAACCGTGGGATATTGCACAAATAATTGAATTTGATTATTATTATTACTATTTATTTAAATTTTTGGAGCTTAACAGCATCAGTTCTCATTCACTTTACTGATCCACTTTCATCTAATGTTTTATTTCATCATTTTGGATAGAGCTAAAACAGAATGAATTTTGCACTCTGGAAATGTGTCATTTGTGTACAACATGAGACCAGTTTGATCTTGTTTCCATTGATGGACTTTTATATTGGATATAACTTTGTACAGAAAATGCCAGTAAGTGTTTTTAATCACACAATCTCTCATTAACACATAACACATTATATTTAAGTCTTTCGCTATACTTTTAAAATGGTGTACTTATCCTTATTCCATGCCTTACCCGACAGCATACCACAGTAAGTGCGTTTAGGTAAACACACCTTGTGCTTGTTTTTACCAACTGAAGGTTTGAAGATGAAATGATTTGCTCTGGTGAATCAACAGCATGTCACAGATGTTGTCAATATAGCTTTACTTATAACACCTGGAACATTACTTCATTAAGAATCCATTACAAAGATGCATCGAGCACACTGTGACAAACTCTGCTTTTGTATGTTCACCATTCTCTGTGATCTTAGTCCACCAATGGCTGTGCCTTGCAGTGTGCATTTCATACGAATATCACTACAAAAACACACACAAAAAAGACAACAATGCTTGCCATGTTCATGTGTACAGACCTAACTCCTGGACCAGAGGTAAAAGTTATGTTGATATTTGTATTTTTATCTGTATTCTCAGTATGTACGTTGCTCCCTTTCTTTAGAAAAATAAAAGTAATACGTTTTCTGAAAGACTGATTTGTGAAGTTAAAAAAATGAGCCGCTCTCTGAAAGGTTTGCAGGATAATACATTTTCACTTATAAATAATTTATCTTGTGTCATTCCAAGTCCAAATGCTGTTTCTCGTGACATTTTTCATGATCGTACGTTTCAGCAATTTTGTCATAGTTGTTTTAAAATGCACATTTACTGCAACACACATATAAAATATAATTTCATTAAAATATATAGTCATATGCAATAGAAAATAGAAAAATGTGAAATGAGAAGGAAAGATTAGCTTGGATGGTTGGACATGAAATATACGATGGATAGAATGATAAAACAAGTGACAGAAACTAGCAGAATGGAATGTTAGAATGACAGAATGTTAGAATGTTAGAACAGACAGACAGACGCAGATTATGAGACAGACGATAGATAGATAGATGACAGACAGACAAGATGGACAAATGATGGCTGAAAGACAGATGACAGACAAACAGATGAAGATAGATGACGGACAGACAGACCGACAAACAGACAATAGAAAACTGACAGACATACATACCGACGAGATATGGATAGATAGACAGACAATAGATAACTGACAGACATGATGGACGATAGATACATGACAGACAGACAGACGGATGGACAAAAGATAGGACAGACAGACGAGATAGACTGACAGACAGACAAAAGATAAACAACACACTAGATGGATGATAGATAGACGACAGATAGACAGATGAAAGATAGATGACAGACGAATGATTGATTGATGACAAACAGACAAGATATAGATTGACAGACAAAAAAAAAAGATAAATGACAGACAGTCGGACGAAAGATGACAGACAGAAAGATAGATGATAGATGACAAACAGACAGACAGTTGAGAGATAGATTGATAGATAGACAGACAAAAGATAAATGACAGACTAGATAGCCAACAGACAGACGGATGATAGATAGATGACAAAAGGACAGATGGATTTTCGATGACAGACAGACAGACATTTGAGAGATCGATTGACAGACAGACAAAGATAAATGACAGACTAGATTGACAATAGATAGATGACAGACAGTCAAGAGATAGATTGACAGACATAGAGACTAAATATAAATGACAGACTAGACAGACAATAGAAAGCCAACGGACAGACGGATGATAGATAGATGACAGACAGACAGACTGACAGAGGCATAACCACAACTCTCTAGCCCAGTGCTTCTCAATTATTTTCTGTCACACCCCCCTAGGAAGAGGTAAAAAATTTGCGCCCCTCCCCCCATTTTGGAACTGTCGCCTCATTGTTTCCATGGTAACGCGTCATGCTTGTCACATGACATACCGCAGTCACAAAAAGCGCTGTATAATAGATAATTCAAAATAGTCACCAACTTGTTGGATCAACTTGTTGAAACCTAAAAGAAACCTTATGTGGTTGAAAACACTGACTTGTTGTGATAAATGACAAGCTCTGAGCGTGTCTTTTTCTGGATCAGTGCCAGAGATCGCGTGAAAACACGTGTGAATTTAGTGGTAGATCACGTGACACACATGAACACCGGTGTGATCGTACACGTCAAAGGATGAGGGAACGGTTATCTGAACTTCATATCTGCTGCTCTTGTTCAGTGCAAGAAAACTACTCCCTGGCAAAAAAAAAGCATGTTCCCCAGGGTCACGCGCGCCCCTCCCCACCATTTGAGAACCACTGCTCTAGCCTAACTGCAAGTCACTTTGTGTTTGAAAAGTCTGCTAACGGCTCCTTCCAGCATAAAGCAATAGTGGTTGGGTAAATACACTGTCCCTGAAATATTTGTCCCCAATATAACAGTTTAATCACAATGACTGGCATCCAATCAGTCCCATTCTGTACTTCATAATAGCATAGAAGAGAAGCAATTGTTTCTCCATTCTTCCTCTGCAGGGGTGCGATCTCTCTCTCTCTCTCTGTTTCTCCTCTGACGGCGAGGCTGGAGTTACGGGCGCAACGGTGTGTGAATAATGGATTGCCAAGCTGTCGTTGTCACTGGCTCGCATCCTTAAGAGAGGACACTAATGCGCTTTTAATTACGACTGTCATTATAGAGACATATGAGTGACACAGTTGCAGTCATTCCAACATCTTCCTCTTAATCTGCAGGGCTTGCTGTTTAGTTTCTTAGCGGATTAAGCAGTAATGAAGTCATGCGCTGATTTCTGCTGCGTGTGAATGTTCTCGCAACATGCACTTAAAGGTAGAAAGGTGGTTTTTATAGAGGACATGTTGACCTTGTTTATAGCACACAAGATCACAGTGTTCAGCTGGTTACCAGTGCAGATCTTTAACTACTATGCCACATCCCATCAATCCTGTATATAGTACCGGTCAACCTTTTAGAATAATTAAAGTTTTGTAACGTTTCTGAAAGTCTTTTATTCTCACAAAGGCAGCATTCATTTGATATAGATATAGCAGTAATATTATTACAGTGTCAAATGTGATCAAAGTGATTAAAGTTATATTTTCAGCATCATTACTCCAGTCTTCATTGTCACATGATCCTTCACAAATCATTCTGACATGATGATTTGATCCTCAACAACAACAAAAAAAGATTATTATCAATGTTGAAAACAGTTGTGCTGTTTGGAAATTGTGATAAACTACCAATCAACAGTTTGGGGTTTAATACAAATAATAATTAATACATGGGGTTTCTTTCAGCAAAGATGCATTAAATCGATCAAAAGCAACAAAACGTTTTAAGATTATAAAAGTCTTTTACCATTTCAAGTTAAAAATAGTAAAAGGTATTTAAAATAATTTTTAAATCCATTCAAAGAATCCTGAAAGAAAATGGATTGTGGTTTCCACAAAAAAAGTTTTCAGCAATGATAATACAATTATTAATATTGTTCATTATTAATAACTGAGCATCTATAATAATTGAGCAGCAAATCATCATATTAGAATGCTCTGTAAAGGATCATGTGACATTGAAGACTGGAGTTGAACATTCAGATTTTAAAACAATGTTAATAACATTTCACACTATTGCTCTTTTAATGCATTTTTGATCAAATAACTGCAGGGATGCATAAAAGCAAATCTTAATTATTCCAAACTTTTGACCAGTAATGGACAGACCATTACATTAAAGTTACATAATATGGTCTTTGCTGCAACAACAGCAAAAGAAACACAGAACGGACAGGAATCAGCTTTCCTTTACATCGCTATATGTTGAACCTAATTATTCGGCTCACGCAAATGATTTGCCTGTGCATGATTTTGCTGTGCAGACAAATTATTTTTACAGTACACATGGAAAGTGAAGGGTGGAATTAAAGCGCCGTGTACTAGTTAAATACCTCCCATGCTTCATCTGCTCTGCTGATTCATTTCATTTTCATGCAGAAAGATTTCATTCGCACCAGCTCCTCACATGAAGTGTCACTCACTTAATCCTGCTCTTGCAGTTATCGTCAAAAGAGACCTGACGCAGGGTAAATACAACGTGAAATTTAACCACAATCAAACAAGTGTCATAATGAAAGGGATGAGATGAATTATGTAAACTAAGTTAAATATGACTCTTATTTTCCCTTTATAGGGGAACAGCAACAATGAAAGTGTTCTTTGTTTACAAGTGAAATTCACCCCAATAGTTTGTTTAACTAGTGGTTATGCAAAAATGTGCAATTATGTATTAACCACATCAATAAGAGTGCACATATTGCTGTAAAACCTAATCTTGTGTAAACAAATCTTACTCAATTCTTCATTGTTACTGTATTAATAGACAGTTTTTCTAAATAGTGTCCCACAGATGATTTGCAGAACTATTTTAGTAAGACATAATGACGCAAGTTAGCTGGAAATGTTTGCAATATAAAACACAAAACTACGTATTAGTTTGAACAAAAAAAATACACAATAATTATTCATGCATACAGGTTGTGATTCTGAGGAGCCAGCTGGTCCAAAGAGACCGAGTACTGACCCATCATTCAAGAACAAGCGTTTTGAGAATCCCGCACCGATTAGTCATTAGTAGAAATAGTCATAACGGCGGGACAAATTGTTCACGGGCATTCGTTACAAAGATGGCACTGACAAAGATGACAAAGTGTTCACGGAAGATGGCACTTTAGATTTAGCAGAGTTGTGTGGTAAAATGTGGTAACATTTAATATTTGATAAGTGTTTTATATCCAGTAACTAGTCAACTTTTGTATTTGTGTGAAATCTTGCCATTTTGACTTGAAAATGAAGTATGTTTACCAGCTTATTAATTCACACAATTTTGCATTCAACTCAAATGTATTTGCCATTAAATGATCACATGATTGGAAACCCAAAATGTTGTATACATGAAGTGCCTGACGTCTGACTGAACCCTTTAAGGTTTTATACAGAATCTTTTCTTCAGTGCATGGATATGGCATTCTGTGCTTCTGTTTTTCACATTTAGCACAAGGAAAAACCCACTGAAGAATAGTAGAAAATTAGGCAAGATAAGCTTTCCAACATCACAAGACTCTCCCAACAAGTTCGGTTCCGGGTGTTTTGACAAAGATTTGATAAATAGCAGCTTTGAAGCTTATCAAAAGCCATTGTGTACAGTAAGAACAGTCTTATATGACTAAAAGGCAAGGCTGTACAATTAGCACAGTATCATTTCTGCTGGAACACATTGTGAATAAATCAAATCATTGCTCATTGATCATGCCACTATCATACATGCGGTTTAATAGAGGCCAAAACTTGCTGAATCCACATCACAATGCAATTATCCGCCTCCAAAACTCTCGTCTGACAGCTTTCCCTCCTTTAATTGAAAAGAAGAGAAAATCTGCACTGAAAACAGTTTTGGTGTCCTGAAGGGAAACTAGTGGAATTGCAGCGCAGCTTTTCAAACAAATGTTTACGTTCTCTCGTGGATGATTGTCCCGTGCGCTGGAAGAATTGGGGAAATATCAAATAAGTGGTTGATGCAATGCTCTTGGTGTCTTTTGGGTCATTTACAACACTAATCACAATGCCTCTTCCAACTCAGTCCCACAAATAAAGGTATGAAGAAACTTTCACATCCATCGAACCTTTCCAGTTCACAAAATGCTCTTTATAGTGGAAAAATATGATTAAAATCCTCTTTGCACTTGTAGGGGATTTACAGTTTAGACCAGAGGACCAGATATGTTGAATGAAGACCAGGAAGTGCAGTCAAATTTTAGTGAACTTTAGTTTGCAGTTCCATCAGCAGAAGCCAGCTTCAGGTCTCACAAGGAGTTCGTAGGCCGCCTCACATACAATAACATTGTTACAGCAATTACACTCTAACAGAGGGTGCTAACTTATTCATCGATGACGGTTAAATTATTAAGATTGGCTAAGAAAGGAAGATAAAACTAGTAATTTTCCACACAAGAGCAGACAATCTGAAACATATCTTTGTTTCAAGGCTAGATTATTGTAACGCTTTACTAGGTGGTTGCCCTGCACGCTTAATAAACAAATTCCAGCTGGTCCAAAATGCAGCAGCTCGAGTTCTTACTAGAACCAGGAAGTATGAGCATATTAGCCCAGTTCTGTCAAACCTGCACTGGCTTCCTATTAATCACCGAATACATTTTAAAATCTTGCTAATTACCTACAAAGCATTAAATGGTTTAGCTCCACAGTACTTGAGCGATCTCTTAACACATTATAGTCCTTCACGTCTATTGCAATCCCAAAATACTGACCAGCTTATAATACCTAGAATATCAAAGTCAACTGCTGGCGGGCGATCCTTTTCCTATTTAGCTCCTAAACTCTGGAACAGTCTTCCTATTACAGTTCGGGAAGCAAACACACTCTGTCAGTTTAAATGTAGACTAAAAACACATCTTTTCAACCTGGCATACACATAACACATTATACATACATTTTTAATCCAAATCATGTAAAATGATTGTTAGGCTGCATAATTTAGATAAGCCGGAACCGGGAACATTCCCATAACACATGATGTACTCGATACATCAGAAGAAGAATGGCATCTACGCTGATAATGGTCTCTGTTTATTCCGAGGTTACCATGGGCAGCTGGATCCGGGCCGTATCCAGATCAGATGAAGGACCTGGACACGAGCACAGCACTGCCCTGGGGTGTCTGCGGAGACCGTGATTCTACTGGACCCTCCCCTGTGACGATCATGAACCCATCTCTAACCGGACCAAATTGGACTTCATATTGGACTTGAATTGTTGTATAATAATCATTCACGGTTTGGCTGTTGGCCAGAGGAGAACTGGTCCCCCAACTGAGCCTGGTTTCTCCCAAGGTTTTTTCTCCATTCTATTCTTCATTCGTTACGTCACCTGCCGGAGTTTTGGTTCCTTGCCGCTGTCGCCTATGGCTTGCTCAGTTGGGGAAACTTAACACTTAAAATTCATCAATTGTATTGATTCGCCTGCTCTTTTGGGGCTTCTGTTCAGCCAAACAAACTTTGTTTATATTGTTTTTCCTGTAAAGCTGCTTTGAAACAATCTACATTGTAAAAAGCGCTATATAAATAAAGGTGACTTGACTTGACTTTGTTAATCACTGGGTGACGGGTTCGTGACGTGGCTTGTCGAGAACAACAAGTCATTCCGTCTCCTGATGGTGCCAGTTAATCTCCTCACCAATACAGACCATATTAACACACACACACACACACACCTTCTCCAAGGCTGAACTCGGCTCAGGCACATACTATCAAGAGAAAGACTCAAAACATCTGATAACATGTTCTATCTGGTGAGAAGTGCAGACAATATTCATCCTTACTCTATGGAAAAACACAGAAAAAATTAAGAAAGGCTTTAACTAATAAAAATCCCTAACTTGATTATAAATCACTCTTTACAACTCATTCAAATAAGAAACAGAAAAGAATATATACACAAGCGGCAATGGCAAATTTCCGAATCGTCTCTATCACACAAAAAAAAAAGAAGAAAAAAAAAGGTTATTTTAAGATCTGTTGACTGAAAGATTTTTTTGGTCGCTCATTTGGCATTGCTGTGAAACCCTCCATATGGAACCTTTATTTTTAAGACTATTGTAATATAAAACTGAACCCATATCTTTTTTGTACACACTAGAAATCTCAGAGCACAATTCTCAACATCCTCTGTGCTGTTTTTTTTTCTGATGTCCTTGTCATCGGTGGCATTGCCAATGATCATGCCCTTTTCCAAAAGCTTTTTACGTGTCAAAGATTGCGCTGTGCCGTTTACCCAACGTTACCACAGCCTGACATTTGAGGAACTTTTGCTGGCTTATCCTCCAACACGTGTCATGTGCTTTCGGCCCTGAGCTTTAGAAATGTCTTGTACAATTTATTTTTAGAAACAGGCCAGCCACAAACTTACAGATCCCGTTTATAATTGTTTTACAACTCATGTTACGTACTCATTTTCCTTTTTCCTCTTATTATTCTACAAACCTATAGGGGGTATAAAATGCTACCACGTTAAATGGGATAAACAGAAATATTTTTTATTCTTCTCCAACAAAATTTGCATATGGTATATTATGTTCTCAATAATTGCACATAAAACAGAAGTTTTTTTTAACAGAACAGAAGTGAATTTAGTCAACGCAAGCAACATACAACACATTCCATTATGAAAGATTGAAAAATAATATTTATTTTGTTTTCAATTTAGTACTAACATTTAAAAGTTTAGCATTGGTATTTTTGTGTTTATGCTTTTGAAAGGCTTTCATCAAGGCTGCATTAGAAATTAAGTGAAAATTGTAATATTGTGAAATATTTCAATTTTTAAATCCATTTTAAAATGTAATTTATTCTTGTCATTAAAGCTTCATTACTCCAGTCTTTAGTGTCACATGATCCTTCACAAATCACTCTCATATGATGGTTTACAGCTCATTATCAGTGGTGAAAACAGTTGTGCTGCTTAATAAAGCAGAATTTAAAATAGAAATTCTGTAACATTATAAATGCATTTACTACCAGTTTCAATCAATTTATTGCATCCTTGTATTAAAGTTTGTATCAAAAGATTTTATTTTCCTTCTACTAATCACAAACCTTTGAATGGTAATGTATAAAGACCAAAATTATCATGCATTTATTAACACAGTATGTTGGTTTTGGCTGAACTAAAAAAAACATTGCATTGATAAATGGATGTATTTGTTTGAATTATGAAGCATTTTTGGGGTTTCACTCCATCACTACAGATCAATACGTTTACTAGAAAACAAGACAAAAATACAGAGTATGACTTTTTTTTCTTTAACTGTATTGTCATCACCCCAATGTTGAAAACCTTTCCCAAAATCCCTAAAACAATGCTGTGCTATACAGCCAGAATCCCAAACTTTCCTCCGTCTTGTATAGGTAAACTGAGAGAAACAGGCTTCAGACGCTCACAAAAGAGCTGGAGTGTTTCTCTCGCTATCCTTACAGTTTGTGACAATTACAATGCGGCCTTAAGGAAATCTCTCTGTGGGAAACTGTGTTGATGACAGTCTGCCCACAGAAGCCTCACAGCCGAATGAAAAAAAAACAGTCAAATTAGTCTGACTCTAGAATTAGCTGAATTTGACCTTTTTTTCTGGCTAAGCAGACAGGTTTCAACAGCAGCCCAGCCAATGAGCTCCCTAGTGACAAGCCAAGCAAAAGATCACTTTGTGTCAGTAACGGGGAAATGGTGTCCCTGCGATTTTCAGCCAAAACCTGTCAATTTGTGAAGGTGTGCATGTCTGCTTTAGAGGAGGAAAAAAAGGAGAACATGGAATTCTGGTTCAGTGATTTAATCCGTCTCAGCTGGCAGCGCTTTCACATGGGAATCATCATGCATTGTTAAGCCGCCAGTTTTCCGGTCGTGATATGTATAATTTGACTAAAACTAACTCAACATGCGACTATAACGACACATCATGAGTAATGAGTGATGTGGGATTTCCCAACTTTATTTAAACAACCACGATTATCTAAAGACTTCCATCCAAAAGATTGATGAAGCTTTGATGAAGAGAAGGGAGAAAAAACCCTTTCAGAAAGAATTATAGACCCCAAACTCTCGAAGAGTGGTACTTTCCAATACACCTTTAAAAAAATGTGTTTCTCTTTATTTTGATGGTCTCTAAATGCTTCTATTTACCATAGTAGAGTATTAGTAGACTGGTAGGGTTAGAATGAGTTGACAAGTAGTTGCAAAGATACGTATAGTCAGTTGAAGGAGGAGCATCAAAATAAAGAGTAAGCAGACAGTCTACTAATGCTCCAATGAGGATTAGTTGACTTGTAAACTTACTAAAAGTGTTACCAAGAAAAACCCCGTAATGATTTTCTCTTGATTGCAGTTTGATTAAGATGTTTAATTAAAGACATTGTGTGAATGAGTTGTTTGTATCTGCAGGCAAACCCACATTGAATGAATATTTATGGATTAACTGTGCCTTTCTTACAGAATTTTTATTGCATTTTTCCCCTTGCAGATGAAAGATGATTGTAATTGCAGCGTGTGAATTACAGGTTTCCAGGGTCTAGATGCAAATGTTTTATTTTATTCATATCTCGCTTTCTCTCTCATTCCCTCTATCTCTCTTTCACATACTGTTCAGTTTTCATGCATCACATCTCCAAAGTGTGTAATTTCTGTTTGGCGTTACTTTATTTTGACCACCGCTATGCTCAGATGTGTGTAAGGGATTCTAGCGTGCTCCAGGAAGTTTACACAAGCTTTTATGATATTATGAACACTAGTTATTGTAGGAAATTCTCTTCAGCGTCTTTGTGTGTGTCGATCTCTGCTCATCAAAGTCTGGTACCAGGGAGTGCAAGTAAATGAACCAAAACGAAGTCAATCAGTAATGGTTTATTCAGAATGCAGCTCAGCTCAGTACAGAATGCATGCAGTATATATAGTGCCCCAAAAGGAAAAGGGCACACAGAAGAATGAGAAAAACAACTCCATATGAGGCACATGAAATGATACTCAGTTATTTCTTGTTGCAAATTCTAGAACAGAACAGTCCTCAGCTCAATGTCAAGAGGAGCTAGATAAAGGAACAATAGTGGATGTGTGATTTCACTCGTACGCACACACAAGCTTGCTTAACCAATTTCTGCAGAGTCACTGTAAGGGCACAGTTTACTATTATAACATACATTTTCCTTCAATCCCCTCTTTTAAGCTCTTTAAAGCTTAACCATTGACAGGTTTATATCTTCGATCACGAGTGACAGAGTCAACCATTCCATACATACGGTTCATCAAACATTGCATCAGACACGGCCCAAAAATGCATATGGCGAATAAAATCAATAATACAGGAGCTATCATGGTGATAAGTGGTGTGACCCAACCAAACAAGTTATGCATAAAACCCCAGCCCCAGTCTTTGTCTCTTGTCTCATCTTCATACAGTTTGTGCGCGGTCTTTTTCATTTCCTCAACAGCATGACCCACAGCTCCTTCTGCTTCATCTTCAGCCGGGACAAAGGTGCAGCACTGATCCCCCACCATGGCACAGACTCCTCCTTTGTCAGCTAACAACATGTCCAGTGCCAGGCGGTTTTGTATGGTCATCAGGCGCAGGGCACCTAATTCCTTCCTTACACCGGCCATTCCTTCAGTTGTGTCGTTTACAAACTTAGCCAGTCGGTAATGTAGAACTTCGATGTGCTTCCATTGTTGGGCGGTGCCAAACGAAGAGAACATTGACGTCCACCATCTTTGCCATTCGGTGGTCAAGTGGTGTTCTGCTGGGACGTCATCGACAAGTGCTCTTTTGTGTCGTCCTGTGGGTCTATGTTGGTCGGTTCTCTGGAATATCTGAACAGGGTAAGAAAGTTGAATTGGGGCACAGAGGCCAGACCAGTTGCCTGGAATGTCCTTAAACAATGCTTTAGGGCCACAATACCACCACCAATCAATATCCAAAGTGAAAGAAACCTTTTCGAAGATTGTCCATGGCCAACTCAAAAAGACTTTCCTGCGATCACTTACGTGGAACTCATTCGTGTGCATTCTAGCGGTAAAATTAGCATACTGCCAAAACGTATTATCAGTAGGTCTCACAGAAAAGGTGGCTGGTATAATACACCAGAGAAATAAACAACACGCATGCATTCTGAATCAGAGCAGTAATAACAACAATGATAATGAAAAGTACAATGTAATGCTAAAATGTCGACAAAGCAATAATGATTAAAGGATATGGTGCTGCCGTGTTATGTCATACAGCAGTGCTGCGTGTTCAGCTCCCGTCTACTGATGCAATAACAGATGGTCAGCAAAATAAAAGAAACAGTTGTGGGCAGATAGGTCGTGGTCAGTCCTCAGTCAGTCCAGTATTCGCGCAACACCCCAGCCGCTCCGTCCCTTGACGCGGCAGTGACCCCTCTTTGACAGCTCCTACCCCAAGAGGCCTAAGCCCCTCCGTCCTTTGACGCAGTAGTAAACTCTCTTGGACAGGTCCCACCCAAGTGGCCCCTGGTGTGTCTCCCCGTCCCTTGACGATTGCAGTGACCTTTACAGTCCTACAAAGGAGACCTCAGGAAACAGGTGTCTCTAACGAACCTAGAAAGACAAAATTAGTAATCACAGTACCTATAGCCTCCCTTTCCTCCCGGCGTAACACAAAGGTTTAGTTTATTCAGTGTGTTCCGGGGCTCTCCTAATGTCTATTGCTCATTTCCTCCCGGTATCTGTAACACAAAATCACCGTTAGTCTTGTGTCCCGGGGCTCTCCTTAGTCGTGTAGCGTGGATCCACTGTGGAAAAGATTCAGTTAATACTGCAGTTCGAGTTACAGCCACAACTTTGGTGGGGGTGCTAAATTTTGGTGCCTTCAATAGGATCCCCCATTTTTAAGAATTGTTTGACCATCACCTCATCTCCTACTTGAAAGGGATGGGTGGGGTCCAATGGTAGTGGCACGGAACTCGAATGCATTTTCCTCCAATTTTCATGGAGTGCTTCACATAATAACCTAGAATATTCACCCAGGGGCACATCACATCCCACACCTCCCAGTATTCCGCCCCCTCTCCAGGGAGCTGGGAATGGTCTTCCCATGATCATTTCATATGGGGACAGCCCTTTTAACCCTTTGTGGGGGGCCATCCTCATTTCGGCCAGTACAACAGGGAGCAGTGAGGGCCAATCATTGTGACCTGCTGAATGCATTGCTTTGCGTAATTTGTCTTTGATTGTTCTATTTGCCCTCTCCACAATACCAGACGACTGTGGGTGATAAGGAATGTGGTGTTGCCAATCAATCTGTAGTTGTTTTGTCATGTCCATCAGGACTTTGGCCACGAAAGCAGGTCCTCTATCAGAGTCTATAGCGAGTGGAATTCCATATCTAGGAATTATTTCGCGCGTCAAATGTGTCACCACTGTCTTTGCATCCTCCTTTGAGCAGGGAAAAGCCTCCACCCATCTCGAAAATTTGTCTACAAAAACTAGTAAGTACTTATACCGTCCCTTCCTGGGGAGGTGAGTGAAGTCAACCTGCCATTGCTGTAAAGGACTCTCAGGTAGAGGCAGAGTCTGATGTTTTGTTATTGGTTTCGAATTATTACTCATTGCACATGTAACACAACGGTCTAACGTGTCTTTTACTTTCGTCGACAACCCTTTTATGCACAAAAATCGATCCATCTCCTCATATACCCCTCTTTGGCCGCGGTGTGTGACACCATGGAACTCCCAAATGAGGAAATATGCACACGATGCTGGCACACAAACGCGGCCACGATTGTCTACCATGACCCCTTCTGTGTTTGCTGTAGCGCCTAAATCTGCCCAGTGGTGGCGATCATCATCAGAGGCAGCCTGTTGCATGGCTATGAGATCAGTGTTAGGAATAATTCCACATGTCATAACGTGAGGTGTGTGAGAGGCAGCAGCAACATTCAACCAAGGGGGAAACCGGCCAGACTGGGCCCCCTCTTTGGCAGCCTTATCAGCTAATGCATTACCTCTGGCCTCGCTTGTGTCAAGTGTTGAATGACCTTTCGTTTTAATTATAGATAGACGTTTAGGTAGGCGACAGGCTTGTAGGTTTACCATCAGCAGCGACAAACCCTCTTGTGGCCCAAATTTGGCCAAAATCATGTGCTACACCAAAAGCATACCTGCTGTCTGTGTATATGTTGACATCCTGATCCTCAGCTAAAACGCAGGCACGGGTCAAAGCAACAAGCTCTGCTGCTTGAGCGGATGCAAAAGGCAGGGCTGCAGATTCAAAAACAGTGTTAGGCAATTCACACACAGCATAACCACAGAGATACACGCCATCCTGTGGTTTCGAGCATGAACCATCAACAAACAATGAACGTGATGTAGGAGATGGTGTGCTTGACATATCAGGTCTGATAGAACAGTCGTTAACTATGGAAGAGAGGCAATCATGATCATCGTCAACACAATCATCCTGAGCATGTACCAAGCGCTGCAGTGCGTGTGCTACTGTGTCGTGGGAGGAAGTGGGTATTATGGTTAGATTTTCTGTGTTGAGTAGAACACTCTCATACCCACTCCTTCTCTGTACTGATAAATGTTGTGTGGATAGGTGTTTCAACATGTACTGCACTTGATGATTACAGTGGAGCACTAGGGAGTGCCCTTGCACAATTTTTTGACAGTCTGTGACCATCACAGCTGCAGCAGCAATTGCCTTGAGGCAAGCTGGCAGCCCCCTAGCGACAGAATCGAGAGTTTTGGATAAATAAGAGCAAGGCCTAAAGCCTCCACCATGCTCCTGTGCAAGCACAGCACTGGCTGTGTCACCAAGGTGAGTGACATATAAATGAAAAGGAATGGAGTAATTCGGAAGGCCCAGTGCTGGTGCTGAGCAAAGGGCTGATTTCAATGCATTAAATGACTGCACTATGTCTGAGGTCCAGGTTAGCGGGCCTGACATGGGATCATCGTGTGTGAAAGCCCCTCTTAGAATCCTGTCATGAAAAGAACAATCAGGAATCCACTGTCTGCAATAATTAATCAGTCCCAAAAAAGCCATAAGGGCGTGCTTAGTGGCTGGGCGTTTGGTGTCTAAAATGATTTGTATGCGTTCAGGAGACAGCACTTTCTGTCCCTGTGACAAAACATGCCCCAAGTAGTTAACCTGTTCTTTACAAAATTGCATTTTCTGTTTTGATACCTTGAAACCACACTTAGCCAGCCGCTGTAGGAGTGCCAACGTGGCCTGCCTGCAAGTTTAACTTTCAATGTGTTTCGATCGGTTAAGTGGTATCTCAGAACATCGTAGTGATCTACATGACAGTTATTCATGAAAGTGGACAAAAACATCGGGTTTGGTTCGCCCTCATTTAAATCCATTTCCCCTACACTGGTCCACACGTCGCTAAATCGCTGGAAAAAACGAGACGGGGTTTCACCCTTTTCCTGTTTACAGTTAGTCACTTGTGATAGATCGCGATTTGCCGCTTTCAAATTCAGTAGATATTTTTTAAGCTGTTTATCTAGTTCTTTCAGCATATTCGCGGTATCATCTCTCCATTTAAATGTGGTAACCGTTTTAGTTCGCCCGGTTCGCCTAGTTTCCTCCCCAGTCCGTACTTCTTCTTTTATCTGGTCAATTTTATCATTCTCCGGACCAAGCACTGGCACTGCTGCTACCAGGCTGTCTTCATTATATGCGTCGCCTAATTTGAACTGCAGGATAAATCTGTAATCTGCGCCTGTCAATTGACAATGGCGTGATGCTTTGATAAGCATATCAACGAATTGGACGGGTTTCGATGGCGACGGCAACATGTCTATTATGTCTTTCAGCGCGCTGACAGAAGGCGGTGTGATATCAACTTTATTACCTCTTAGCGCCCATACAGCAGCCACATTTAATTTTGGTGGGTCAATTTCAGATCCTGAATCAGGACCTGCATCGTCATCATATTCACCGTCTGTATCATCATCATTTTTACTCGCTTTTATGGGTTCTTTCTCTTTGTCGCGAATTATGGACGGTGCGCTTGGTGCGCTCGGTTTAGAGACACACGCGGTATTTATGCTCGGTTGCACATATGGCGGTGGCGGGCATTTTCCCGGCTTGTAGGCAGGATACTCAGTCAATGTTGTCAGTTTTTTTCCCTTCAAGGGTTTTGGTACAGTTTTCAATACTGCTTTAGGAACATATGCGCCAGTTTTACTGCGCCATATGTCGGCCATTCTGTACCACACATCATACCCTGCGCGCATATATGTAAAATCCCAATTTGGATCGCCTTGGTTACCATATGTCAAATCATAAGCGGTCTGTAAAAACCCTGGGTCAAATGTTCCCTCTCGCGGATAAGAACGCCACTGACTGTCCTCTGTCCAACCAGCCAAATTGTCTATATATGGATTAGTGTAATATCCCCACCCACATCGTTCCATCCAAGCTTTTGGAGTTTCACTCGGGTCTGGTTTGGGATATGATTGCCCCATTACAAAAATGGCCAGGCACCGACACACACAGTCTTAAAATTACGTTTGCGCAAAAAACTGCAATTTTTTCCCGATCTATTGATCTATCCAGAACAGGTAGTGAATCTTAATTTTCTCTTACCTGTCTGGATAGATCCCGGACGAGCCCCCAGAACACTGTAGGAAATTCTCTTCAGCGTCTTTGTGTGTGTCGATCTCTGCTCATCAAAGTCTGGTACCAGGGAGTGCAAGTAAATGAACCAAAACGAAGTCAATCAGTAATGGTTTATTCAGAATGCAGCTCAGCTCAGTACAGAATGCATGCAGTATATATAGTGCCCCAAAAGGAAAAGGGCACACAGAAGAATGAGAAAAACAACTCCATATGAGGCACATGAAATGATACTCAGTTATTTCTTGTTGCAAATTCTAGAACAGAACAGTCCTCAGCTCAATGTCAAGAGGAGCTAGATAAAGGAACAATAGTGGATGTGTGATTTCACTCGTACGCACACACAAGCTTGCTTAACCAATTTCTGCAGAGTCACTGTAAGGGCACAGTTTACTATTATAACATACATTTTCCTTCAGTTATGACTTTGGACTCTCCATCAATGTAAATCACGTGCAAAACCACCAATAGGCCGATAATGATGCTTGGCTTGGCGGCCCTAATGAACCGTCTAACAAACAAGAACTGAAGACTGGAGTAATGATGAGTGCAGACCTTGAAGTCTTTGAGGTGTGCTGGAGGAGACTTCACAAAGTGCTCAACTTTGACTTTGCACATCCTAAAGACTTAAGGAATTTACGGTTTGAACTGAGAGATGCCAATTTATGTGTGGAAAGGATTTTTCCTGCTCTCTCCCAACAATTCTCTCACAATTTAAGGCAAAAAAAGACGACAAAAAAAGAGGAGGGTCCTTGCGTCGGGCCACTCAAGCAAACAGAGAGAGTCACTAAACAACAGAATTAAACTCTTCATTGAGTCCACTGGATAATGTACAGTAGTTGGCTTTGCACAATAAAGATAAATTATTAAAAACAGCACTGATAATAAATGTTGACAGACTGAAATAGCCTAAGACTGCATATGCATGTCAATACAATACTCATTAGCTGTATTCAAATACTACTATTGTATTCTACTATTACCTAGTAGCAGTCATTAGTAACTCTTTCTTCTCGCTCTCCGGGGTTTTGGTCTTTTAGAAAGACGGTGCATTTCATAGATGGACTGTGTGGACAGTTCTACAGGATCTCTTCAGCTTTTCATCTCACAGAGAATCCTCAAATGCAGACCTGATGACTCACTTGCATTGTCTGGTTCTCTAGATATGAGCCTTTTTGCCAACTTTGTGGGGCAGTCAGGAGAGATGACTGCAATTTTAAAGAAATTATTCCCTGAACTCGTCCCTGCAATCTAAACCACAAAGGCTTACACTGTCAATTGCTTTTGATTTTTCAGAGACATCTGCCACAGGCGGGATCTTGTTGTATGTGTATGAAAAAAAACGAGAACAATGCGAGATAAATGAGGTCAGATTTTTTGCCATCTGACTAAAGACACGATCGTGATATTCTCCAGATATGACTTCTGATAGTACATCATAATAATGATTCTAATAGCCCATATTCATAATGTCATATACACCCATATTTTATCCCTAATTTACATTTCTGCATTTGGCTGACACTTATCCAAAGCGACTGATCTGTATTGACATTTTTAGTTCTTGCTTTCCCTGGGAATCGAACCCATGACCTTGGCGTTGCAAACATCAATGCTCTACTGCTTGAGCTACAGGAAAGCTTTTTCCTATTTATTTTAATAAATAAAAAACATACACTACCTTCAAACATTTGGAAGCATTAAGATTGATTCCTATTACCAATAATTAAAATCCAAGTATTTGGTGCTCAATATTATTGTGGAAAATGTTTGTGGTAAGAAAAAAATAAAAACAATCATCCAATAACTCCAAGGATGCATACAATTGATTAAAAATGAAAGTAAAATACATTTATTTTACAAAAAAGATTTCTATTTCAATTAAAAGCCGTTCTTTTCAACATTGATAAGAAGTGTTTTTTGAGCGGCAAATCAACATATTAGAATTATTTTTGAAGGATAATGTGGCACTGAAGACTGGAGAAATTTCAGATTTGGTCAAAGAAATAAACTACATTTTAAAATATATTAGAATATCTAAAAATTGTATTTCACAATATTATTGCTTTACTGTGTTTTTGAGTAAATAAATGCAGCCTTGGAGAATATATAGTTTTAAAATAGTATTTTTCCTATAGACTATGTTTTTCAATTTTAGAATACATTAGTCAGGGATTCCTAATGGGAGTCAACGGACAGCCTTGCACTGTACAAACAGCCTAAAGAAGCCAAGACAGCCCTTTGGAAACACCCTGATACTGGATATTTGATGTGAATGTTTCAAAGTGGCTCTTATTCCACTAGCTGAGCACACACACACACACACAACCCTTCCACCGCGTACTGCAGCTTTGAGCCAGCAGCTCCTCCCGAGTCGGATTCTCCCGGCCTGGCAGGACGGGTACTGTGGCCGTGAATGATGAGGTCTGACACAGTCCAGGAGTGAGCAGCATGACGATATTGTATGACTTCACAGCATGAAGAATTACAGGAGAAGCACTGCAAATTCACAAGAGCGGAAAGACTTGCAGGAAAGTGGACAGCTGTTGACAGTCAAAGAGGAAGGAACGACGCAATAGACTGAGAGGGATGAAACGCACGGCGATCGGGTGAACGTAGCAAGAGCTCTACCTGAGATACTAGAGCCATTAAACATTAGGAGTCTCTTGACACGGTTCTTCCACACAGTGTCTGATCTGATTACGAGAGAAACACAGCCACGGAGAGAAAGAACACTGGAGCAGCAGTTATAATTTATGCACTTTCTATTAAATTTGAACTTTCTATTATATTTTAATAGACACCAGACAAATTCCAAATGGCATTTTGCACCCTTGAAGGGCTCTGCGAGGGGAGGATGAACCTCTTCACTAAAGGCCCTGGTAGAGAAATATACATATAGCAAATATATTTTCCATTTGCAATCACATGACCCTAGGCATGTCTTCAACTACTCGTTTTACAAGCTAATTTATTTAAAATGTTATCAGAGATTGTAAAACCCTTTAAGGATTTAGAACTTTGAGCAGAAAATATTCTTTAAATACGTTTGTTTTTAATCAAACACGACATGAACCAATAAAGTTGGAAAGGTTTGAATTAAAAGCACAAAAGGCCAAATTTGACAGACATATTGGAGCCTTTTTCAGTAATAATTGCATAATAGTTTTATGCACAGGAGAACTTTAAAATCACTGCAATACTTTAAAATTACAGCATAAATGTACAAATTGCTATACATTTTAAATACAGTGTTTTTACTGTATTTAAATCAAATAAATGCAGCCTTTGTGAAAATTAAAGAATATGAATCAGAAACCAATGTTCTACATATTGACATACTGTATTTATACTAAGCCACATCAACTCATCTGACAAAACTGATATACCTACAATTCCCATTCTGTATGCAAATTCAAAACAATTTTTATGATGATACTAATGCAGGTAACAGTTTAAGGTTTCATTTTGACGTTTTTTAACATTATGTTGATTAAGTAACTTTGCAATTACATCTCATTAAAGTATTAGTAGACTGTCTGTTTAATAATATATTTATTAATAATAAATAATGTTTTGATGCTCCTCCATTAGACTGACTATAAATAACTTTGCAACAACATGTCAACTTATTCTATCCCTAACTCTACTAATAGAGTAGAGTTAGGGTACTAATAGGGTACTAATAGGGTTTTTTCCTGTTTCCTGTTTCCTGTTTGCTCGAGTGGATTGCGTCTGTTTGCGTCGTTTAAACTTGTTTTTGTTTTTAGATTTTAAACTCGACGTTCGTTCATATTGCTAAATACAATACTAGATTATTTAATAAATTATAATCGTTAGCTTGAATCTAGTCGCTAAACGCGCTAGCATTGTGCTATACTGTCCGTGCATACAGCGTTTTTCTCGCTCGTCTTTTTCCCGACTTCATCAAACAACTGGTCAACAAGTTGGATCAACACACACGGTGAGTCATGTCATCTTCTTTAGCAATTGTTACATGCACTGCCTGCTTCATGCATAGTTTGTCTGTCTCTGTCAGCTGTGAAGGGTTCACATGTGATAAATGTAGGGACATAATTAGGCTGACAGAGAAGGTTTCAGAATTAGAGACACGCATCCAAACTTTAATTGAGGATAGTAAGAATGCAAGGGTTTTAGATACTGCTTTGGATGCGACTAGCTTAGCAAACCCTGTACATTGTTCGGTTCCGGCTGTAGAGCCCGTGCAGCAGGGCAACTGGGTGACTGTGAGACGGCATAATCGCGGGTCAAAAAACCACTGTTCCATTCCGATTAGAACATCAAACAGGTTCTCCCCACTCAGTGACGCACCCACTGAGAAACCTGTTGAAAGTGCCCTAGTGATTGGCGATTCTATTACTCGGAATGTGAAAATAGAGACTCCAGCCACCATAGTCACATGTTTGCCGGGAGCCAGAGCGCCTGACGTCAAAGCAAATTTAAAAGTGCTGGCTAAGGCTAATCGTAAATATTCTAAGATTGTTATTCACGTCGGCGCTAATGATGTCCGACTTCGCCAGTCGGAGATCACTAAAACTAATATTAAAGAGGTGTGTGAACTCGCAAGTACGATGTCAGGCACTGTAATTTGCTCTGGACCTCTTCCTATGCGCAGGAGTGATGAGATGCTTAGCAGATTATCCTCACTCAATGGCTGGATGTCTAAGTGGTGCCCGCAGAATAACATAGGGTTTATAGACAATTGGAAAAGTTTTTGGGGCAGACCTGACCTGTTAAAAAGAGATGGTATTCATCCCACCTGGGATGGTGCCGCTCTTCTCTCTAGTAATTTGGCATATAGTCTTAGAGCTAAACCTTGACTAACTGGGGTCCAGGTCAGGAAGCAGACAAACTGGCTAAACCGACCGTCTGCTAGCTGTCTCACGTCACAGAGGTCAGATAAATTACAACACATAGAAACTCTTTCTCCTAGATATCCTATAGAGACTGTGTCTGTTCCACGAATTAGCAAATACAAAAAACTCTCAAAACCGTTTAAGGGTAAAAATTTTATTGATTTACAAACAACTAAGAACAGTTATAACACAAATGAACAAATGATAAAGCTTGGGTTGCTGAATATACGATCCCTTTCCTCAAAAGCACTTATTGTAAATGATATAATTACAGATCATAAACTAGATGTGCTGTGTTTGACAGAAACCTGGCTAAAACCAGACGATTATATCACTTTAAATGAGTCCACCCCTCAAGATTACTATTATAAACATGAGCCTCGTCTGAAAGGTAAAGGAGGAGGTGTTGCTGTAATTTATAGTAACACGATCAGTACTGCTCAAAGGTCTAATTTGAAATATAATTCTTTTGAAGCGATGGTCCTTAATGTAAAATTATCTAGTGCAAGTAATAATTCCTGTTTAACTTTTGTGCTGGCTATTCTATACAGGCCACCAGGGCACCATACAGACTTTATCAAAGAATTTGCTGATTTTCTCTCAGAACTAGTAATGTCTGCAGATAAAGTCATAATTGTCGGTGATTTTAATATCCATGTAGATAATGAAAAAGACGCATTGGGATTGGCATTTAGAGACATCTTAAACTCTATTGGAGTTACACAACATGTATCAGGACCCACTCATTCTCATAATCATACTTTAGATCTAATATTGTCGCATGGGATCAATGTTGATACTGTTCAAATTCTACAGCAGAGCGATGACATCTCAGATCATTACTTAGTTGCGTGTAGATTACCTTTAGCCAAAGTCGAAAAACTAACTCCCTGTTATAAATATAGTAGAACTATCACTCCTAACACAAAAGATAGCTTTATAAATAATCTTCCTGATCAGTTTGATCTACTTAACATCCCAGATAGCCTAGAAGAACTTGATGTTGCAACAGAAACTATTAACTCTCTCTTTTCCAGCACTTTAGACACTGTTGCTCCGTTGCGCTTAAAGAAGATTAAAGAAAATAGTCCAACACCGTGGTACAACGAGCACACCCGGGCCCTCAAGAGAGCAGCCAGAAAAATGGAGCGGAGCTGGAAAAAAACTAAGCTAGAGGTTTTTCGCATTTCATGGAAAGACAGCTCTATTGCATTCAGAAAAGCCTTAAAATCAGCTAGATCTGCTTACTTTTCCACCCTCTTAGAAGAAAACAAATACAACCCTAGGTATTTATTTGAGACAGTGACTAAATTAACAAGAAATAAAGCCTCAACCCCAGATGCTTTAAAACAGCACAGCAGTAATGACTTCATGGACTTCTTTACTTGCAAAATTCATAATATTAGAGAGAAAATTATAACCATGCAACCGTCTACTACAATATCACAAAATACAGTAAATTTTAGTGTCCCCGAAGAAAAATTCCACTCCTTCATTGCTATTGGGGAGGAAGAATTGTCTAAACTCGTTAAATCATCAAAATCAACAACATGTATGCTAGACCCAATACCAACTAAGCTACTGAAAGAGTTGCTTCCAGAGATCATAGATCCTCTCCTTAATATTATTAATTCATCTTTGTCATTAGGATACGTACCAAAAACCTTTAAGCTGGCCGTAATTAAACCGCTTATTAAAAAACCACAACTTGATCCTACAGAATTAGTTAATTACAGGCCGATATCGAATCTACCTTTTTTGTCAAAGATTCTAGAAAAGGCAATATCTTCACAACTATGTTCCTTTCTAGAAAGAAACAGCATCTACGAGGATTTCCAGTCAGGATTTAGACCATATCATAGTACTGAGACTGCTCTTATTAGAGTTACTAATGATTTGCTCTTATCATCCGATCGTGGTTGTATCTCTCTGTTAGTGTTACTGGACCTTAGTGCTGCATTTGATACAATTGACCACAAAATCCTTCTGAATAGACTTGAAAATTATGTTGGCATTAGTGGAGTTGCATTAGCCTGGTTCAAATCATACTTATCTGACCGTTATCAGTTTGTAGCAGTAAATGAGGAGATGTCATATCGGTCACAAGTTCAGTATGGAGTTCCTCAAGGTTCAGTGTTAGGACCATTGCTTTTCACCCTGTACATGCTTCCTTTGGGTGCAGTTATTAGGAAGCATGGCATTAGCTTTCATTGTTACGCTGATGATACTCAGCTCTATATTTCTTCTCATCCGGATGAAACAAACAAATTCACTAAATTAACAGAATGCATAACCGATATAAAAAATTGGATGACTAATAACTTTCTACTGCTTAATTCTGAAAAAACAGAGATTCTAATTATTAGACCAAAAAGTTCAGCGCGTAATAATCTAGACTACCGCCTAACACTCAATGGCTGTTCTGTCAAGTCTTCGTCGTCAGTTAGAAACCTGGGTGTGCTCTTTGATACCAATCTTTCATTTGAAAGCCATGTTTCTAGCATCTGTAAAACGGCATTCTTCCATCTTAAAAATATATCTAAATTACGACATATGCTCTCTAAGACAAATGCGGAAAAGTTAGTTCATGCGTTCATGAGTTCAAGGCTAGATTATTGTAATGCTCTACTAGGTGGTTGCCCTGCACGCTTAATAAACAAATTCCAGCTGGTCCAAAATGCAGCAGCTCGAGTTCTTACTAGAACCAGGAAATATGAGCATATTAGCCCAGTTCTGTCAAACCTGCACTGGCTTCCTATTAATCACCGAATACATTTTAAAATCTTGCTAATTACTTACAAAGCATTAAATGGTTTAGCTCCCCAGTACTTGAGCGATCTCTTAACACATTATAGTCCTTCACGTCTATTGCGATCCCAAAATACTGACCAGCTTATAATACCTAGAATATCAAAGTCAACTGCTGGCGGTCGATCCTTTTCCTATTTAGCTCCTAAACTCTGGAACAGTCTTCCTAATACAGTTCGGGAAGCAGACACACTCTGTCAGTTTAAATCTGGACTAAAAACACATCTTTTCAACCTGGCATACACATAACACATTATACATACATTTTAATCCAAATCATGTAAAATGATTGTTAGGCTGCATAATTTAGATAAGCCGGAACCGAGAACATTCCCATAACACCTGATGTACTCGATACATCAGAAGAAGAATGGCATCTACGCTGATATTGTTCTCTGTTTATTCCGAGGTTACCGTGGTCAGCCGGATCCGGGCCGTATCCAGATCAGATGAAGGACCTGGACACGAGCACAGCACTACCCTGAAGTGTCTGCGGAGACCGTGACTCTACTAGACCCTCCCCTGTGACGATCATGAACCCATCTCCAACCGGACCAAATTGGACTTCATATTGGACTTGAATTGTTGTCAATATAATAATCATGTACTGTTTGGCTTTGGCCAGAGGAGAACTGGTCCCCCGACTGAGCCTGGTTTCTCCCAAGGTTTTTCTCCATTCTATTCTTCATTCGTTACGTCACCTGCCGGAGTTTTTTTTTTCCTTGCCGCTGTCGCCTATGGCTTGCTCAGTTGGGGAAACTTAACACTTAAAATTCATCAATTGTATTGATTCGCCTGCTCTTTTGGGGCTTCTGTTCAGCCAAACAAACTTTGTTTATATTGTTTTTCCTGTAAAGCTGCTTTGAAACAATCTACATTGTAAAAAGCGCTATATAAATAAAGGTGACTTGACTTGACTTAATACTCTAACACTCTAATGAGACGTGTAGGTTCAGCATTACTTATAATCAACAGAATGTGTTAAAATGAAAACCACATTCTTCTGTTGAACTCTTTCTGATACAACTATCCTGAGCGATGGAAAATCACTATGTCTACAAGGTGTCTTAGGGGGCAATTTCACTTGGTCTTTTCATAATCTGAGACCCCCTAACTTCCAAACGGTTTACTGACAGGCTCATTTCATAGACCAGTTGTGTTCTTTGCGGGTCGCAGCTGAAAGCAACTGCGCACCTCTGAGGGAAACCCTGTTCTACTCTAAACTTTGGAGGTTGAGCTGATGAACTGTATTCTGAGTTTGAATACAGTGACATTTTTTGGTCATAAATTATTTGATCGTCCAGTATAAACACTCTTCTAACTATAAGCAATTTTGCTTCTACATGTCAATTAACTCTGTTAGAGTATTAGTAGACTGTTACAAAGCGACTTACACTGCATTCAAGAAACACATTGAATCAGTTCTTGCTTTCCCTGGGATCGAACCCACAACCTTGACGTTGCAAACACCAATGCTCTACTGATTGAACTACAGGAAAACACTGATGTAAGCGATGCATTCTTTGAGATAAATGTCAGTCTAGCTTTATGTGGAAATCGGTGGTTTGAGTAACATGAGTGATAGCAAACGTTGACTAGTTGATATGGCCATGAAAGTTGAATTAAGTACATACATCATGCATTTTCATCAAGAGGTCCATGCATCTTTGGTCAAGAACTTGTATTGACAATGTAAGAGTCCAGCACTTTGTAAAGTCTTGCGACAGATGACAAAACAATGCTTACAACGGTTATACTTTTTTGTAGGTTGTAATTGATCATTATTTAAACACAGTAATACCTCGAGATCCGAGCGTCTCTACATACAAGTATTCCAAGATACAAGCAAGCCTTCTGGCAGATTTTTGCTTCTAGATACGAGTAAATATTAGAGTTACGAGCACGCGTACTGACACCGATGTCGACGAATGTTCACTTCACGCGTTCGCTGACTTCTGTACGCGTCGCCCGCAAGTAGGTGATTTTCTCTCCATTTGTTCATTATTCTTCATATTAGCGATGAGCTCTAAGAAAGTGAGTGGTAAGGATGGTAGTGAGAAGAAGAAACGCATGATGACCATGGAAATGAAGCTTAAAATTGTGGATAAATATGAGCATGTGTCCGCATGAGTGATCTAGCAGCAGGAGCATCAGGAGGAACGGTCGACTGAAGAGTTGATCGAGCTGCAGACGATGAACATACGCAGGTGTTGCAAGAGCTCAGCCGTAGCGAGGAAGAGGAGGAGGAGGAGCTCGAGGAAAACATTTAATTTCTACAAGTGAAATTAAGGAAGTGATGGCTATGTGGTAGAAGGTTTTTAAAGGGAGACAGAAACACATCTCCCTCGATTGGCATTTAGTTAAAAGTGAGTGTAGTCAGGCAAAAAAAGGTAAGAAAACAATCGAAAAAAAGCAAAACAATAATATAAATTAGAAAATACATAAGCCAAGTTCAGTTATGTTAATTTAAGTTTACTTAAGTTACGTAGTGTTTGTTTAAGTTATGTACGAATCAAGTGTCGACATACCAAGCCCCCCCTCCCCCCTCCTCCGCACCTGCCGCTACGGTCTGTAAAAACGTATAATTAAAACCACATTTTATTTGATATCACACGAATCCTTGTACTGTATACATGTATTATAATTGTGTGTGTGTCTATACCAATAAAAACCATGTTTTTTTTCCATTGTTACGGATCTGGAACGGATTAATTTGTTTTCTATTATTTCTTATGGGAAAACGTGATTCTAGATACGAGCAATTCAAGTTACGAGCTCCGCCCTGGAACAGATTATGCTTGTATCTCGAGGTATTGTTCGTCGTTTTTTTTTTTTACATCATTCTTACAGCGTTTACCCATATGTGGCATATTTTTTTAATTAAATTTATTTCCCATGTCACATGTTTTGAGTGTGTAATAAACTGTTTCTATAAAGAGGTGTATTTTATTCCACTTTTCCATTGTGCCTGATGAAGAACTGATAGACAAACGTTGCCTTTTCAATAAAAGGTTGTTTGGAGCTGTTATTTTCATTGTGTGGACATCACGGCTCTTTTCTCCATGATGTGAAATGAAAAGCACACTCCATCAGTTAGGATTAGAAGAACTGTTGCCAAACATACAACATGCTAGAAACATAATCACTGCAACAATGATCCAGTCATAAGAGTCATTTAGCTTTGAGCACTCACACTTGTGTTCACACTCACTAGTACTTTTCATCAAAAAAATCTTAATGAGTGAGTTTCACAAACACTTGGACCAAATCAGCAAAGCAGAAGCGATCATAAATATGCAGAAAAGTAATCATCATAAATCCCCTACACTGAAGCTTGCCGGATTTTAATATTACTTGTCTTCTGGCCTGAAACTAAACCAGGCCACTGAAGTGAAAACTATTCCATTTGGAAGAAAATCCTGCGTTGTGGGTCTTTAAATTGCTTTACCAACAAATCGTCCTTTCCAGCACATCTAAGTGAGTTGCCCTCTTCGACCTTATAAATTACGTTTTCAGTTGGCTTACTTAAAAACAGGATTAAGACTGACACACATTCTTCTGGGTTAAGCTTGCTGTAATCTCTGCTGATTAGATAGAAAAGACTGCCATGTCCAAACTTCTTGAATATCTTGTGCTGAAAACCAATTCACGGGCGTTCTGCTCGTGCCTCTGCACAGCTCCATCTTATTTATAATAAGACTTATTACACGGCCCATTTCTCCTACTGTACGCTTCAACTTACCCAATATGGGCTCAATAGTTATTCTGAATGTCCCGATTAATAATTAAAGGATGTGGCACAAAAGACAAACTAAATAAACGCGTACATGGAGGAAATGTCTAAACAGTCTTAATCCGGTTTTAAATAAGCAAAGGAAAACATAATACAAGCAGGAGTTAATTAATTACTGTTGAACTAAAGTCATTACAGGACCAACATTTTTAAGTATAATCAGGCCATTTATGAATAAATAGATTTTAAAAAAATGAAATTAAAAGCAAAATACATATGAACAACATACAATAAAATAAATGTATAAAGCTGTAATGCAAAAATGCATCAATTAATATTGGAATTAGCAATTTAGCCTTTTAAAAAATATTTTAAAAGTAAAATCAGGAAAAAAATTACCAAAACTTAAAGAGATAATTATTGGACCATTTAATAAAGAAATATTAAATAAAACTAAAAAAAAACATCCTATTGGGTCTTGTACTCATTTTTGATTTTCATTTTTTTTTCTCTAGGCTGAAGCTTCATTTATTTCAATGGTTGTATACTGTTATATCACTGCTTTGTCCCAATTCAAAGACTGCTTTTAAAGTCCAAAAATGTCAGTGGGACCGTTGTTAAATTGGACGGTCTAGCCTATGGATGATTGCTCTTGTTGCCAAGCAACTGTGACAGCTGCCAATGACAAGCGGCAGTGATGTTTTTATATCCAGATGTCTAAAAACAAAACAGGTTCTCAACTTGTCTAAACTTGGTTCATTCATTCATTTTACTGTATAAAACTGCACCTTAGTAAGATATGTATGTCAACATTCAAACCGTTTTAAAGTTTTTTAGCATCATTAAACATTCAAGTAAGTTGAAACCCAATACTTACAATCAAAAAAGTGTTATTGAGCAATTTCTCTCCCTGTTGTCACGGGTGCACAGTAAATTATGGGGTGGGCATGTCCTCAAAGGATCCACCTGCAGTGTTGCCGGTTGAAACCAAAAAATGGGTTTGAGAGGGTGCACAAAATTTGCATTATGCTCTAAAAACTTCTTGTTTTTATGTTGTATTGTTCTCCTGGCAGGAGAATTGATTTATTTTTATGACTTTAGTTTTTTCATCAGCATTTAGTTTCAAGGAGGTAAATACTCCTTTGATGTGTTGAAAACTAAATTCCATTACATACTTTTGGCAGTGAATTATTTAGGCGGGATTTAGTGGGCTTTTGGACAAGAAAACATTCAAGCTGATCTGGCAACACTGTTCATCTGTTTTGTCCTTCATTGCTCTGGATATGGAGAACAAATTTTGAGCCTACATCTGAATTGACTTAATTGGGACAACCTTCATCATGTCACCTTTGAAGGATGCAGCCTCTGAATTTATGGAGTTATATTTGAGTCAATAAAACTGAACGAAACCAAAATACACGTTGAGAAAGGATAAAAACACGTGGTTTGTGAATGCACTGCCAGCATTTTCATCTTTCAAAATCATCTTTTCGTTTACGCGTGGGCGGGGCTTAACAGTGGTTTGCTCTCATTGGCTAATGAGATTTGGATTGACAGCTCCTTCATAAACCACATTTACCAAAACAGCAGTTTAGAAAACGGTCAAAGAATGCAATTTATTTGAAGACTGTGTTAATTTATTTTGGTGTGTATAGCGATAGTTATTTTTTGAGTGATTTTCTCCATTCCCAATGTGTATTTTTGTTCGTTTTTGCAAAGGTTTAGTTCAGTTTTACTGACTCAAAAACCATATGAACTGAGATGCAGCTTATGTGTGCAGAGACAAACAAGCTAAAACAGAACATTTAAATCATTTTATCAATCGCTTTAATTTTGTCAGCACTCAGGCTATTCATGTGAAAACTAATGTCATCGTTTAGAATCAAACCATTCCTCATCACGGAGTTAAACTTTTCACAACTTTGTTGCATGGTTGAACTCTGGTTTTACTAAATTTGCTATATAAATTTGCTTATTTGCATTCAAGTGCAATGTAGCAAACTCAGGAACTTGAAGCTTTTCATCAGTGGCCTTCAAAACAACACAAAAGCATTCAATGCTATGAGCCATGTGATAATCTTGTCACGAGTTTCCAGGGAAGTTTCTCTTTGCTATTTGTCAATCTACTTTATATGAGCTGAAACGTTCTCCAGAAAACACTAGCTGTGCAAGTTGAAATTATATTTGGGAAAGGAGTAATCATTCTCAAAGCACACATGATTATTTGGCTGTTCCAAAAGAAAATTGCTGCACAAATCAGTTTTTTAAAACCAAAAGATTTCCCAAAACAACAGTTCTCCTGCTGGAGTGCATTTTTGAGACATTAAATCATCTTAGATCAACAAACCTAATCTTAAAATAATCGCTTTAAGAAGAAAACCAGTCACAAGGAAAAGAAAGTTGTGGCTGAAGAGCTTTTAGCCATTGTATTAAACAAAGTGCAACCAAGAGATACAGCCCTCTGTCTGTTCACATCAGTCCTTGATAGCTATGATTCAGCCTCTGTGACAATCAATAGCTCTATTTGGACAGAGAACGCAGGATAAACATGTTTCACAAACTTTGTGACTGTGGGAAAAAAAACAAGCCAGTGCAAACCCTCACACAGCTTCAGCAAACAGTCTTTCTCTGTTAACTTGGGCATGTTCTGAGAACAAGACTTTCTATTGGATATGACTGTAGTAAAGAACAACAACATTCATTATGGATTTAAATTTGTAGAACTACATCACACTTAAGACAATTAAAATGACCAATTAACTCTTGCATTCAGCAAGGATGCTTTAAATTGTTACAAAAGATTAATTTTAATTAAATGATGTTTTTTTGAATGTCATCCTCAAAGAATCCCAAAGAAATTGTTTTTTTTTACACCAAGAATAACGAGCATCACCATTGGTGATCATAATAACGTGACTCGTTTCTTGAGCATCAAATCATCCTATCAGAATTATTTGTGAAGGATCATGTGACACTGAAGACCGGAGTAATGATGCTGAAATATATATTTTAAAAAATATTTAAATGATATTTCACAAGTTGGCATTTTTTTCTGTATTTCGAATCAATTAAATGCAGCTATGGGGAGTCATGGAAAAATCTTTACAATCTCATATCATCATCATATGCATCATGAATGCCAACTCATCTGGGAATTACAGCTACTGTGGATCAAAACCGAGATGAAAACAGTGGTCAACAACATAGGTCTGATTATGCAGATGAGAAACAGGAATCTTCTCGGTATTCACCAACCCCGTCGGCAGGTCACCATCGAGCTGTCACCACTTCCATATTGGGCCGTCAGTAAAGCGTTCCCTTGAAATGTTTTCTAACAGACTGTCAAACAGAAAAGCTATTCTCATCAATCTAGACAGCCAAGCACAACAGACAAAAACGCTTGTCAGAGGAAGTGTGGTGGGGGTAGTTTATATTGTTGTAGAGGAAATGGGAAATTTGTGAAAGTAAAGACATCGTGATGCTCATAAATTCTGATCTGTGAAAAAATTAGACCAGCGCTGTTTGGCATTTTTGTAATGCATGCGATAACTGCTGAGGAATATGGCATAGTTTAAATAAATGCTTCCATCTGTATACATTTAAGAGTATTTTTCTGTTTAGATGTCAGGACAGGACCTAATGACAAAACACCAGCAAATCGGGTCTGTCAATCGTCAGACTTTAGAAGATACATTTCTAAAACATTTTTGTATTGTTATAAAGTTGTAAGATCAAGCCTATAAAGCCAATTGTCATATGCATAGTATTGCATTATGAGCTTTGATCATAAAAAGCATTTAAATACATACACAAATACAAGACATTTTATTGGCAGATATAGAATGACGACTATGATTACGCAGAACCTTATGATGATTTTTGTATCCCTTTTAGACAAGTATTCTGATAAAGATTGATATATATTACAAAATATCAGACATTTACATTCATCTTATATTTATGACATACAGTGATCCCTCGTTCGTCGCGGTTTATAGGTGAAAATCCATGAAGTAAGATTGTCCCTCCTAGGAATTTCCGTATATGTGTGTGTAGGTACCAGAATGTTTAAAATATATTTATACTTTAAATATATTTGAATTAAATCTATTTAATTATAAATATATGGCAATGATTTTCCAGGGTAGGTTGCCAGGTCTTTCCCCAACTCTCATTACTTGGTTTGGGGGACACACACACACACACACACACTGCTCCCTCATTATTCTATATGAGACATAAAAACCAAATGTATTAAACATAATGCAAAAAAAAAAAAAGTTTCAATAAGCTGTTCCATTTTTACTATTATTTCATATGTCAAGCTTTACTGGGTTAATGGTTTGTTCTTCAAGCACTTACATTGAACAGTATTTGGTCATTTTGAGGTTGGTCATCTAAGACAGGTGTATTTCATTTATCCTAAAATTCATTAAATACACGCACACAGAAAGACTTTAAATCAGACAACCTACGCTCTACTAAAAAAACATTTAACACCCCATTATTTTCACCATTTGTTCCTCATTATTATGATTCACGTTCAAAGAAGACTCTTGATAATCACCAACATTAAAAGGCTAAACAGAGGCCAAATCAAGTTTAATCCAAAACAGCTGCAGGCTGTTAGAGCTACTTTCCTGCAAAGCTCAATTCCTCGGAGCTGGTCCAGAACCAGTAAATCAGCTTTATGAAACAGGCACCTGTGCTGGACAAATATGATAAGTGCGGCGCCGGCCATGTACACTGGCTGAACGGCACTGTGGGGATTAAAACCGGTCGCAGGAGAACCTTCAGAGGAGTCGAACACAAGTGGCTGTTTTTTTGACAATGAACCCTCTTCAAAAGCAGGAGAAGACTAATAATTCTCTTCTGGAGAGGCTTTCAAAAGTATGCCTGCTTATGTTCTAGTGCTATTCTAATTCTGCAAATTACATCCTAGAAAAAAGTACATTTGCAACTTCAAATTAGAGTGTCATCACCAGCCAAGATGCATTGAATGATTCCTACAAAACCTAATCCAATTAATTTTCAATTGAGCTTTTATATAGAAAAAGTCAAGATCTTTCAAAGGTTTTGAAATGTACAAGTTATTCTCTCTATTTTCTATACATCTCATGCTTCTCTCTATACAGCCAGCCAGAAGAATCTGATCTTTTGATAAATGTCCGTGTTAGAAAATATAAAGAACTTTCTCAACTACACATTTAAAATTAATTTGAAGAGAAATATGCAGACTAAAAACAATATAATATATATTATATTTAATTAAGAAAATTTACAAATAAGATAATTAATTTCCCACATTTTAATATGACTTATTGCATTATTTTATAATAACAAAATGCATAATACGTTTATACATTTCAGACTGGACACAATTTCTTTCTTTTCTTTAAGATTTACACATTTCAATCAAAAGTAAAATTGCATCAAATTGAATAATCCTTACATATTATTCATATTGTGAATTAATAATGTTAGATGAGTAAAAAGAACTAAAACTTAATAAAACATTTTGTATAAATCTTAAGGGAATGGATTTTATTTAGCTCTAAATGTTTTTCAATAATTGAAAATTCTTAATTCATAAAAATAATTTGTAAGGATTATTCAATTTGATGGGATTTAATTATGAATTAAAATGCATCAAATTTGAAAAAGGCCTTTTTTCTGTATATGAGATCTCAAATACAGAGAATTATTCATTATTTTTATTCAATTATTTATCAAATGCAGTGAACATGCATACACACAAATATAAGCATCTGCACTGTAACATAGAAAGTAATTTTAAAGCCTGAACATTCCTTGGATGCATCTGCATCGGTTCATTGAGGCCGACATCCTTCCTTTACAAGACAAATATGCACCGTTTCCAACTCCAATCAAACATCAACATCCTTTCCTTTCACTTTCAACCTCCCTGCTGTCTGCACCAGTCATTTATTTCTTTTCACCCCTGTTCTGTTGTTTACCAGTAATTTGGACATGCGTCAAGGTGGCGGGTTCAAGGTGCGGGTTCCCTCTGGTGTCGTTAGTGAGCACTTTTTTTGCCAAATCAACCAAGACAGACAGGGTTATCAATAGAGCCCTGGATGCAGATCAATTCCTGTCTGCCGTTCCTCCTTTTGCAAAGAGAGGACAATTACTATACGATGCAGGGCGTCAGCTCTGACTTTCACAGAGACCAACATCTTCAAGCAGATCCAGAAGTAAAACTGACATCACTGAAGAAGTCTCTTGTGTAAGTGCAAAGAGATAAAAGTACAAGATTTCCCTAAAATCCTCATTACGTCTTAAATGTTTCCATGTGGAAAAGGTCTCGGGCTGAAATGATGAATTTTTTATCATAGCATCGAAACTCTTTTGGGTGCATTCACCATAGTCAATACTGTTGCCATCAACACCCATTAAGACGCTAATCAGTGTTAAACAGTTCCCATTTCGAGATTTTAGACTGTAGGTTATAAACTGTAGACATAGACAGCCTGGCTTCTAGCTTTAGTCTTGAACAGTGGATAGGCAGTAACTTTATACAACATCAAATTATTCTCTTTAGTGCACAGCAGTTTTGACTCCTGATTTTAATACAACCAAGCTTGTTGCAATGCATCCTGGGATTGCACACTCTGGGAATGATAACAAGGCTACCTTAGAGTTTGGCAAGGCATCTTAGGGGAGCATAATTAAGTTTAAAATTATCTTTTTGAGCAGGCTTTGCGGCAGGAGCATCTGCGAGGTCTTAAAACGGTGCCTGTGGAGGAAGCTCACTAGGTTTTGGAACAGAACGCTATTCAAAAGTTACAGTCTTCATATAGTAATGATTTGTGTACCCAGCTTGAGTGGTGGAGCGTCCTCATTACCAGAAGTCATGCATGGATCAGTCAAATATTAACTTTATGAAAGCAACTTTCATCATTTGTTTGAAACCAATAAAGACGTATACATATTGAAATTCAGCTTTGCCATCACAGGAATACAATTTTAGAACATTCAAATAGAAATAAGGTTTTAAATTGTAATACTATTTTAAAATAGTACTGTTTTTATTGGGGGGGGGGTTTTATCAAATAAATGCAGACTTGATGATCTTAAGAGACTTATTTCATAAGCCAGAGGCCCAGAACACAGAGTAATGTCTTTGAAAACTTGACTCTTTAACCCAGGTAAAAAGGAGGATTCATTTACCGGTAATTGCAAAACTGAGCACTGGATATCTTTTTTCATGCTTGTGTGACTAAAACAAACTAGAAAGATTCCAGCTGACCAGAGTCCAGAATTACAGTGTACACACCTCAGAAAACAGGCTTTAAAGGCCAATTCACACTGCAATGACAGTCGCACACACACTCACCAGATTGAAGCCCAAAACAAACATGATTAGTCTGTGAAAACAAATGCAAACCAATGGCAACAGGGAGTTCTGGCCAGTCAAAGTTGGATAACGCTGGAGGTAAGCTGCCCCTGGGCTTGGGACTCTGGGGTCAGGAGGGGTAAGACCCGGGAGTCTGTAGCCCCAGGGTGGCTCGCCTACGGAGTTACAGCTGGTAAAAATGTCCATTTATTGGAGAACTCTGGAGGCAAACTCCCCGGGGAACGCCCCTCTCAGAACCTGGAGCCCAGAGGCGGCTCAGTTCCTGAGTTAAAGCTCAGTAGGAAGTGGTCGTAGCTGCCAGTCCCCCTGGACCTCACTGATCCGACAAAACAAGGCAAAGTTATTTTAAAGAATGTTGGTAATCCAACAGTTGAAAGTAGCAATTGACATTCTTTAAAATATCTTCTTCTGTGTTCAGTATAGAAATGACTGAATTAGCTCATATAGATTTGGAACAACATTTAGATATTTAGGAGAACCATGCCTTTAACTCAGCAAGCTCTGACTACGACCAGCCAGGCTAGTTTCAGACCTTGAAATGAACAACACTTGCTTCCGAGAGACTCTGCGTGACATCAGCTCCTTAGCGAACAGCTAGAAAATGGCCATGAATCCAAATTAAAATAACATTTTAAACCCTTTTCAGTGCTTAATTGGAAGCCTAGTCTAAATTCAAGGTCCTGTGAACTGAGCCGGAAACTCAAGTTAATTGCAACTATATTTCAAGAAGGTAAGTGTTTTGAATAGTAGTGCAAAAAACATGCGTGCATGCACATTTGAACAAAGACATGTATTTTCATGCCGTTAAGAACATTGACATGCACACATGCACACTGAACTCATGTAATGCATGCAGCTCTCCACAAGCCCACGCTGTGACAACCACACATATCCAGGTGTGTTCTGTGAGGTGTCACTTCTTCATTAGCCTTCTTCACTTTCATGAACGCCTACTGTTTTTTGACTATTCTGACTCAGACGTTCGGAGACCCCAAGGGCCAAATTATCATCGTACAGTCACAGCATGATCAAGCGTATTCCCTGCCGATCGATGCAGCATAATTATGCGTCATCTCCCATTCTACAGAATTAGCTCAGTCGGCTGATGTCCCCTCTTCTGTCTGCCTCGTTCTCATCACACGTTGTTCTGCAGCAGAAAAGCATCAAGGTTTGATCAGGTCCGATGTGGGTGCAGCAGCGGCACAGCAAACCTACTAATAGGCATCCTGCCGAGCTGTCATTGCATCCATCTACGGATGGCAAAGATAAATTACACACCGCAGACAAAAATGGAGCAGCTACAATTCAACAGGGCTTTTCCCAGAACAAAAGGCATATCAAACAGAGCATAAATTTGATTCTAATGGTCAAATCACGTGGACGGGAATGACAAAGCACACCTATTAGGGTGTCTGCGCCTTTGCACAGCCTTTGTTTCACATTTCTCGTTTTAAAAGTCCAATTCAAGATTTCATTACTCAGATGAGTGGCCTTCCGACCAGCTGGGGAATTTCATAAGGAAACCACTGAGCAACCTTCTCTGCTTCAGTAGCAAAGGTGCAAATAAACAAAAGCACAGCACTCCGTGAAATCAATCAGGGGAGCCAACAAGTGGAGGCAGTCCAATCCAAAATTTGCATTCAATGGCACAATGAGGAACATACCCTCGGCCTCGCTTTCTAAAGACCGCATTAGCATTTGAGTGAACGCAGCCATGGGATGACAAGCGCAGCGTTTCCTCATGTGTTTTACCAATGTGACCTCAAGAACTCCAGTTAAAACATTTTCATGCTGACTGAATCACACTCAAATGGGAGGCAGGAGCCAATTTTAAAGGTGCATCGTGTCATTTTATCCGTGTGTTACTTCTAAAGAAATGAGTTGGCAAACCAGATTAAAATCAACAAGACTCATATCGGTGGCTTAGAAACAGCTCTTTTAATGTACGGTTACACTTTACGCTGTGGAGTAAATCCTGCAAATTCACATAGTGAAAGGATATTTGAGCAAAAAAGAATCTGAATGTCATGGATTGTCCTCTTGGCTTAATATATAAAACACAAACTTGTTTCCTGCAAGTCCTAAATAACAAACAAAATGTTATAAGAACATTTTGCTAACTTTTCCATTGAGTTATGAAAATAGTACTTTTGAATGTTCATCAGCAACATTCCAAACATTATGACACTGTTGTTTTTGTATGTTCCATGAACAATATATACAGTAAATATACTATAATATATTATAATAAATGACATCCGGCTGTTAAATTATTATAATGCACACCTGTTTCGTCATGGACACATTGATAATTTTGTTGGATTTTGTCCATAAAATGCACTTGTGTGTAGGATTAATTACTTACTCATCTCACCCCATGCTAAATACAAAAGGACCTTTGAAACATCTGAAATAAATTGTGAAAACCATCCAAGCTTGACATTATTTCATACTTGGGGCATGTGTACACGACAACGATGTACTAAAAATGTAAACGTTTTTCCAGTATATGCATGGTCACCATTTTCAAAAACTTGCCGCCTTTTCAGAACAGTGTGGTTGTGATTGAAAAAAATATAAACGCTGTTATAGTGTAAATGACAGGCCAAAAAGCATAAAAAGCTAAATATCATGTTTTAAAAATAAATAAAAAAAACACACACACACACACACGGTAAGCTAAAGAAACAATCAATCACAGGCGGCAAATATACCCGTTTTTGGTTAGCAATCATATTTTGGCATGACATTGCATCCACACCAGCAGGTGTCAGCAGGGCTCAATGCACGCTTATCAAGCACCAATTGCCATTAAAAACTGCCTTTGACCAGTGAAAAAAAAAGATAGTTGGTTAATGCAACATTATATTATTAATCAAGTTTAAATTCTTGCCTGACCCTCACTAAAGTTAAATTAAACTAGAACTCATGACCCATGCGTCTTCCAGCATCACACGTTTATCTAGGACATTTGGCGGCACATTGAGTATTTCTCACATCAACCCACTAGAACAAAAATAAGCAGAAAAAACAATGTGTCATTATGTTTTTTCTGGCAAGAGTAGATACCTTCTCATTTCATACATGATGCGGCAAAAGACATTATCATACAATCCATGCCTCAAATATATGAGAAACGATTAATCAGGACAAGTATTGTCTACTGAGCATAATAATATAAAATACAATCATGGCCAACAAACATTATTTATTGATGGTATGTTTTCTCATCATTGCTTGATATAAAATTAATTCTTGAGTGTTGGTATAAATCAATGAAAATTTATTCTGAAGACCTTTAAGTCACAATTTTATCATAGAAAACGAGAAAAAATATGAAAATTGTCATATCAAAATGTCATTTTCAGATCATAAAAACATTGCCTTAACTTGCCCCTAATTCAATGTATTATAGTAAGTTACAGGTTCTTCAACCATTGTCCATAAAACAAAAAAATAATTATATTATGAAACCTCTATAAATTAAACCGGTGGAATCTAGTGCTTCTGGAAATACTCCATTTGTTGTTTATATGAAAACATATTTTGGAGTCATACTGGGTCAAATGATTTCCGGTCAACATTATGCCTGAATGAATCATTAGATTGTTGAAAACTGTAGTGTTTTAATTCAGGTCGCCTCTTTGACATATGGTTAGATCAAGTCATCTATTAGTCATGAACACAAAACAAAACAGTTATTTTCAAAGCATCACACCATATGGAAAAGTGAAGTACACTCATCCTCATTTCGTGTCAGTTTTTTCACTACTAATGGACCGAGTTCACTGGATGAACCGTTCACAGTTTCATTATAAAACCACAACAACATGCTTTATTTGTACTTGATAAGAAGAGATAAGGATTCTTAAAGCTCATATCTCAAGGTCTTGAGGGAAAACAACACTGAACGTTCTTTATTTCCTAATCGCCACCAATTATCAGCAGCCGCTATCTCAACGATTAGCCGTGTAGTGGCTCTCTGCCTTGAAGCTAAGCCTAGAAGAAAGACACCAAGATGAGAAGAACATTGCTTTTGTGTTAGCAGTGAACTCTATTACGGAGATCTGGTCATGCACACCATTTAAAAATTCAGTCTGAATCTTTTATATTACTATATATTAATCATTTTATATTTAAAGGGGCTGAATGTCAAATTCAGTTAGCAATGGTTGAACTGAAGTGAACTGCAGTCAGCACGTACACCCACCTAAAGGATTTTTAGGAACACACACTAATACTGTGTTTGACCCCCTTTCGCCTTCAGAACTGCCTTAATTCTACGTGGCATTGATTCAACAAGGTGCTGAAAGCATTCTTAAGAAACGTTGACAATATTGATAGGAAGCATCTTGCAGTTGATGGAGATTTGTGGGATGCTCATCCAGGGCACGAAGTTCCCGTTCCACCACATCCCAAAGATGCTCTATTGGGTTGAGATCTGGTGACTGTGGGGCCATTTTAGTGCAGTGAACTCATTGTCATGTTCAAGAAACTAATTTGAAATGATTCCATCTTTGTGACATGGTGCATTGATGCTGCTTCCAGCAGGATAGAGGATGGGTACATGGTGGTCATAAACGGATGGACGTTGTCAGAAACAATGCTTAGGTAGGCCGTGGCATTTAAACGATGCCAAATTGGCACTAAGGGGCCTAAAGTGTGCCAAGAAAACATCCCCACACCATTACACCACCACCACCAGCCTGCACAGTGGTAACAATGGATCCATGTTCTCATTCTGTTTACGCAAATTCTGACTCTACCATCTGAACGTCTCAACAGAAATCCAGACTCATCAGACCAGGCAACATTTTTCCAGTCTTCAACTGTCCAATTTTGGTGAGCTTGTGCAAATTGTAGCCTTTTTTCCTATTTTCTCCCACAGGACTGCCACATACTGGATGCTTTTCCCTTTTCACACCATTCTTTGTAAAACCCTAGAAATGGTTGTATGTGAAAATCCCAGTAACTGAGCAGATTGTGAAATACTCACACCTTTCTTTCCCATTCTGACATTCAGTTTGGAGTTCAGAAGATTGTCTTGACCCCTAAATACATTGAAGCAACTGCAATGTGATTGGTTGATTAGATAATTGCATTAATGAGAAATTGAACAGGTGTTCCTAATAATCCTTTAGGTGAGTATGTAGGAAGTCAAGGATGATGTCATTTAAGTTTCATTACAAGGCCTCCACACAATAAAAAATGACTTATACATGAACATTTCATAGCTCTTAGTTATAATAAATAATACATGTTGGAGAAAAAGGTAGTGATGGCAAAATGAAGCCCCATGAAGCAGTGAAGCCCTGCAGGGAAATGCTTCACACACACATAGGGGCTTCAAGATGATTCATTTGCTCGACTACCCCATCATGTGGGCAGAAAAATGTATAACATGCTTGGTGTTTGCAATAAAATGGTGGGATGTGAATCATGCTCTGAATTCAAAAATATTATTTGAAGAGTTTTAACATGAATTGTTTTGTGTTACTTTTTTTGTTTGTTTTTGCTTATGTAACAAGTGAAAATGTTAAATAAGGAGGTAAAATAAAGTTTATTCATTTTTATTTAAAAACAAATTTTTTCCACTATGGCTTTCAAAGTCTAAAAAAATATAATTTATTGAATTGAAAAGTATTGAAATGTGATGATAAAGTGCTCAGCCAAGTCAACCTTCTCAGCTAAATTGAATTACATATGTAAGAGTTAAAAAAAACAACTATACAGTAGTAGCAGTAGTAGTAGCCGTAGTGTGGGGCTATGAATATAAATGGGGTACCTGAGCCAGGTTCAGCCTGGTTGGTTTCCTCGTTGCCATGCAAGACTCTAAAGTGCCTTAGCATAGTTGAGGTGTTATTATTATAACTTAGCTCCTTGGAACACATCAGATGCTTCAGCTACAAGTATTCAGAAAAGTTGTCACAATTTATTTTATTCATTAATGGAATCTATTACATAGTAATTGCAGGTGCCTTACATTCTTAGGTGAGAACAACTCAAAGTGCTCCCAAACAGGGGAAAATCTACTCTTTCTTGCTGGTTCCATCGCAAAAAAAGAAGCTCGAATCGAATGCCAAAAACAGCGCAATAAAGGGACCCAAAAACACAAAAAGCGAGGGACAATACATAGTGTTTCACTGTGCTTTTATTTCGAGCTGCACTCAAACCTAGCGAATCCTTTCCTGAAGCAGTCACGTGGTACACCCGCTACGCGGGGCTTCAAACGTCAGCACTTACGTCAGCAACACACGCATCGACCCGCGGTTCATGAACCACTCATCTAGATTACTCGGCACACGCTTCAGGGATTCGAACCGAGAAGCACATCACTAGAAAAAGGCTATATTCAGAGAATAAACTTGCATGATTAATCTAATGACGCAATTACTGATTTGCAGAACTTAAAAATTGTCCTTTTATATGTCAATTTTTTGCAAAGCAATTGAGTAGATTCCACCTTCACTCATCACTATTCAAATTCTAATTCAACATCCTGTGGGGGGAAGAAAGTGTCACGCAGAGATAAATTCCTTTGGGAATCATTTTGTTAGTCAACATTGAGACAAGAAAACACTCCGTGGGAAAGAAAATTCAATTCAAATTCATACTTATGAATGAGTCCCGCTTCCTCATTTCTGAACCGCACACATATTCACACTCACCTCGTGTTTTTGTCCTCAGAGGCTCGGTGATGTTGCCAGGGTGATCATATCAGCATTTCAACGGTTCTGCGTGTAGCTGTGGGAGTTTGAGGAGGCATTGATGATCAAAAGAGCTCTTGACTGACAGAAGACTTCATCTGAGTCAGTGTACGCACATCCATCGCCTACAGTGACAGCAAAGATTGATTCTCCTAGTATTGTACATGTTTTGTAGTGATAATTAGTGTTTGAGCAGCACGAGCAAACAAGCCGATTCCCCGGAGAAACAACACCACAGTATTTACAGTTTCACATCAGCCTAAAGTTGTGTTTCCAATATAAAAACATTACTTTAACGGCATATTGGCCTTTTGGGCTTAATATAAAATTATTGTGAATAAAATGTATTTTTTATAACTTTAACAAAAAAAAAAAAAAAAATTTAAAAAATTTAAGGATTATCATGCAAGAATTAAAGAATTAAAAGGATTATCATGCAATATGCAACAAAAGCAGTGCAATGGTTCTCATTTAGTTTTGCATTTTGTATAAGAACAGTGCCAAAATTGCTTATCAAATGAATATGAGAAAATGTTTGAACATAAAATGCATTAATATTGCCATGAATCGTGCGAGCCAAACCAAAAACAAAATGACTCACATGGCCAGACTGAATAAGAAACCCCACAGTTTTGTAAATCCATAAACAACAAGTGTGATGTATCAACCCAACACACAGAGCAAGCACTAATATTGAATTGGTATTTGCCATATTTCCAAAAAACAGGCGTATGTTCACCAGAATAGCACATGTGACGGATTCAGGGCCTTTCAACTTCAAAGCCAACAATAAAAACAGGAATCTGTTCTTTTAAATGTTTTACATTCTAACTATGGACGAATATAGTGTTGTTTTAGCACTATTTTCTCTATCCAAATGTGAAGCTTTTCTGTGAACACTGTGTTTGGATCCTGAAATCACGTCAAGGACTTTTTGATTTAAAACACTTACTTACTGTGATCCTTTGAACACATTTCACATTAGACGTTCCAGAGGAATATTTCCCTCGAATGCAAGCTCAACTTCCTGCACAGAGGCCATGAATCATAAATCAAACGTGTCAGGTGTGAGCAGGTTGAGTTTGTGATTCTCTGTGATTGGTGGAATGCTGTGAGGGGGCGGAGCTTGAGCCGAAACACCTGTTTACCTGTTTCAGGTGAGAGTGTGTGGAGTTGTGGAGAGGAAACCTGACAGCTGACAGCGTTTGTTGGATTTTTCTGAAATTGGTTGCGCTATTGAGAGGTATTTTTTTTTATATTGTTCACAGAAATCTCTTTTTACATTAGTTCACATAAGCTTTATATTAACAAAAGGTTGTTGAGAAGTTGGCTGTGACTGTAGTTTGGACTTTGCTCTTTAGAAGAGTTAAGAGAAATGAGATCCTTGCCTGTTCTGACCTCCATTAATTAGTTTTCCTGGCTTATTTAATTTTTTATGAGACTGAAAGGATTATTTCAGACTGTCAGTGAGCAAGTGCTCAAAGAAGGCTCGTTGAATCAAAAGCTGTCTGATTTCATTGTCAAATCTGTACTGTATATTTTTAAGCTGTATTCAATTGTGACAGGACTCTCTTCCTCAAAGGTTTAATTACTGTGTTTATTGGCAGCTACACTTACGTATGATTTGTTCCTTTAATGATTGATAGACAATCAGATAAGAATCATAGTTTCAGTCTGATAAGAATCTTAGTTTCCCGGGAGTTTCATTTTTCAACAAGAAGTCCAATACCTTTTTTGTTTTGTTTCCAACTGGTGTTTTAAACATTATATAGTTTGAGTCAGAGTTTACTAAATTACTTATTTTCCATTCTATCTATTCTAGTGATTTACACAGTTAACTAGACCAAAATAGTGACAGGCGAAAATATTGGTCAGACAGATAAATCAGGCAGTGTTTGAGATTGTTGAACTTGGCTGATGTCAAACTGGTCAAAGATTACCAAACACACTAGTCATTTTTGTTTTGAAATGTTTGTTTTAAATGTAGTAAATAGTGTGGAAAAATACATTTTTAATTAAATTATCATGGTTGCTATTATTAACATTTTATTTTACATTTTATATTAAAGTTTTTACCTATTACCTTTTATATTATATTAACCTTATTTTTACTTTTTTCCATCTTTTTTTATGAAATATGGATAGTGGATCAGTCTGGCAAACATGGCATTCTAACACTCAAGTTCAAGTTCGTTTTATTTCTAAAGCACATAAAAAAAAGTGCTATACAAATAATAATGGGAGAAACATAAATAGAAATAACTACTTAAAAGGACAAAGTATAAGTACATTATTGTCCTTTAGTGAATTTTAAATTGCCTTTTTTATTACTGTTTGTTCTATTTAATGTTTTTTTAATAATAAAGTAATCATATTTTTTTATTTATATAGCATCATATAAATGTGTCAGATTCAGGTCTTGCTGTGGTTGCTGATTTCATTTTCTGTGCCACGTTTGTTGACATTTCTCCTTTACTACTTCAGAATGATTAATGATTCATTTTCACACCTTTGAATCGAAACTCGAGACTTTCTCATTCCAGTTGCGCTAAAATGACATTTGAATTTGCCATAACCGAGACCCTTATCAGAATCAAATGACTCACACTTGCAAATGAGGTGTCCAATCAGTGAGGGACAATGACAGTCTGTGTTCTCTTCCCTTTTTTTAGGCTTGCAGTGAAAAGTTGACATTTGGATATGAGCAAGTTTTGGATCAACTCCCCCTTACAGCTGGCTGCATTATACATCATTGCAGCGTGTCTAAATCATGCAGGTATGTGAAATACTTGGTTTATTTAACTGTCTCTGTTAAGAGGCTTTTCTGCATTAAAGGTCATTTTCTCTTCGCTGTGTGGGCTGTATCGAGTTTCTACGGCAGTGTGACCATGTTATGCATAAATTAACCCTGCATATTAAGAAGTTGCGCTGGCCTCCCACTCCACTTTGTGCAAAATCTAGCTATGAATATTACTGAGTTTCAGTTCAATGCCCTTGCATGTGCATTTCAGACTTTTAAAATAATCAGCGGATGTAATGTGCTCAGAAAAATAATTAATTATGTGTGTGTGTGTGTGTGCACGATTTGCATCGTATCAAATGCACTGAAGTTCAAGAACATTTTTGAGCATCCATCAGAAGTCTCGCATGGGTTTAGCCCAGCAGTGTTCCTCAACACATTCATGCTTGGACTGTTTCTATTCCAGCTGAGAGAGGAGATCCGGAAATCACAGACACTCCCTGCATTTTGAGTGAAAGTGCAGTGCTAACAGGAATGACACAGTCGTCTGACATGTTCTGTTGTTTTGATGGTGGAAAAACAGAAACGGAGCAGACGCCCTGTAGCAAAGATTGCTCATCTGTAATCTTAACAGTTGTTTGTGAATTTGAGAGCCAACGATAGTGACAGGAGTATCTGAAGACAGTAAAGTGCATCAGTTTGCGTCGCACAGATCACTTAATGGTTGTTTCAGGCGTCATGTCTTCTAAGTCAGTTTCTGACAGCGAACCATTGTTGTTTGGAAACATTTCTGTGACCTTGACAACTGTTGCCTTGTCAAAGCTTTAAAGGGTTCGTTCATTCAAAAATAAAAATTCTGACAGTATTTACTCACCCTTGTGTCGTTCCAAACCGTAAGACTTTCATTCATCATCAGAACACAAAATAAGTTGTTTTGATGAAATCTCCATTGACAGGTACACAGATGAGTTCATTAAATGTGCAAAAGCTTCTTAACTGGAGGGTTTCCGTTCTTATCAATTATGCAAATAATAAAATCAACTACGAACTGTGTCATCATGAGTAGTTAAAGATGGTTCAATAAAACTGCTTATCGACTTTAAGCAAACTAGTTGGGAATCAAACAAAATTCAATTCAACGTATCAAATTTTGGGTCTTGTTTGAAAAATGAATTATCATTAATTAATTATTCTGTGTCGCGCTCTCTCTCTCTCTCTCTCTCTCTCTCTCTCTCTCTCTCTAGTTGATGCTCCAAAAAGTTCATCAACTAATTGAGCGGTTCAGCCCAGATTTTCGGAAGAGTCTCAATCTCTTTATCCACGTTTATCATTTATATTAACTTATCCACATATAAAAATTGATCAGCAAACATAAACAGAAGCTCATGGAACCATGAAGAAACTTTGTCACAACATTTGCATAAAAGTTTCTTTAGATTTGTTTAAATGCTCTTCACACGAAGACAAAAAATGATTCTGTTCACTGAAAAGTTATTTTTGGGAACCAAACATGGTTGTTGTTGTTGTGCCGAACATCCTCTTCTGGATCCTTTATTCTATGCAAATGGGCTTAATGCAGAATGTACTGAAATAGTCCGCTTGGTGCAGTTAACGTTATGCTGTGCCATCTGTGGAAAACATTTTCTAGTGATGCATGGCTTAGGTAATTCATCAAATACGGGGGAAGAAAGTTATTACCGGCCAAATATCCGGGAGCACCCTTCAAGTGCACTTTCAGCATTTTAAAGAGTCGATGGATGGTGTCTGGATCAGTGGAGTGATGCTGTACGGTCCAAATTGCAGCAGTCTATATCATCCTCCATACAACCGACACAGAACTAACCTGCAAGATTCAAGTATGGAAATTGCAACTAGCAGATTTTCTAGCACAGACAGAATGTGCAAATAAATGGCATTCATTATAGAAAATCCCCATCTTGATCCATTTTTAAAGTGCATATCATCATCCTTCGTGCTCTTTAGAAATAAACGATGCCATGTTACTTCTTCCTCAGGCCAATCCTTTAAATTAAGCTGCAAAAAATGGTCTTCGTTCTTCACAACTATCAGCACATTACACGTGATATCAAAAGGCTGATCAGTATTCAGCAACCTAGAGATGTCATTGACAGGCATTTCTCATGCAAAGAGGTCAGCCAATCATAACAGAGCTAATTTACATATTAAATGTGCTGTTGAAAAACTGTGAAAAGCCTGCTTAATTTACATTTAAAATAGTGACTGTTTTTGGTGCAGGAAACCATGACTAAGTTTCAAGGAGAAAAAAAAAGTTATCTTTCATTAAATGTGTAAAAACGTTGCCCAAACATTGGGTAAAAGAGCCGTTCTGATACATTATGCAAATAATAAAATCAACAACGAACTGTGTCATCATGAGTAGTTAAAGATAGTACAATAAAAGTGCTTATCGACTTTAAGCAAACTAGTTGGGAATCAAACAAAATTCAATTCAATGTATAAAATTTTGTTTGAAAAATGAATGATCATTAATTCATTATTCTGTATCGCTCTCTCTAGCTCTTACGTGGGCTGTAAAGGTCACATCCACCGGACCACAGACGGTCAAGAAATCCCAGGGAGAGGGTTTTACTTTGGACTGTACGTACGCCGTGGAAGCCTCAGATGTCGGAGACCTGGACATTGAGTGGTCAATCGTCAGTCAAGACATGACCCAGAAAGATGAGCTGGTGAGAGGACACTGAGAATACAAAGTAGAGATTAAAGTGGTCATGACATTATTGGTCATTATATTTTTATATTATGTTCATAAAATATTTCACAAAACAAAGGATAAATATGCAGAAAAATTATAATTTTCATTTATTATTTTGCCCCTCTGTCTGAAATTTTGAAGGTGTGTCAGTAAACAGCCATTAATAAGATTAATTAAGCAAACGTCATTGAATAGAAGTATCAACGGCCACTCGCACTAAGGGTGTGTTTACATGACAATGATGTCCTAAAAACAGAAAAGGCTTTCCTTTGTATCTTTGGCATACAGATAATGTTGTCAAAATGATCCTTGTTCACATGGAACCGTGAAAATGAATAAACACAACGTGCCTATCAACTGAATATGTAATACTTATGTGGATGATGTAAAGATCTTTTCAAAATTAGCATTTTTGTAGTTTACACCGAGACAAACACCGGATCATTTTCAAAAACATACATTTTGAAACCCGTTTTCAAAAGTTTGTTTTCAGGACTCCAAAACACAGATGTTGCGATCAAAACGCATAAATTAAATAAATAAAAAAACATTTATGTATTTTTATTTATATATTTATATTTATTTTATTATATATATATATATATATATATGCATGCATGTAAAAATACAACAAAAAATAAAATCTAAAAATAAAACATCAATACAAATAAAAAAGAAAATATACAATAGCATACAGTAAAAAATGGTTTTGCAAGAATATTTTTTAAATGAAAATAACATTTTACATTTATGCATTTGGCAAACACTTTTATCCAAAGCGACTTGCACTGCTTTCTAGATAACAATAACAAAGTATTTTTTTTAAGTATTTTTAAACATGTGCAATAACAATTTTGGAAATGTGCAATATTACCTAGGTGCAATTTGTTTTTAGGTTAATCACCACTTTTTAATATATATACATTTAGATACACATTGACATTCTAATCAGTACTTGCTTTCCCTGGGAATCGAACCCATGACCTTGGCGTCGCAGGCGCCACTCTTCACTGCCTGAGCTAGAGGAAAATGACATTTCAGTGTTTCTACTTCAAAATTGCATGATTAATACAATTCTTTACTTCCTGTTTTTGAAAATCCATTTTTTTCCGCTGTACATCAAAAAGACTAAAATAAGACTTCTATTACATGAGAGGCGCTACGGAACATTTGTTCCACAGGAAGACCAATGCCATTGAACTGCTGAAGGAAGGTGTTTTTTGTTTGTTTGTTTTTTGAAACACTTCTTTTCAGCTTTTCTTGATGTCTGGTGTTTTTGATAAGACAAGAATGTTTTCTCGGCTCCATGGAGATCACAGTCCACACCTGATCAATCGTACATCATCTTGATGGATTTTGTAATTTTTCCCCCATTTTTCCCTCGTCCAAACTACTTAACCTCAGGCTTTCCAGGCATGTGTTTGTACACTGTATTAGAGGCTCGGTCTTAATGACGGCAGGTGGTTAGACCTGTTATATTAGATAAGGCTCACTTGTCCACAGTCTCACTGAGCTGGGTTTCTCTCTCTGACTGTCTGACAGATCTTATCCTACACTGGAGGGAAACAGTATCAGCTAGGCAACCCAGACCGGATGAGTCGCTTGAAGTTTGTTGGTGACCCGAGCCGCGGCGACGCCTCCATCATCTTCTCCACCCTCAAGGTCTCGGACACGGCCACGTATCAGTGCAAAGTGAAGAAGACACCCGGCGTCGACTCGAGGAAGCTCACTTTATTGGTGCTGGGTGAGAACGTGCACATTCTCAGTCTCTGCAGGCACTCTTATCAAGCTGCTGGGTTTCTGTTTTACCGGTTCTCTCCACCCTAGCGTTCCCCTTTCATCCAGTCGCTCACGATGACATTACTGGAATGGCAGGAGGGGTGGATGCTCTTTGTTCACGCACGCCTTCTGTTTTCCTCTGTTAACCTCCACCTCATCTGTCCAGAGACTCAGTGTTTTCCACCTCCTAAGAAAACTCCGGCCTTTCAGACTCCAGTGTAATTATAGCTTAGGGTTTTTAGATCTTGAGCCTGTTTCTATTTGTGTTTTATTTTTGTTTATTTATTTATTTACTAGTTTCAGTCGAGTGGTTCATTTAAATTAAATTTTTAGTTACAGTATTTGTGCTATTAGGGATTTTGGGACATGTTTAGTGTTCAAATCTGAAATTGAAAACGATGAATGATTATGTTTTCATTCTGTTTCTGTTTCAAATAGGGTTTTTTTTATGAGTGAAACATCACGACAATGTTGCGTGTAATTGCGACTTAAGATCAACAGTCACAATTATCTTTTAAAGTGTTTTATTCTAAGGTAGAATAAAAGCTGCCATATAATTGTAGGATGTAACGTTGAAATAAACATGAAAATAAAAATTAGAAATGCAAAAGGAGAAATTAGCTGAAAATAATACAATAAAAAAATCTGTTTTTTTGTCAACTATTACAACTATTTACAATATATCAAATATTCTCAATACATTTGTGATTTTGCTGCTGTTGAACAATTTGGCACCGTTGGGAATATTGTAATGCTTTTAATGCATTTCTATCAGGCCACAACGTGACACTAATTTCCTAATTCTTCCTTGTCTTGCTACTTGCCTGTATGACGGTGTCAACATGAAATTGCATTCCGAACCCATTTTACTTCCTTAAATGGGATGCCTGTGTGAAACAGGATATTCAATGAGGAAAAATGTATCTTATGTATCTTATGTATCTTATCTTATCTTAATGTATCTTAAATTTATCTATGAGGATTTAGTTAGATTGTGAAAAGCTGGCGTTGGTCACCAGGATACAGTCAGACTTGAAAGTGAGATTAAAGATATTTGTGGAGGATTACCAGTTAACCAAGATACATTTCTTTCATGGGAGGTGATACAGGCATAAATGTACGTACTGTAAGTTCACATCATTGTTTTTTTTTTTTTTTTTTATGAAATTTGCTACAATATCTGATCACTGACAAAAAAAGTCTTAAGTCATTTCAGAAAAGACCATAAATGAACATATAAGTAATTAAAAATATCAATATTTATTTTTTTATCATTATATAACTCAGGATAAGTCTTAAATTGCCTATAGGCCTAGTGCAATTATTACTGATGTTTGAGGCTCATAACTGATCTGTTTGCTCCATGCATCAGCCGTGTGACTTTGTCCATGACCTCTGGTTCTTTTCCTTTCAGTGCCACCTTCGCCCCCTAAATGCTGGGTGGAAGGTAGCGAGGAGAAGGGCGGAACCGTTTCACTCCGCTGCAAAACCTCCCAAGGTTCATCACCTCTGAAATATGCATGGACTAAAGAAAGTGGAAACATGCCACCAACCTCAACACAGAGTGAGTCCCCAACAGTGAACACCGGTCTAGTGCAACACTACTTGGCGAATACTTGAAGCGAAAGCTTAATATTTGGTACCGCTTGACTAACCTGTAGCTTCAGGCCTGTGCGTTGTTAAGCCAGCGACTCAAAAACAAAAACATTTTTTGAGCCTCATAGCAACCAAACAAGTTTTGCTGTGTGCAATCTGCCGTAAACGACACTACCAGGCCTTTCGCAATGGCTGCACATTCTGAATGACTCTTTTGTTTGAAGATCTCCAGACCGGAGAGCTGCTAATCAGAAACCACAGCGAAAGCTACACGGGGAAGTACCTTTGTGAGGTCAGCAATGAAGTAGGCACAGAGCGATGCACATACGCCCTTCAAGCATATAACCGTAAGTATGGGTGGATCCAGAAAGTATTTGCACAAGTAAGACACAGATGACGTTTGAATGTCTGTGGATTAGATAACATGTCAAACTGAGTGCCGTTCATCTCACGGGAAGCAAGAACAGACAAAAGATTAATTATCACACCTGTGTGAAGCTGAAAACATTTTGTAATGCTTTTGAGTCTGTTAGGCTCACCAAGGCTGCAATCATTTAATAACAAAATGTAGAAACAATCATATTGTGAAATATTATTACTATTTAAAATAACATTTTTCTTTTTTAAAACATTTAAAAATGTCATTTATTCCTGTGATCAAAGCTGAATTTTCTACATATCAGAGCAAACAACAATATCAGAGCACTGAAAGGGGTGGTAACAGGCAGAGGATCAGGGCAAGCAGTAAACAGCAAGAGTAATGATCCAGACAAACACAAGTGGGTGACAGGGAGCAAACAGTCTTACAAGGTAATGCAAGGCAGAGTCAAACACAGGTAGAACAACACAGGGTAATGTAGCGTGGAGAAATGTGGCCGGAACAAACAAGACTTCAAGAATTCCGGCAAGTGAGACTTCACTGAATCTGCACTAGCGTTTCTGACTGTGAGAATAAATGAGCAACAAATCAACATATTAGAATGATTTGCGAAGGATCATGTGACACTGAAGACAAGAAAAATTAGAATAGAATATCATATAAAACATATAAATAGAATATAAATGTGTTCCTTGAATGCAATGCAAGTCGCTTTGGATAAAGGCATCTGCCAAATGCATACAAATAAATGTAAAAATTACGTTGTATAACATATAGTCATAAAGAAATCACAACTGTATTTTTTGCTGTATTTTGTATTTACATAAATGCAGCATTGGTGAGCAGAAGAGACTTATTTCAAAAAACATTCAAACGACTAAACATCACCAAAACACCAGCTGATTAAGATAAAGATGGTATATATTACTGATAAAGAGTTTCCTGAGATGTTGGAGTGGCCAAAGTGTCCTAATACTTGCATGTCTCTTTGTGCTTCTTGAAGAAATGGAAGAAATCCAGTCATTCTCCTGTGTATTTAGCACATTTCTGTTCAGGGTTCATATATTCAGGGTAAAGGCAGTTGCATGTCTGTTAATGAAGGCCATTGTGCAGCATGTGTCCTTGAAAAAAAATAATATGCAGACTCACTCAACAGAGGAATTGTGTGCTTATTTTGATTAAGTTATTTATTCTCCAGATGATTTTGTAAGGCGATTGAAACCTCAGTTGCACTTTCAAATGAATTGTTTTTCAGGTTAAGAGAGCGCCATTTCTGCACATAATAATTGTCTTTTATCGCAATCTTTTCTCTCTAGCAACCAATAAAGTGGGAGTCATTGTGGGAGCTGTGATTGGTGCTTTGCTGCTGCTCCTCCTCCTCCTTTTGCTGATCTGGCTCCTGATTTGCTGTTGCAACAAGCGTCGCTATGAAAAAGAGGTTGCCAATGAGATCAAGTAAGATATTGCTGGATTATATAAAGTGGGGATAGAAAGTATTCAGACTCCCTTAAAGTTTTCACTCTTTGTTATATTGCAGCAATTTGCTAAAATCCATTAAGTTAATGTCCTCATTAATGTACACACAGCACCCGATATTGACATAAAAAAACACAGAATTGTTGACATTTTTGCAGATTTATTAAAAAGCCACTGTGCTCTTAGGACCGTTAAGTGGAGAAGAATTTTTTTTGTAACCTTGGCAAGATCTGTGCTTTGTCACAATTGTGTCTCTGAGCTCTTCAGGCAGTTTCTTTGACCTCATGATTCTCATTTGCTCTGACATGCACTGTGAGCTGGAAGGTCTTATATAGACAGGTGTGTCTTTCCTAATCAAGTCCAATCAGTATAATCAAGCACAGCTGGACTCAAATGAAGGTGTAGAAGCATCTCAAGGATGATCAGAAGAAATGCACAGCACCTGAGTTAAATATATGAGTGTCACAGCAAAGGGTCTGAATACTTAGGACCAGGAGATATTTCAGTTTTTCTTTTTTAATAAATCTTAAAAAATGTCAACAATTCTGTGTTTTTCTGTCAATAAGGGGTGCTATGTGTACATTGAGGGGAAAAAAATTAACTTAAATGATTTTGGCAAATGGCTGCAATATAAAAAAAAAGTGAAAAATATAGGGGGGAGGGGGGCTGAATGCTTTCTGTACCCACTGTATTTTAAAAACTAGAATGCTAATGAAACTAAAGTAGCGACAGGTATTTTCCTCTGTATTGTGACATACATCGGCGTGAAACGGATTATCAATAAGCAAAACATAGGTTGGGACTACATTAGTGACCACAAAGCAACGTCCTGGCAACCACCCACAACACCTTAGCAACACAGTGGGAAGGTTTGCATAGTACTACAGAACACCATTTTTTTGTGCGGATTTTTCAGGCATTTTAGTGGAACGTTTTAGAAAATATTGCCCAAAACTATTGTTTTTTTTGTCCTTACTATAAATTTTTTATTTTATCAAATGTAAAAATCTATTTTGCTCAAAGATCTGAGTGGTTTGAATGGGGTTGGCAGGATTGGCACCTATACAGGTGCGTTTGCTCTATGTTGTAATTACTGTAATTACAAGTTGTAAGACTTGTAAAAAGCATTCAATTCCTCGCAGAACTCATTATTACAACTTGTAAACAAACATTCCTGAGAGATCCGACTTGTCACGTGACCACCGCTGTGCCACCTGACTTGCCAGTGTTGCCATAGAAACGCATAATTCCCAGGATGTGAGCATTGAGTAGAATGTCACGTTATCGCATAATTATGGTGAAAGCAGCATGTCTCAACACTGTCTCACTACATGCTCAAAACTAGTTTCGCTTCACTAGAGGAAGTGGTCTACGTATTTTTAGTGCATCATAGTTCTAGTATGTCTCGCAACAAATACCTGGATGAATACTGCCACTTTGTTATTCATCAACCGCCACCACACCCAATAATAATTAACTGGATTGGCCTTAAAGGCAGTGTAGGCGGTGTGTTCCAGAAACAATTTGTTATGCTGGTTGAAAGTCTCTTCACATCCTCATCGCAATCACTAAGTATCTAAATTAGGGATGCATCAATTGCAATTTTCTTGGATGATTGAAATTTCCGATGTGTGTGTGTGTGAGAGTGACCTGCCGATACTGATTTTTGTTGATTCTGATTGTCTTTAAATGTTTCTTCTTTCTGCTTTTCACAGAAAACAAGTAAAAAATTAAGAACAAATAAACAAATTGCAAACAACAGCACAAATAAATGCGTTAGAAAGAGAGATACATAGCTTTAAGTTTATTCTGTTGGGTTCATTTATTCAGTTCTCTTCTCTCTTAAAAACTTTAAACTCACAAGCTGTTAGAGATTCGGCTTTATGATGTGCTTTCTTATTGCTTGTATAGATCAGTGGTGTATGCGCTTTTGATGTGAGCGTGAAACCTGCGGGAATTAGTACAATTATAAGCAATACAAGCACTATTTAACCTGAGTGAATGAGACGAGTGAGTGACAGGAGACAGGTGTGTGTCACTTCATCGTCGGAGAGAAGAGGGCAAGAATGCACAGCTGACATTATGGCCTGTGCCGCTGAGAACAAAACAGACTCGCTGAGATTGCAGAAAATTGGCTGATACCGATCCTGGCTCGTCACTCGGTGCATCTCCTAGTCTAAATGTATTTATATGTGTCAAGTCAAGTCACCTTCATTTATATACAATACAGATAGTTTCAAAGCAGCTTTACAGTGGTAATAGGAAAAATGTGTGTGTGTATATATATCCTATGTGGAATGCGTAAGATCAAAAAAAAGTTTGTCCAATTATTGCACTTAGTCTGAATTAAATGATACAATAGCCTGTCAACATATGTTTTTCCATACCTCCTCCCATCCGCTTGCACAGACATCCCACATCATCACATTCAGTGCATTTCATGCTATGCAGAGTTAGACAGACGTCAGTCACCGAGCACCAGAAACGAAACCGCCTTTTACAGTTCCTCCTGAACCAAAATAACCCGTGAATATATACTCTGAACATTTCGTGATTTAAATGTACCGTATGCGTTTCAATGGCAAAACTATCAACTGCGAAATGAAGAGCAGTCATGTGTTACCGCTCATAAGTAGAAGGTGTAACTTTGGAGACGCTCTGAAAAAAAGGTTGGATCTTATGATTTTAAAGCTCACTTGCTATCGCAAGCCACTCCTGAAATTTCCTATCCAGCTTTTAAATGTGTCTACTTTAAATTTTGCTTTGGCTTTTTTCATATTCTAAATATCAAATGTGAGAAAAGATCAAATCTAGGATTTCTAAATGTGGCTAACTTTGCTGTTTTCCTCCATCGTATCTCAGGGAGGACACCGCAGCTCCAGAAAGTCGCCCAGGAAGCCGCAACTCCAGCTTCCGCTCTGGAATGAATTATCGCGTCCACCCAGGGATCTATTACAACTCCGTACGGAAAGCCGATGTCACACGGGTTGAATCCGGTCGCAGCAGTACCCACACCGAACGCAGCAGGGCACAGAGGGAAACCAGCATGCTTGCGTCTGATCACAGGCCTCCGCTCACATATGACAGCAAGTATGGATACCCCGTATAAGCACTGACGTCCTGCCAGGGGACACTGCGCTGAAAACATTCAGCTCGCTTCAAAAGATGCAATACCATGCAAGACCATGGCAAGATTTGAGGACATTAATACTGCACTGAAGTATATTCTCCTAATGTTCGGATCTGCAAATATGTGTATAGTTATGTTGGTGTATTTTTATATGATTATTTTATAAGTATTTGCATAGTCGTTTTGGTGAAATTTGGTCAAAATGATGATGGTAACAAATATATTAAACCAGCAAAACCTTTTAATTTTGTTATAACAATAAATTCAGTGTTTTAAGACTTAAATTAAAAGTGTCATCTGAGTGGTTGATGTTTACTGGAATAGGGGTTTTTTTTGGGGGGTGGGGGGGGGGAGGCTATATAAATGTATATATTTACATAGGCTTATTTATTAAACCAATTTTATGAAATTAAATATAAAATAAAAAAAGTTGATTAATTGAATATATCATGCCCTTGACCCACATTAAAATTCTTTAATAATGAATTTTCCAATCAGAGCAGTTTTAAGGATCTAATTGCACGGGAAAATTATTATCATATTATCATTATTATCGTGGTGAGCCGTGACACATGGAGTAGAAAGCTGTTCTTCTTGAAAGTATATTAATCCAGCCCCTCAAGTCTATTTGTTGAGCCAAAGGTGACTGAACGAAAAACATCATAGGAGTTAGGAGTGGGGGGAAAAAATACCCCTGGAAGAAACCTGTTAGTGCTCCATTATCCTAAAAACTAATGCTTGTGGCATCAAATTTTCCAAATCAGTATTCAAATCAACAATAAGAAAGAAATATTCTAGCTGAAGGCTGGAATATATAGCGATCCCTCGTTTATCGCGGTTAATGTGGACAGGAACCCCCCGCGAGAGGTGAAAATTCGCGAAGTAGGATTTGCCCCCCTAGGAATGTCCATATATGTGTGTGTGTAGGTACCAGAATGTTTAAAATATGTATATTTATACTTTAAATATATTTTAAGTAAATCTATTTAATTATAAAACCTTAATATTATACATTTACTCTCTCTCTCTCATACGATATATATTCTGGTGCTCTACACTCATCAATGACAGTAGTATCTTGAGACTCCAGTAATGACGACGATGACAGACCTGTGCGGTTCATGAATGTGATGATGATGATGATGATGATGATAATGATGATGATGGTGTTACTGCACTGGTATAATGAGGTCTTTAAATCAGTTCAGGAAGCGTCTCATCGTCAGATATCGGCGCTGGATCATCAACATTTGCTTCTGAGAGAGGAGAAGAGGCTCCCACTCCACTCGTGCTCTCATTGGTCGATCTCGCGCCGGGAACCAATCACGTGTCTTGTCTGGGTGCTGTGGGTGTGTACAAAGCCTCTGAGAGAGTTTCTCTCTTTGTCTGGCAACCTGGGAAACCGTTTCTCTCGCATCACGATGAAGCAACGCTGCTTTCCGCAATACGGCTGCCGATACGGTGGCATTTTTTAATTTTAATTTTTCTATGAATATTTTTGAAAAATCTGCGATGCACTGAGGCTGCGAAACCTGAACCGCGAAGTGGCGAGGGATTATTATACTACAAGATCGTAGTGTTCCCGGAGACCTCCAAAAGTGGGCAGAAGCTTCAAAGGGAGAGGGGTCTCCACACACAAAGACTTGCTTTGGCTTCAACCAATTGTCATTTACTTACATTTCAAAATAAAAATTACTAATTAAACATTGCTTCTAGTTGTTGAAGTAAAAGCTTTACTTTTGCTCTACTTTTTCTAAGCTACAGGGGCATCCTGGGGGTTGAAGGGGCCAGGAATGCTGGGTGCAACTAAAAAGGGCCCATTGTCTGGTTGGGGAGTCAGAGACGGTCTGACTCTGTGATCTTATTTACTGCTTTTCTCCTGAAGTGCCATTTCTTTAGCACGCTATTCAGCACAAACCCCGAGTTTCAGTTTCATTGGTTAAGGTTTGGGTGTAGGGTAGGTTTAGGGATTAGTGTTTGGGAATCACATACACATGAGTCTGTCTGTCAATAGGAGGAAGCCACACAGTTTGGAGTTCCCACCCCAATTGGGAGATCTCTACACTGCAGATATACCCTTCTAAGAGTTACAGTTTGAGTTGATGGCTACAGACTCAGTTTCCATCCATCCATGATTCCATCCAGTCAGAAGATATTAAAGTCATCATGAAATCAAATATTGTTTTCTTATGTACTGTTATTCTACATGAAACAAAAGTGTGAGTGTCTTTTCTTCACTATTGTGACGTGTATGCGAGTGAAACAGCTTCTGGAATGAGGAAAAAAGTAATCTAGGAGAGGACTGGACCGAAACTGGGAACTTCATCCTTGGGAATTGGATCGTAGGGAGTTGGGAGTTGCTAACTAAATGGAAATGAATCTGAAAGGCAGTTTTGCAGTCAGTTTTGGGGAGAATATACAGCCCCTGAGACACACGTCACGAGGAGAAGAGATGTCGTTTCGAAGGGAGGGGAGGTCAACATTTTTGATTAAATCAATGAGAAATTTGTCATGTGTTTCCTAGAAACAAGGGGCATGTTTCTAATCGAGTTTGGAAGGAGTTGAAAATCTGCTAGTGTCGTGTGATCCTCAGTCGTTTAGTCTATGATGCCCAGTATTTCTCTGTAACCATTTACAAAGTCAGCAAGTGTGTATGATGCTTGTGTTTTAAAGTCTGTTCAGATTTTAGAAGTGGTGTATTGTGTTCCAGCCCAGTTTTTCCTGTGTAACCATTTACAAAGTCGACAAGTGTTTTAAAATCAGGTAGTGGTGTGTATTCCTGACTTAAGTTTTCCTCAGTCAGATTTACAAAACTTAATGTAAAATGAATTGCTTTGGACGAGTGTTTAAAATGATTGACTTCTAACACTGGCCCAATTTAAATACAATGCTTCTGCCCTTATTGATTGGATTTGTTAAATATGCATCTCTGTGATGACTGTGGCGGTGGTTGCATTGGTAAAGGCCTCCGTTTCTAGACGTTTTAAGTTTTTGGCTCACTGTTTTTCCCCTGTGATGCACCTTCACTGACAAGCATTCCCTTCAAATCAGCACTGAGATTTGGAGGTGATGGGAAGGAAATTGTTTGCTCTGTTCGATTTGCATCTGCAGGTCAATCAAAGCACGGCAGCGACAGCGTTGTGCAAGAGCGCCCCCCGGCTGCAGTGCACCCTCCTCCATGACCTGACCCTCTAATGATGTGTTCGGCTGCAAACTAGTTTCTTTCTTTTCCATTTTTCTCACACAATTGTTTGACTAATAACCTCCGATTAGGGGAAAATGCGTCTGGACTAAGGGATGGAAAATAAGAATCGAGTGGGAGAAAGACATGAAAAGATATTTGAAATGAAATTAGTGCATTTGCACGCTGTGTTTCAGGGACACATACACAGCGTGTTTGTCTTTGTGAAAGACTGCACGCGGATGAATACACATTTAATTGCACAACATGAACAAGATTTTCCTTGCCAAGGTTCATTAGGCATGAAAAATCAATATTCTTGTTCAAAGAAACCAATATCCTTAAATAGGAAGAAGAAAGATTTTCCTTGCAAACTCTCATTTTTATACAAGCTAGATTTTGGGAAGAAAATGTGAGTGCAAAATCATGGCTGTTCCGGTTGGTTGCCAGGATGGGTTTTCAGTTGCTAAGGTGTCTTGAGTCTATTAGCACAAACTTTAAAGCATCTACCTTTAAGCCTTATATTCTTTGGCCTTTGATCAATGTACATCTATTGGACTTTTAGTCTGTTTTAATCACCCGCCAGTGAAAAAAATGGTGCATCATTGCTTTAAAAACACAGACTCTATGGTATAATTTGTGTCAGAAACGGTGCAGGATGAGCTACAGAACTTGATTTTTCAGCTGTACTGTGATTCACAGATGAGTGATTCAACACCTCAGAACTGATTTCAGTCCAGTAGAATGACTCAAGTGCCTTTCTCAAAGCGTGACCGTATCCAATAAGTGCAAAAAAGCCCACAGTGATGGTTTCCTAACAGAAATGATATTGATTATACATTATGAGTTAAATTCTGCTCTGATAGATCAAGTTTCATCTCCTCGTCTGTTGTGTCATGGCTCATTTCTGTACTTGAGCATTTGAACTCTATAATTTAAAAAACAATGAATGTGTTATAGTAAAGAAATATTACAGCAAGAAAATAAAGAGCCAAAGGTATAGCGAGGGCTGACAACTTAATATTATCATAATGATTTCTGTAATTGTATGTTTTAAAGTGAAACAGATCTTTTGGTAATACTTACTGATGTTTGTGCTGTTGATGACCCTCCCTCTGAAATGATGTCACTTCCTGGAGGATCATGTCAGTATGACAGCTTTTAGTAAAGGGTTAAAGTCTATCTATAAATTAACAACTGAAATATGTTGCAAAAAACAGCTTTCCTGTAAACAGTAGAGCATGGCGCTTGCAACACCAAAGTCATGGGTTCGATTCCCAGGGAAAACAAGAACTGATTAAAATGTCGATGTGTTCCTTGAATGCAATGCAAGTCGCTTCGGATAAAAGCGTCTGCCAAATGTTCGGAATTAAGGAACATAATGAAGGAACTAGGATATTTCCTAATAAATATTAGGAAATATCTTTTTCCAATCAAATATGTCTACGCATAGAAGGAAAATAACGAAAGAAATGCTTATACATATAAACACACACACACACACACACACACACGTAGACAGTGACATTAATTCTGTGTTAACTAAAAAAAGAAAGAAAACTAAGACTACCGTCATTTATATTGATGTGAATGACTGTTGAACTGAATTCCCTTTGCATCACTGAATCATTACTTTCCTGCATCTCACTGTAAAGCTTCTTTGATATAATTTTTTCGTCTAAAGCACTATAAGACAAGAACTTGACTTTATCTTTAAAAAAAGTACAATTAGCGTTTCATCCAGACATACATGGAGTGTTTTTCCAAGTAAATCCCTTTTGTATTATGATTTATTATTTAATACCCATTACAGCTTTCGGGGTTTATGAGATGTTTGAATGTACAAACAGAATATCATAGGTTCTCCTGATTATCCGCGGCTTTAATCTGTCAGATCTGTGGGTAAAATGTCAGGGTCATGTAAGTATTCTCACTATCAGACGAGGAGCGGTGAAAAGCGACTGCTGGGTTACTAAGGAAACGAGAAGACGTTTGGCTCAAGGCGAGGACTGCTGGAGGTGTTTGACTGTTTTCAACAAAATGAACAAGAAAGCAGCAAAGTTCTTCAAAAGCAGCACGCTTGCACGACCATGCCATCACCTGCATGTTAAAAAGCAATATTCCAATTAAGGTGCGCGGTGCATCCCAAGCTTTATTTGTCTTTCTCAGGACTCGATCTTCTCATTATGAGCATCGGTGGTTATGTGTGCTAGTCAAATAAAACCTCTGGGCGCATTAGCACAGGAAGGACGGGTGCAGGCAAAGCAGTTTGTCCACCACACAATTTGGCTTCTGTCTGCATTGAGCACATATGAATAATTATACAATATGATTTCATAATGAGAACAGCAGGAGCCTTTCAACATATGGCATAGATGCAAAGATTAATACAGGCTTTATTATATCCTTAAAAGCCAAACTCAAATACAGTAGTGGCCAAAAACGATGCCCGGCCTAGTGTTCACCCTTTATTAAAATATGCTAAAGCATATTGCTTGGTTGTGCTCCGAGTCAATTGTTTTATTTCTGATCATACATGCCAAATTGTGCGGACAGATTGTTTTGGCCAGGCTGTCATACAAAAAAATTACAAACACAGAAGAGAACCTACAAAATATGAAGAAGTGATTATGTTGTGAGCTTTTTCTGTGTGTTTTTGTTGCATAGCAAATGTGTTGAAAACATAGAAAACAATGAAGGTACTGGAATATTTCCTAACAAATAGACAATTTTTCATATGTTTGAGCATAGAAGTAAAATAATAAAAGAAACAGCTTGTTTTCGTGTTAGAACTGAACACCCACACAAATTAAGAGTGATATTCCTTCAAACTTACCCTGTGTTTAGTTTAAAATGTGATTTAAAGCTAATTCATTCATGATTGATGTCAATGACTGTTGGAGAACTGAAATGAAATGTATTTTTATGAAGCACTATATGGTGATTTGACTATCTTAAATAAAATAAAAAGTAAATTTAATATTTTTATCCAGACATATATGATGAGTGCATGGCAATATTGCCTCTTATCCAAAAGTAACTATCGCTGTGTGTTTGTCCAAGTAAATCCCTTTTGTATGATTCTACATCAGTACATTGTGATTTATTATTTAATATCCATAACAGCCTTTATGGTTTATGAGATGTTTGGATGTTGCAGAATTGAGCTTTTGCCAAACACGTTTGTTTTGTTTCTTCTTCATTTCTGTATTTGGCAGACGTTTTTATCCAAAGCGACTTGCATTGCATTCAAAGTTCACATCGACATTCTAATCAGTTCTTGTTTTCCCTGGGAATTGAACCCATGACCTTGGCGTTGCAAGCGCCACTCTCTACTGTTAGACTACAGAACACGACTTCAGCTTGTCTCTTATCATCACTCTTAAATTGGATTGTATAAAGGCTGTAATCATCCAGGTAAACGCAGACTGATGTTGCCAAACGAAAAATTGTGCCCGACAACATAAAGCTTTGCATAGGAAAGGAAGTGAATCTGACTAAATGAACACTGATGCATTCCGAAGCATAAAACCCAAAGCTGAAAGCTCACCCGATTTGAGTTGAACCGCAATGTCTGGTCAGCTATAGAGGAGAAAATGACTAGTCATGCTTCTGCGCCGTAAAACACTCTGCTTTAAATATGGTTACGGTCAGCATATGAAAATTGTCCTTCAAATCTGGGGTATAAAATCACTTGTCTATTGTCAAGAGCTTTCAGCACCAACCATAGCAATTCGCCTTCAATTTTCTCTCTATCATTTTCTATTTCTTTTTTTAAAAAAATGCATTTTGCCATGACAACAGAACATAATTTCCTGGTATTTTTATCCCCTAAATGCACAAGGAACTCTCGCACAGTGGAGGACAATATTTGAGACCTCCATAACAAGGTACTGCAATTTTATATTTGAAAAGCAAAATGTATGTCTTTATATTCATGTGCTGTATTTAATCACTGTTGTGCTGCTTTTATCACTTCTTTGAATAAATAAAAGCACACAAATGAGTCAACAGTCGAACAGTAAGATAAAGAGCAAAAAATGAAAGCATCAAAAAGCTGATATTGCTTTGTGATGTTTGAGTGTTTTGGTATCTTTACTGTTTGAGACTAGTGTTATTTCAAATTCATTTACAGTATATGTTCGATTAGCTTTTTTGTATAATTTTTTATCATACTTAATTTTAATTATAGTTTATGACTTTTGGCCCTGAATATTTTATTTTTATTTATTTTGGTAAATTTAAGAATTCTCATTTAGAATTTCCTTTATTAGAGTGAGTTTTTCCAAGTTTCTTTCATCTAATATTTACAGCTTTATTTACATTTACATGCATTATTTTAAAAGCTTTAGGTTACCTGTTCACAGAGAAAACGTGTGTGTGTACATATACACACACATAAAGTATGTATTAATTTGTTCTTTTTTTCGCTTTAATTGACCGTATTTTATTTCAGTTTCAGTACTTCAGCTTATTTTCATTAACGAAAATATTTAGAATAGTTTCAGTTAGCAATGACAACACTGCTCTAGAAGCTCTACTATCAGGAGAAACATCTACTCAGACGCTTTAGCATTTAATCTCAGATATTTTAAAGAGACATCCTTTTCTTTCCTATCTCTATGTTGAGACCATCCATCTGACCATCGATCATGCTGTCGTCTGTGGACAAACTCGCGGCCTGGCTGCTGACCGGCTTCTTGGCCATTCTCACCATCTTCTTCAACATGTACCTGCTTCTGGTCAACCACAGAAGCTACCGGAAGAAGCACAAGCTCAACCCTGCCGACTTCATCATCACTGCCATCGCCCTGGCCAGCATCTCCCAGCAGGTTCTCACTTACCTATGGCAAACGATGGACGTGATCGACATCGCGTGCCGAGTCGGCTTGACTGCGACCATCCTGCTGGTGCTCATCTTCAGTTTGAAGCTCATCATATTCTGGAGCACAGCGTTCCTGACCTTCTACTACGGCACGAAGCTGGTGGTGGAGCCCGTCCACTGCTACACGCGCATCCAGGAGGCCATCGTCAAGCACGTCCACACCGTCCTGGCGGTGATCTTTGTGAGCGGCTTCGCCAATTGCGTTCCCTTGCTGAGCGTTCTAACTTATTACAACGGCACCGTCAGTGAATACGGCGACTGCGGCTCCATCATGCCCACCGATACACCCGGGCTTGCCTACGTCTTCTACTATGTGATCATCTCCGACATCGTTCCGGGCATCGTGATGGTCAAATGCAGCATTTCCATCTCATACCACCTAGCGAAGCATCTTCTGGACATGAAGGCCAGCAGCAACGGCGCCCATGGGCCCAAGTTAGGCACGCAGATGCGAGTCATCAAGATGACCCTGAGCCTGGTGATGGTGTACATTTGCTTCGTGGCCGTGGACATCTACACGCAGATGACGGTGGTGCTGATGAGGCAGAACACACTCGCTCTGACCATTCTCTTCGCCAGCATCTACACCACGGTCAGCGCGTTTGTGCTGGTTTACGGTAAAAAGAGCTACTGGAAGGAACTGATCGCCTCCTATAACCTCTTTTTAGATGAGTACCCTTGTTTCAGCAGCATGAAGGTCGAAGAGGTCACAACTGAACCGCACGAGCACAGCCACGGGCACTAACCACGCCTTTTACACCAAGGACCATAATGATAAAGATAGTTATAGATAATAATTGTTCTAAATGTAAAAGAATAGCAGAGTCGTTTGGCAGACTCTTTTATCCAAAGCAACTTGCATTGCATTCAAGGTTCACGTCGACATTCTAATTGGTAGAGTTGAGCCGGATACTCAGCTGAAACGAGTATCCGGTACGGATAAAGCACTTTTGCCGAGTAAGAGTATTATACGAGTAATACGAGTCAATATCTGTACTTGGATTGAATAAAAATCTTCATTGGGTGGCTGACTGTGTCTGCATTCTGTGATAGGCTAGTCACAGCACCCCTCCCCTACACATGCAGATTTGCTGTGTCCCGCTCTGCTCACTCACACACGGAACACTGAGAAGAGAACAGCGCTCTCTCTCTCTCTCAGTCACTCAGGTTCGCAGGTCTTTTCCGTTAATGTTTAGTGTTTCTTCAGCTTCAGATTTGTTTTTTATTTCGGTTTGTTTGTAGTACTTACTTATTAACCAGGAGAGTTCTGGTAAACGTGAGGTTTGATCAGACGTGGTGCTTGGTAGAATGCGACTAGCATTGCGTCTCTGCCTGTCGGAGATTTTTATCTTTTTTTTAACCGTCTGCTGGCTCTAACCAGTCTTTTGACTTCACGCAAGAAATAATGATTAAAAATTATGATTTCTTCATAATTGCAACCGCATGTGTTGTATTCACTGATGCAAAACTTGTTCTATATATAGTTTGTTTGTTATCGTGATCAAAACCATTGATCTGAAGCTCAATGCTGATGCTGTCATGTAAATAGTTTTATAATCAGCAATAAATATAACAATTTCTGATCAACCCATATCAATTGCATGATTAAAAATAACATACCGGTTAAAGCCCCGCCCATTTCAAGACAACACACCCACTTCCAGGTTAGGCCCCCGCCCAGTCCAAGTACAGATAATTCATATAGTTAACAGTTACAGATAATGCTGTATTCTTGCTTTCCATGGGAATCGAACCCATGACCATGGCGTTGCAAGCACCAATGCTCAACTGTTTAAGCTACAGGAAATTACAATGCTTTTTCCAGTTGATCACAAGAAAGACATTGAGTGCCAATCCATTCTACTTTAAGATCTCGAGCATTTAAAGCGGAAGACGTGCACTTTGAATAACTAAAAAGCTAATTTCATTATAGTAATCTTTATAGCGATCATTCTTAGTGTGGAAGAGCCTTTAGAAATGATATAGCAGCTTGTGTAGCTTCTAGCTATTTTCCCAGGGTGATTTCTTTTCGTCTGAGATAATTCAATGCGATTTTATAACTTACATTCTTTAAGGTCTGAGATATTTTTGTACATCATGTTGCCATGAAAGTCATTCTGCTCTTCTCGTCCTTGGAGGTTCATGTAAACGCAACAAGTCAATGGTTGATGTGAATAAAGTACAAAAACATTTTATGTACAGAAACATCATGCATCATCTTCTGTCAGAGTGCATTGCATTTCATCAAACATTTATTTTTTTGAGTTACGAACCAAAATGTCGACAAAGCACCGCAGTGGTTCTTACAATGCTTTGAAAGACGAAGCTCATTACCCACAGAAACATTGATGAAAGACTTTTCATCTGCTATTTTCTAGATTAGCTGTCTGAGAGAGATTCTTGGGATATATTTGGGTTATTATTATCATTATAAAGACATCACAGGATAAATTGTTTTCGAAGTGGGTTCATAATTACACTCATTTCGGTCAACAAAAGCAAGAATTTTTGGACATTCGGATCTGCAGATTAATGTAGATTGGCTATGATAGAGTAGACAAAACACAACTCAAATGTCATTGCATTATATAACAAAATATCAAAGCAAGTGACAACTAAAAATTTAGCTGGAATGTTTTTCTTAAAGGTAAATGCCACTTGCTTTTACTGTTTTAAAACTAATGCATTGACATTCAGACATTTTAAGTGTGCTGCAATTGTTTAAATATTTTAAAATAAGGTATGGTACATTTTATACATTCTATCATCATAAAATATTCTCGCATTTATTCAATAAAAATGGCAATATTGTGGCATATTATTACAATTAAAAAGCTTTCTACTTTCTATGCATTCCTCTGATGGAATAAATCTTCAATGATCCTTCAGAAATCATTTTAATATGCTCTATAATATTAAGAATAATTTTCAGATGAAAACAGTTCAAAGTTCTATGGATATATTTTTCTTAAGGACTCTAGAAAGTTCAAAAGAAAAGCGTTTTTGTTTGAAATCTTGTAATATTCTAATCTTATCTTTGCTGAATAAAAGTATTAATTTCTTTCGAATCTGGACAAAGAGAACATCTTCCTGATGTAGAGAGAAATGAGACAAAAGACCAAAAGAAACTCAAGTACATAAGAATAGAGTGCATGGGCATCAAATCATATTTGGCCAATAAAAAAAAAAGTTCTCTCTCTGTTCTCTGTCCATCTCTCCTCATTGGCCAGATATGATACCACTGATGAACTCTTTGCAATTTCTGGAGCCCAACAGCCTACATTTCAGGAAAAAAAATGAATACGCTTCTAAACATCCAACATCTGATAAACAATTTGTGTTTAGACATTAAGCTTATGATACACATATATAATGCTTAATATCTCTGTTTTCTCCGACTGAAAATCCGAGGATCTCCTGTTCTGAAGGCAGGTTTAAAATGGTGTTACCATGGAGACATCCATCAGTGGAATGTAAGATTAAAGGCTATTTAGCAGTCAATCATTTCGCAGGCGTGCACAGGGACTATGACGTTCAAACATCAAGCAACAAGCATTTATCCAGATGGAGAACTGTGAGGAGGTGAACAGCATATATTTTACGAGCTATTCTGGTGTGGCATCAAACAAAACCAACAACAGAAAATCATATTTTCAACATTTAGAATGAAAAGAAGTGAAATGAAATGCACATAAATGATTTGCCGGATACTTGACTTTGTGTGGCTGATATCGTGCAGCACAACAGAGAGAAGAATCCGTCTGAAAAACAGAGCGACACCTTCGCAGGCGAGTTTATTCCCGGTGTAATCTCCAGCCGGAGGGACGGAGAGGCGCTTTGATCTGCTGCTGCGTCCACTCACACTCAGCACCTCGAAGAGAGAGCAGATGTCTTGTGTATAATGTCATCCTGGGGCGCCGTGAGCGCACTAGATGAGCAGTCATTACCTTACGGACAGGGTCTGGGAGACGCAGGAAAACTACCACAACTTAAATAAAATCATTGTGAAAAGTAGCTTTTTATTCGAGCAAAAACATACAGTGGATCAAGACGTATTTTAAGTCAACGCTTAATCGCCTTCTTGCCGTCACTAGTTTGTTACAGTGTAACAAATAAAAAAAATGGTAAATATTAAATGTTAAAACATGCATGTATAATTAATATATACACACACATTTATTTTAAAAATTATTTCACATTTTTGTGTACATTCAAATACTTTTATGGCCACTGTAAATAGTCAAATAAAACAATGTTTATGTTCAATATAGCCATAGACGACGATTACTTTAACAATAATAATAATAGTAAAACTTTACTGCACTTCTACAACATTTATTAAACTTTGTTCATTTCAACATTTCAAATGTTGTCTTTGTCTTTGTTTACATTAGTTCATGCACTGTTCATGAACTAACAATGATCAACTCTATTTTTAACAACAAACGTTAACACAGATTAATAAATATATTGCTCATGGTTAGTTCATGTTAATGTTAAAACAACTATATTTTAAATAGGCATTCATATTTTTATATTTGTATTTTAAGCTGTACTTCTACCTTTTCTTGACTGTTTTATGTCTTTTGTGCCTGTGGGAGTGACGCATGATCGCTGGACTCGCGTGGGGACTAGCATGGCATGCATCAGTCAGTGGTCTAGAACCATTGGGGCTCTAGAACCACTACAGCTCAGATCTCCCCTGCCCAATCCAGAGCAAAACTGGCTCTCTCGAGACAATCAGAGCTAAATAAATCATGGGGAATTATAGATCATTAAAGATCATGGGGAAGTCCCAGAGTACTTCATGTTTGAACCTAAACTGTTTTAATGTACAGTACTTTAAAAAATAAATGGATAAATACAAATAAAAAAATAAAACACACACACACACACACACACATTTAAAATAAAGTTTATATATTTATACACATGCACATATATATATATGCATGTGTATGAATATATATAAACATTTTTTTAAACATTATATATATATATGTGCATGTATATGTATGCATGTATGTTTTATTGTATAATTTATTTTTTTAAAGTATATTAGAACAGTTTAGATGCAAACATGAGTACACACACACACACTTTTATTCCCTCACCTTTATTGATGACTTTTTAAAATTATTATTTTCATTCCTCCTATGTAAAGCATTTTGAATCACCAGTGTGTCTGAAATGTGCTATATAAATAAACTTGCCTTCCCTTACCTATTAAAAGATAAGAAACCTAATGTGATTATTTGAAAAGTGTGAAACATTCATTTCTTTCTAGTTTGAGTCCACCCATCAACTCCAAACAACTTCCACCAAATCTCACACTGGCAAGTTTGGAAAAGAATCCAAATGAAGATTTATTTAGACTGAAAGATAATTTGACTTACACTATTAAACTCCATTAGTGGAAACAAACAGTAAACAATTTGATTCGAGAGGTTTTTTTGGCACTTTTATTCAAATTGGAGTGCAAATATTTGTTGTTGTCCATTGGCTTTCATGGGTTTCTGCAGGAGACAAAACTGCCCACTTTAACCACAAAAAATGATTAGCTTAAAAACACATGCAATTACTAAACTGGAAAAACATGTTGAAATAATCCAGACTGGAATGTTTTTGTACACAATGAAAAATAAAAGTTAAAAAACAAAACTAAACAAATTCATTCATCCAAATCTAATTTAAATTACAGCTTCAAGTTTAAATAATCCTTTAAAGAAAAGCTCGACATTTACACCTACAATCCCTTTATAAAAACATTGTTCTGCTTTTGTGTCATTTATATAACATTTGTTCTGATTATTTCATGGTTTAATATGTACAAAACATTTCATTCAGAATTAAATATTACCATATTTGCAAAAAATGAAAAGTACAAAACTATGCAATCTTTATGAAAATTACCTTACTATAATAACCCATTACAGGCAATATTAAGTTTTTATCCAGTGAACGTTAAATGTGAAGACAATAAAGATCTGCCATTCTGATGTTTATATGACTGGACCATAAGAATATGAATAATTTACACAAAGTCGCAACAGAGTTCAATCACAAAAGAAAAGACAAATTTTGAATCACAAAAAAAAACACATACAATACAGTGTACAATTCCATACAGTGCACATACTACTGAAATGATATTTTGACGTGAGGTACATGAACAAGCAAATCTTATCTATGACTTGCTGATTGCAAACCTTCCTAGCATGTTTCAAAGAGGAGTATATGTTGATCCAAACAAGGGCCGTCCCCGTGCAGGACTTCCTCTAACTCAGGTTATATTTAGTTTCGGCCCTGCTCCAAACTAAATATACAAAGTACTACGTGAGATTTAAGTGCTGACACATTAGGTAGCATTCCTGAATTCAAGAACATCAGATCTACTGTTTTGCAATCATAACAAGACGTCTTGCATTAATATACTGCATTTTCTGCATTCTCGACCACCAAATTGAGTTCACTGGCTCTCTGAAATGTTTGAATGTCGCTCTCTACAGTGAGAACAAAGACAGTCAGTCTTTTCTCATTTATTGGTTCAAGAAGATCAACTATAAAAGGTTTAATTGCACACCTTGACAATTAGAGCAATATGCAAAGTGAATACGTGCATAGAGAAGTAAAAACTTCAATCATTTTAAATATCTCTATTTATAAGGCACAGCTTCAGGTCTAGATGAATGAATCCAGTGGATGTGAAGCCGATTTGAACACACAAACCAACCTCTGGTCACGTTCCTGCCCAGCAGTGATGAATAAATACACACTGGAGGTTCATTTCCCCAAAAAAATAAAAAAAAAATCGCTTTTTATCACGATGAAACGGCTGTTTTTAATTAGTGATAATCTGCAATCAATTTCCATCAGAAATCCCAGAGCATGACAAAAATATCTCTGAGCTCTTAAAAGAGGAGCAAGTACCATTCAGAAGTGTTTCTCCATGAATCGAACCCTCACAGCACGCAATAATGAGACCCGGTACCGAGAGCGAGAGGAGAACTGGACTGCATTTATTGCGGATTGCTCTCGTATGTGGGAAACATGGACTTGCGTGTTTTGGGTGGCGGCGGTGGAGGCTTGATTTCGGCTTTCGACGGTAAAGGAGGTGTGAACTACGGGTGACAGAGGAAAAGATTATAGATTAAAAGTTATTCAATATTTTCAGTCTGAAAATGAATGCACACCGATATGATGATAACTACCAAACATCGGTTTATTGAAATAAACCGATTTACCAGTTTACATGCAAATCAATAATCTAGCAATGCAAAGACTGTACTAAAAGAAAAAGGGGTGAATCAACACTTAAGCTTCCATATATTTGTCTCTGCTTATCATGCGAGTTGTGATGTTAAATAGCATTAAGCATTTCAAAATGTCAGTGGAAAACTCCTCCCGTATTTGAAGTTTCTACAACTGTTCCTCTTGAGAACATATTTTTTATATTTCTTGGGTCAAGAGAAAGTAGGAGTTTGCGATACATTTCTCCTCTGCAACCGCGAAACACTCGCTGTGGATAGATGCACTTAAAATTGCAGTGTAAGGATGATTTCTTGTACACTCATAACACAAGTTGAGGCGTTCACATGCCGGGAGAAATCGGTTTAATGCGAAACGCATTAGCACACGCTTTGTCGACTTAACCATAAACGCACTCAATGCTATTTTAGCTTTCAATACTGTTTCCGCCATCAAGACTTTAGATCAAAATACAGAAGAACGTACAAAGGAAAGTGCACATATAACGCGAAAAATGTCATTATTGTACATGCTGCGTCTTACCTCCGAGTTATAGATGCTCTCGTGTTTCTTGGGTGGCATTGGTGGAGGGGTGTTGGTGATGTCAGGGGTGCTGAAGTCACTCTCGCTCGGGAGACACGTGTAACCTACGGGAAGGTGATCGATATGAGCTTTATTAATCTTTACACAGATGTGCTGGATCAGTGTGTTCCAACATGAACACCCTTACATGACTCTAAGAAGTGTCGTTTGTTTGTTTAAAACGTTTGATTGCAACAATTACATTTGTGTTATTTTTCTAGTATTTAATATTAACAATAAATTAAAAAAATTACAGTTTCAATGCAGAAAGCATCCGTGAATAAAAATGCATTAATAGATGAAATTCAAAAAATTGCACAAAATGTCTGTGATGAGCAAGTTTAGGAGCATAAAATATAGTTTGTACAGTATGAAAACCACATATGTGTGTGTGTGTGTGTGTGCACACTACAGTTAAAGATTTTTTTTTAAATTATTATTATTGTTTCGTTTGAGCAAAAACACATTAAATTAATCAAAAATTCACAATTTTAAAAATAATCAAGTAAATGCTAAATCTTGAATCTTTTATTCATCAAAGAATGAATGAAACCTGTCAAATGTATCATGGTTTCCACACAAAATACGAAGCACACAATGGTTTTCAACATTAATAATAAAAAGAAATGTTTCGGCATATTAGAATCATTTCTGAATGATCATGTGACTGAGTAACGATTATCCAATGCCATCAAAGCAATAAATACTACTTTAAAATATATTTAAATAGAAAACAATCATTTTAAATGGTAGAATTTCAGTATTTCTAATCAAATAAATGAAGAATTGGTGAACAAAGTTCTTTCAAAAAAAATTTTTTATATTACCGTAGTGGCACTAATAGAGATTAGCAGACAGAAACACTATAATGCATATGTATGCACCATAAAGAAACCACAGATCAAAGCAGTGTGTGTGTGTGTGTGTGTGCACTCACTGGAGCTGCGGGGTGTGTGCGGTGTGGCAGGCAGAGGGCTGAGTGGGATGTGTAAACTCAAATTGGATGATTCTCCATGAAACAGTGACAGCGTGAGTCTCCGGTCCCCTATCGTCAGACTCTTCGGCCTCGGCTGCTTCTCGGGAGGAATCTACCACCGCACAGACACAGCGCATAAAATGAATCATATCTCCAAATATCAGATCAGTCCACTTTATAAACGTCTGCAATTCTACAATTTATTCCACTCAATCATGATACGAATCAACATCAAACAGATGGTGATCATGTGAACATCACAGAGTCGTCACGTTTAGGGCCGGATGTACTAAACTGGGCAAATTTTCATAATGACCAACACACGCTACCAAGAGGTTTAAGACCTGCTTTTGTGGGGAGTTAAACAATGGCACTTGATCAGTGCAAACCTTCGTAAATCACCTTGCATGATTCATTTAAATCTCAATAATGGGTCTGAAAGGGAAACTTACAAGTGCATATGCATTCATTTCAGCCGCAAAAACAACTGTCCACGTCTTTTCAGCGCTAATGTCTTTAGTAAATCCTGACAGTAGCTCTTTAAAGCCAAAAGAGGGTTTGCGCTGTTAGTAAATCTGGCCCATAAAGTGTTAAACAGCTCACTGACAGCCATGAACAGAAGGATTCATTCAAAAGCTCCCAGCACCTCGTCTGTGTCAGCGGGTCGCTCCAGTAAGACCTGAGACTTGCTCATGCTCCATTCCTTCCTGTTCTTCTTACTTATCCGATTATCTTCCTCTGAGCGGGACAGAACCGAAACCCTGCTGTCGCTCACGCGCGAGAGCAGCGAACTGAGAAAGAGAGACAATCAGATCAAATACTTGCACACCTGTACCAATCCTCTGAGCATGTTGTCGTCATGTTTTATGCATTTGTGTTCATGCATTAGTTTAGTCATCTGGTCTAGAAGCACGTCAGTCATGGGTTGAGCGGCACAGAAGGAGAACACTTCCAAACTGATAGAAATCTTCGATGTATATGCAAGGAGATTCTTCAGAGATATTTTTTCTTATTCCATCTATCATGGTCATTGTTGCTATTTATATATAATATACACACTTCACTGACATTTCAATAAAAACAGAAATATAAATGTTAACATAAGATATACATTTATAAATATAAATGGATGGAAGTTCAGAGAACCAAAGATGTTTGAGACAGAAAATGGAAACTGACTAACATGAAAAAGTCTTCAGCACAAACATTATAGAGGATGTCAGTCCTGATGTTTTCACACGTTTCCAAACTCCTCGACTCTTCACTGTCGTGACATGAACAAGTTTAATTAAATGGAGGAAGTTTATTCGAAAACTTTTGGTTTATGTCAGACTGAAACAGTGGTTGTTGTTTTATGAATCAATCACTATGTACTTCATTTTGAAAGTCCAAATTACATGTCCGATAAAATTACTGATATTAAATTAATAATACGGAGCCTCGTATATGCGGGTAATAAATAAAAAAAGAATAATAATTAAAAAATGAATTTTATATATTTATTTATTTATTTATTTAGGCCACAAATGAAGAATTAATTCCCTTTTATTTTTATTTTCTTCTCCTGTTTTAGTAAGCATAAGAATAAGTAATAATTTGTTCCCTTGTTTTATTTAAAATCAACACAAGGGTGTGAATATGTACAACATGGCTAGCAATTTACTAAAACGAGGTAACAAATTATTAATTCACTGGTTATATAAAAACAAATATTTAAATTTTTTTGTCCAGATGTCATGTTCCGGTGGGTCCACAGAATATACTATTTTGCCTAAAGAAATATAAAATACAACAATAAAAATTGTATTCAACAGTTTTCAATGCTACAAGGGAATTTAGCCATAGGAACATTATGAAGCACAGCATAAATAATGAATATTCAATGTAATGGTCATAAATAATAAATAACACAGATTAACTTTGTGATATGCGTGTAAAAACGATCCTCACTGTAAAAAAAGGGAAAAATAACATGCAATCATAAAAAATATATAAAATATCAACTAATACAAAAAAAATGCTAACGCAACCTCTTGTGAAATATCTAAATAATGCAATATCTAATGAAATATCTATGAAAATTGTGATTGAAATACTTAATAGTTGAGTTCAACAGCTAAAATGAACTAAACTGAATTGTAAGAGTGAGGAAAACGGTCATGCAAACTAAATTATTGACTTTTCTGGCACAAAACTATAAGCATTATAAGGGTTATTATAATTCCCTGGACCTCAGGGAAAATAAGAATTAATCGGGTGACATCAAAGTTGCATAAATGACTAATCTGGAATTTCATCTGTAAATACTGGAAGGAAAACCAGTTAACCAGTGAGAACTGGTTAAGGTTGTCATTTACTCAGATAAGATAATTTTTTCAGCTCTGATCCAATTTCTTTTTTTAATTATTATTATGACGTAATTATTGGGGAGTTAATGATAATTAATAACTTGTTTAACAACAATTTACTTAATAGAACCAATTACACAAGCAGGTTAAACCGGATTAATGTCATGTTTGTCACTAGCAGAGGCGTAATTACATGGGAAACTGAATCATTGCGAGACCTTCACAGAACCACGGGACTTATCCCTCAGTGCGCTGCTGAAAATGAGGAAGACTTTTTCTAGGAAGGAGAGAATACTGACTCCTGGGACGCAGGTCTGGAGGAGCCTCCGTCAGAGGAGCCCGAGCCGCTGGAGTGTCCAGAGGAGGCGTTCGAGATGGTGGACATGCGTCTGAGCGTGGAGGACATGATGTACGGCATCACCACAGACCCCACGCGACTCTTTTTCTTTTCTGTCAGAGACGAGGGCTGGAGATACAGATACAAACACATTTCCATCTATTACATCTATAGTAATTCAGTTAAATGAAATTAACCTGAAGCCTGACTCTTAGATTTCAGCAGTTAATGTGAATGCATTACCAAGTAATTATTTGTAATTATGCATTGATGTAATTATTTCCAACCCAATAAGATTTTTTTGGGCAAATAATATATCCTTTTGCTCTGCAAGGATGTATTAAAAATAAATTATTAAATTTTATAAAAAACATTTATTATGTAACAAATATTTCTATTTCAAACAAATGCTTTTCTTTAGAGCTTTATATTCATCAAATAACCCTGAAAAAATGTATTCTGTTTCTTATTAAAAGCACAACTGTTTTCTACATTCATAATATTAAGCAATGTTTGTTAAGCATCAAATCATCACATCAGAAAGATTTGTGAAGGATCATGTGACACTGAAAGCTGGAGTAATGATGCTGAAAATACAGCTTTGATCACAGGAATAATGAGTTATGTGCCATTTAATAAGAACAGCTAATTTATAGTTAATTGGGATGGCCAAAAGAATTTTAACATCAAAATAATGATGGAAAATAGCTTAAAGAGACTAGAAAGTGCAGATTTTACCATGTTTGCGAGGAGCAAAGAAACCTACAAGTACAGTAAAAACCTGACAGACAAATACAGTAATACCTCGGTTTACGAGTGACTTTGTATACGAGCAAATCGGTGTACGAGCATTGTATCAGTGTGCGAGAATGTTTCCCTCGCTCACGTGCATTTTTGTGTGGAAAAGTCCTAACGCTCAGCATCTTCACGCGCATTTTTACTGGAAATATCCTAACGACAGCCTCTCACAAAGCCCATCACCCCTTCACTCGTTCATTCTCTCAGTCGCTCGGTTTGGTTCATCATTCACCACAGTGATACTTTTATAAGTGATTTACAGCGGTTTTACCTCGTGTTGTTAACATTAATTGTGATCGCTATTGTTCACGTAGTGAAATATATACGTACAGTACAGCATATAGACAATGACCTCAAGATGAGTAAGAAAGAAGGGATGAAATTCTCCCTGTAAGCAGTAAAACCCTCCTCTCGTCTCCTTCACGCCAGCAGCGACACTACTCAAAGATAAAGTGCGCGTTACAGTAAATTGTCAAGTATTTTTAGAGTTTAATTGTCAATTATTAATTAGTATCTTAATGGTTATAATTTTAACTGTAATTAATAGGGTAAAACCCCAAAAAAATATTTGAAATGGGCATGTATGGTCGTGTGGAACGAATCGAGTGATTTTTAGTGCATTCTTATGGGGAAAATTGTTTTGGTGTACAAGCATTTTGAGTTACGAGCTCTTGGAACGAATTAAACTCGTAAACCGAGGTATTACTGTAATCACTTCTCAAAGGTAGATCTTCTTCAAAGTGTTAGACAAAATCCCTTATGATCATTTGATCAGATCTGAAACAGCAAACCCTCGATCTGGCTCTTCTCGAGACTCACTAGAGTAATGACACCGTAGAGTTTCTCCACTTTGGCACGCAGGTCCTGGAAGCAGGTGACGATTCTGTTGTGCAGGGGTTTGAGCTGCTCCGTGGATTTCTCTCCGTGGATCCGAATCCCCTCATCAAGCAGTGGGACCTGATATGAAACCGACATTAAAGCATTAAAAACTTTAACAATTTGATGCTTTTTCAGTCCCTGATTTTAGACATACAGTGCAACAGCACAAATCTGTCAAAAGATTTTGCAATACATATATTTGCGTACATGTAATCTGTTAAAAAATAATTTGGCCAACTTTTCATTACAATAGAGATGGTTTCAAAGCTAACAGAAATTTGGATTAAAAGAAATATGTTTCGCTAACTATAATCTTAAGGTTTGCTTCTCTGATACAAAGAGAAAACAAGATTACTTTCATTCATGCAATTTAATCCATTTGATTATCTAAAAATAGGCAGTTTCACATGTTTATTAAATACATACTAGCATTTACAAGTTTGGCGTCAATAATATATATATATATATATATATATTTTTTTTTTTTTTTAAATCAACAGTATAATTCAGCAGGGATACATTCAATTGATCAAAAATGTTATAATAATACAGAAATAATGTTGTAATGTAGTTCAGTCAGTAGATAATTGATGTTTACAACGCCAAGATCAAGGGTTCGAACCCAGGCAAGGCAAGAACTGATTCAATGTGTTTCTTGAATGCAATGTAAGTTGCTTTAGATAAAAGCATCTGCCAAATGCATGTAAATGTAAATAAAACAATAATAATAATTTTCTGTTCATCAAAGGGTCACAGTTTCCACAAAAATATTAAGCAGCACAAATGTTTCATATAATGTCTTCCATAATATAATTGATATATAATTACAATACATGTTCACCTTATTCAACAGATTCATTGTTTAGTTGGTATATTTTGAACAAATCACTGAACAAAAACATAAAAAAGTAAATGATCCTACAGATCACAAACGTTTGAATGGTAGAGTAAAAGTCATTTTTAATGAAACTATTGTGATATAGATAGCAAACATAATATGTGAACATATATCTCACTCTATGTGAATAATCTGGGCGTTGTGTGAACGGTTAAACACAATACAGTCACCTGCAATGCGATCAGGTGTTTTAAGACTTCAATGCGTTCCAGGTGGTCAGGGTTATTCTTCATGTAAGTCTCAGTGAAAAACGCCTGAGGGGTGAGACAAAAATTTCAATTATGATCAGCCGCTGCTCCAGCAGACCCAACGCCTCGAGACACACATCAATTTTTCATTTCTGACCAGGAGAAAAGGAACAGAGCAACTCTTGAGCACATCTGACTGATTCAGCTGAGCATTACCAGGGTGTAAGCTTGATTTGGGCTTGATATCTTATGGTTAAAAATTAATAGAATCAAAATTACAAAAAAGGTGTGCACATCCCAAACCTTTATTGGGTTCAGGTGCAGGACAAAAAGACGACAAATCACAGGAGCAAGAAGAGTAAGCACACTGAGTTCACAGCTCTGAAATGAACAGAAGCAGCAGAAGAGGGAAACCAGGGGAGGAAGACTGACCTTCTCATAGTTGGAGAAGCCGCCCATGACAGCCGGGTCCACGATTCCATTGAGCATCATGGAGAGCGGGTGCACAGGAAGAGAGCGGTCGCACGCCTGCTGCTGGACCAGATTACTCAGCTTCTCATTGGCCAGCTCCATGGTTTCTATGGCGTTGTCCAAAGGGCTGATCTCTTCCTACAAATGAAGGACAGTTGAGACATTTATAATGTTAAAAATATAGATTTTTGAAATATTTTTCAAACCCTAACCCTATATATATTTATACACAGTAATTCCTCGGTTTCCGAGTTTAATTCGTTCCAAGAGCTCGTAACTCAAAATTCTTGTACACCAAAACAATTTTCCCCATAAGAATGCACTAAAAATCACTTGATTCGTTCCACACGACCATAAATGCCCATTTTAAATATTTTTGTTGGTTAATTTTAACTAATTAATTAGTTAAAATTAAAACCAATGACATCTCATATAAATACTAATTAAGAATAGACAACTAAACTCTAAAAATACTAGACAATTTACTGTAACGTACTTATCTTTGAGCAGCGTCACTGCTTACTGTATATGTGTGTATATATATATATATATATTTTTTTTTTTTTTTTTTTTCAAATAAAAGTAGTTCTTTTGAAATTATTTTAGATTTTTCAATTGATCCTGAAAAAATTGATCACGTTTACCAGAAAAATATGAAACAACAGCAAATCAGTATATTTGGACGAATTTCGTAAGGATTATGTGATCATGTAATGATGTTCAAAATTCAGCTTTGATCACTGGAATAAATTGCATTTCAATAAATCAGTAATAAAATGTAGGATTTAAGTCACTTGTGAATGAGCTAGAGGCAAGTTTAGCGCAGATAAAGGAATTTCATTATAAAGGAATTTCATTGCCTGCCAAGCTTTGGCTTTACGCACCTTTGTCGCTTTCTCTCACACACATGCCCTCAACATGAGAAAAATAGAGAGGCTTTGACACATGAACTGAAGCACTAAAATGTGCTAAAATCTAAATGCAAGTGCTAGACAGCACTGACCGATGGACAAGAGTTGAAGGAACGGTCCCTGTCGAAATGAGCCAGTGGTGCAGCATCATGAAAGTTTATCATTTGCACGTGACGTGAAAGATAACTTGCGTGTGTCTGACAGCACGTGAACATTGAATTGATCTCTATCACGTCTTGTGCTTGCTGACAATCTCACACAAAATGATGTCAAAGTGCCACGTCTTGGCAAGTATCCTAGTAAACATAGTCGTTTATATAAGTGAATGTAAAAAACAGTTTAGAAAGACAACACATGTGTACAATATCAGTCTACTGGATCTGTGCATCGTCTTAAAGTGACAGCAGCCTAATATTGTTGCTGCTGTCTGTGTTTTTAATGTTAATCTAACAGACACTGCCAAAAAAAAATGTAACTTGCAACTTAAGAATTCTACATTAAATATATACAGTGATATTTGAAGTTATTTTACATTTGATTACTTTATTCAATTTCTGTACATAATATCTTGCATTTACTGTGTTTATTCCATTGTGTTGATTTGTGCTATTGCTAGAAGTTAGTTTAGTCATCTGTTCTTATTTTATTACAGACGGTTTACTTGTCTTTAATAGGGTTTGAAATGTATAATTTATATTTATGTATATGTTTTTTTCATTTGCATTGTTTTTGGATTCCATGTAAAAAATCTGGCAAGTCAAATAAATGTATTAGCCAATGGCGACTTGAGTTTCAGTGTGTCCATAGAGGGTTGTACATTTAAATGTGTAAAGTAAATTTGCAAATACATGTCAGGGTTAGTGGAATAAGTTGACGTTGAGGAGCATCATCATAAAGTTATCAGATATTAAGCAGACAGTCTACTAATACTCTAATTAGAGTTAGTTGACATATAGTCAACAGAATGTCTAAATTGGACTACTGAAATAAAATGTATATCTCAAAATAGTTTTTACTCTATTTTTGACAGAAATAAATGCAGCTTTGGTGAGCAAAGACTCAAAACACTTGAATGGTAGCGTACGTTTATGAGAATGAGAGCAGAATATCATAGACTTGTAAGAGGGCTATTTCAATCTATGTCAGGAAACAATATCCTAGCAACACACAAGCATCACTTATATTTTATATACTCGAATAAAATGTAATCAGCTAAATTTTTATTTCATTATTTCAGAAAAATGAAATAATGAAAACAATGACATGCACGGATGAATTGCGTAATGTCATTAAGTATTTTGTTCATGGATAAGTATTAAGTTAACATGTTTTACATTTGACAATAAAAGACAGTTGTAGAATATTTCGAGAAAGACGAGTCACTCACCACAGATATGGATTTCACTTCAAACCACTTGAGGATTCCTGGAAAGCGGTATGCCGTAATAAAGGTGGTCCTTTCGATCCACATGGTCTGTGAAGTCAAAGGCAAACAGGCACATTTACACAGAGGGGTTTCCAAGATCTGAATATTCCTCTCCATTTATGAATAATTATATAGAACTGAATTACAGGTTCTAATACCACCTAGAAAACAAGAGAAATTGTCCAAAGAATCACAACATTCGTAATTATTGGCAATAAAGGCGAGTTCTTCAGTGTTAGTGCGTGGAAACTTTTTTTGTGTAATTTTTCAGTTTTGATATTTATTTATTTTTTGCCGTTTACTACAATATGATTTTGTTCTTGAATGTAACACTCTATTTACGGTAGTTCTAGTCTCTATGAAAGCCCTCCATCAAAAATGCACAGTGTGCTCTGATTGGTCGATTGGTCTTTGGGAACTCTCCCGCCCCTTCCCATAACTGCGAGATTCAATACACCACTAACTCAACTCAACCAGCCCGCGCCCCTTTATTCTATACCTTTAATTATTTAAATGAGGAATATTGTGACATGTTCCTTGCTTCAAAAAATAACTTCAGTTAGTTCAAACTGCCTTATGCAACAGCAACAGTACATACTAAAAGTTGAAAATGTAAAACAGCAGGAGCCCTTTAAATGACTGCTTTTATTTTCCATAATTTCTTTTCAGTCATTTGTGAATATCAGATATGGATTTGTTTAATCATTTCGTTTCGAGATTTCATTTAAAAAATTTTAAGCTTATTTAATACCCAGCATGAGCTACAATTAGAAATATTTGTATTCATATGTCCTACAATGTTTATATTGTCTTTCTTCCAAGAAACATAAAAAGAAATGTTAGAATGTTCAAGCAGTTCGTTACAAAATGTGAATAAAAAGTAAAAAGTAGAACCATTTTTACAGGCAAACTCCAAAGACAACAAATTAACACTGATGTTTTTGATCTATTCCTTTAACATTGCATTAATTTTAATGACTTGGAAATCATTTTTTCAGATACAAACTTCTGGTTTGCCATCCCTGCATTAATTTCCTTGGTCAGAAATCTTTATGAAAACCATCAGTCACTCTTGACGCTTCAAACTAAAGCTTTCCTAACAATTTTGACATGCTAAAAAAAATGCATAATGTCGACAAATGCTGAAATAAACGTTTGAAATCAGCTTTTTCGTTCACTCCAATTACCCTCATCTGCCTTGTCGGTCAGCCTCAAGGATTCAATCTTTGTTCAACTTACGGCAAACTCATTGTCAGGATCTTTTTCTCCTTTCCTGAATGGCCTTGAATACTGGAACTTATCCACCTCATTTGTTCTGTAGTAACTGAGAAAACAACATTTAATAAGATTTATAAAAGCATTATTTACAATACATTTGAATTGCGACAAGGGCGTTATATTTCATACTTGAGGATTTGTTCAGGGAGGCCCTTGTCCTTGAAATGTGTAGGTAAGTTTAGGACAGGCTTCACTGTAAAACACTGAATATCTGCAGGGAATTGATTAAGGGAAAATATTGGGCTAAAATATTTGGCATTCGGACAGAATACTGATTAAATGTGAAGTCTGGGTTTATAATGCCTTTGGAAAACTTGCTCACCAAGGATGCATTTATTTGATCAAAACATAGTAAATACAGTAATATTGTGAAACATTATCATCTATTTGAATCGGGTTTTAAATGTAATTTATTCCTGTGATCAAAGCTGTATTTTCAGCATCATTATTCCAGTGTTCAATCTCACATGATCCTTCACAAATCATTCTGATACGATGACTTGATGCTCAAGAAACATTATGTATGTTGAAAATAGTTGTGCTACTTCATGTTTAATGAATAGAATAATCTTTTTGTAACATTATAAATGTCTTTACTGTCACTCTAGATCAATTCAATGTACCCTGCTGAAACAAAATAACAGATCCCAAATTCTTGAACATTACCATATTTGATTTAACATTACATTAAAAAACACACACACACGGACAAAACTACTGAAACATTGTACTGAATTTAGGCTTTAACATCAGTATCTTGCTGGGTTAAGGGTCAAGGGTCAAGGATACGTTGACCGGGTGAGTTATAGATGCCGTCACCAGGGGGCGATGTGCTGGTGATCTTCACTGCGTTGGGAAACTGAGACATCAGCTTGAGGCTAAAGTCTTCCAGCCACTCATACTCTTTACCACGGTAAATGAACATTTTGTTCTGTTTGAAAACAGCAGAGTAAAAATTTATGAAGAGTGTATAAACTGACAACATGGTTTGCTGCGACTTTTAGCTAGTATCCAGGTTTTGTTAGAAAATAATTCACAGTACGAAAATAAAATGACACAAAGATTATGAAATATGACATTACATTTTTTTCAAGTAACACTGTCCAATAATGACATCAATGGGTAGTTACATTACAGTGTAAAAATACTAAAATAATTGTATTTCTTGATGTTGTCGTTTCCTTAATAGTGTAAGCAATGTTTATTCTATTTCACCTGAAAAATGTGTTCAAATTAAGTGAAACTGGAACATGAATTTACATAAATTAAATAAAACTGTCTTCGTTTCAGAATATCACTGCTATCAATGTAAAGTTCTTTCACAAAGTGATTTTCGTGGCTCGATATCTGGCATGCAGAACCAATAAAAATGGCCCAGCCTGTCAAAGCCTGTCATTTCATTAGCTTTCTAAGGGGCTCTTGTATCTGTAAAAGTATAGCACCAGGGTTTCCAAACCCCTGACTGTGAAAACAAAAGTATTATTTTCTTGTTAAAACCCAATTACTCTGAGAGCTCTTTGGGGAGAGCTGCAATCAAAATATCTGTTTTCCTTTGGCAATGCTTGACGCTGAAATCTAACAGCGAGCCGACCCTGCCAGCATGTTTGTGTCACTGTTTAATCCATACTTTACACCGCATAAACAACAGAAAATTAGACATTTGAGCACCGAATGGGTGAAAAATTCACAGAGTTGCTGTTTGAACATCGTATCCCGTATTAAAGCCATTAAAACAAACAGGCAAAATTGGGCAGTGACGGTGAAATTCACTCACCCTGAGGAAGGTGGGGAAACCCTGACCGTAGTATCCCACTGCGAAATATTCAGGCTGAGGTCTCATAGCGTGCATGATGTTTTCATAATACTGTGCCTGCTGTTTCTGTGTACAAAAAACTGCCGTTAGCTTTTTAGACATTTAAATGTCAAGCATGAAAGAAACAGTAAAGCACTGTCGTTATTTCCTCACATTTCCTTAAAACATAAAAACGTAAAAATGTATACGTTCGCGCTGCTCGTTCATAATACTTGTGAACAATCTTGCAATTCTAGTTATGACAGCTTTGAGTGAGGAAAAGATGAACATTATCGCCCATATTTATCCATTTCTGACTGTTCTGATGGTGCAAAAAAAAAACGTCATTAATTGACAAATGCGTAACTTGTTTGACCCCTATTGCACGTAATCTTGCTAATACAAAGGCTTCAGTCAACTTCAATTACCGTTATCTGCCCCCACAGCACCTTTGATCAAATCACTTAACCCCTGCTTCTTACAAAACTTGGAAAGGCGAACAATTATGATCCTTTTAGTGGCTTAATTTAAGAGGTTAAGGTCCCTCAAATTGTTGCAATTGTTCCTACAGCTCTCTGACAATAACGCTTTCGATACCGTACCAGTTTTAAGTTTGGCAGCCGCGACTAACACTGAAGAATTGCCAACGCCGCCAATCATTTTGAATGTTGTTATGATTCTATAAAAGAATTCAGCTATTTTCTAGGCTGAACGAGAGCCTGTAATTCAGTCCATCAATCATAAACAGAGATGATTAAAGTTCAGATCTTGGAACCGCTCTGTGTAAATGTGGCTCTCTGCCTTTGACCTCGCAGACCGTTTGGCTCTTTTATTGTTAAATATGGAATAGCAATTGTTTCCCTTTACTGTTTTTCCTCCCACGTCTTATTATTTGCATCACAAAAGTTTTGCGAGGGAATGCAAAAGCACTGAAATATCATTTATCCATCCATCTCAGTTCTTCACACTAGGAATATAACCCGCAAGCCATATGCACTACACAGTGTTCTTATCGTTAACTAAAGCTAAAACTATTCATTTTTTCAGTAATTGAAGTGTTGCCTTGGTAACTGACTAAAATAAATAAGCTTAAGCTGAATTATTAAAATGACTAAATCTGAAAAAAATAATAATAATTAAAAGCTAACTAAAAGTATTAATATATACTATATTAGTTCATAAATAATATTAAAAAACAATATTGGTAAAACATATAGGGTGGGTTTTTTTTTATGATGCAGTTGGACAGCATTAAATGAAAACATTTTCCAACTCATTTTTTATTTTCATTTCATTTTTTAAACTCAAATTTTTATCTCATTTTGTGCTCCGTCATTAAGAAAGAAATAATGTACTGCATTTTCACGCAGATAATCTGCACCCTCATATAGCCCGCGGGCAGTGGGGTTCTGCGTGAAAAATTGTGCGTATAACCCGCACCTTTATATAACCCGCACACATAGATTGATTAACTTTTTTGTGTAAGTTCACATTTCGAATTTTGAATGTTGCTCGCATGACGTCAATTATCCATAACTGTTCAGGCTCGGTACACAGTGCTTGTGTTTGAAATTCACACAATAAGAAAACAAACACAAGTCAGAATCAGAAGAAAAAGAAAGAGCAGTGTCTCCCGCTGTGCAGCAGCTCGTCCCTTAAGAAGCGATTCTACAGGTGTTGATCATCGGATGAGATGAAAAGAGCCCGCCCTCATGCAGCACAGCCAATCACGTCTTCTTGCATGATTGACAGGTCAGACAGCCTATCAGCGCCAGCTGTCAGAGTGACAGTACGAGCGCCAGAGACAACAACCCTCGCAAGAAAGAAAAACAGAAAGAAAATACCACAAAAAAACCTTACGTCCTTAAGGACGTAACAAATATATTGAAATATTATTATGTGTAAAAAATTTGTGATATAACTCGCACCCTTATATAACCCGCAACCCCCCCGCGGGGTTTGTAAAATCTGGTATCACCCGTGGGTTATATGCGAGAAAGTTCGCTACTTGGGTGATGAATGGTATGAGGATGAGCAAATGATGACAGAAAACTTTTACTATTTGTTACTACACATTCCATATAATGATGACAGACAAGAAATTAGGAAAATATGATTATCCAGGACAAATGGGACATTTTTTCCAGTCATCTAATTTCATCCTAACATTTAATGCCCCAGAGGACAGAAAAGTTAAGGCAGTTGTCCCCCCAATTCATTGGCACAAAATTCTCCCATCCAATTAAAAACAAGTGCCAAGTGAGAACTTCACAGAGTCAGCGGCAGAACTGAGAGGAGAGTGTGTAACGGCTACAGTAGCTGTTATCAGACCGGGGTTTCCTTCCTCTTGCTTCAAAATTGCCAAGCTTATTTCCTGTGCTGAGTGACGGCTGCTACCCAGCCAACAGGGTTACGGATTACCAACCAGAATGTGAATAAATACGAAGTGTGAAACGAGATGAGCTCAAGGTTTTGTCTTGCTATAATATTTGTACATCACAGAGCATCTCCTGCTCTGGCAGAAGCTCGGGGGAAGTTTGTCTGTGGTGTTACTTTCAGATCGCATTACAGAAACAGGAGGGAATTCTGTCATCTGTCTTACCAGCAGTTGACTGAGCTCTATGAAATCAAACATTTGGTTTTCGTGCAGTTTAACAAGCTGCTTGGCCATCTCGATGGCCTTCTCCCACATCTGCGGAGAGAGAACAAACAAACAAGAAATGAGAAAGTGCGTTGCAGGCAAAACATCTGCTGTGTTTATTCTTTTTCTTTAAGGAACGGTTTATCAGGAGTGGAAAATATGCTGTCATTTAGTCTGCCAAAACAATGTCTTTCTTCATAAAAGACAAAACAGTACATGTTGTCCGTACCACTTGTGTGCTAAGCATACACTCATGATGTTTGAGGGACTGAATTTAAAAACACACTTTGTGACATCAGTAGACATGAAATACAGAGCAAAAGTCAACTTGACATCCATGGTCACTTAACTTTTTTTATCCATTTGGCAGATGCTTTTATCCAAAGCGACTTACATTGTATTCAAGGTTCACATTGACATTCTAATCAGTTCTTGCTTTCCCTGAGAATCGAACCCATGACCTTGGCGTTTCAAGCGCCACTCTCTACTGTTTGAGCTACTGGAAAGCTGTAATGCTCTGCTTGGACAGAAAAAAGCCGCTCACTGTAAATATTCTTAAAAAATGTGTCCTATTGTGCTCCACGGAAGAAAGGCAATCATACAGGCATGAGAAACACAGGAGCAAGTTTCCTTTTTGGGTGAAATATATCTTTAAGTGCACAACTGGTGAGTAAGAGTTTTTTGTTATTGTTTTTAAATAAATAAATACTTATATTCAGAAATGGTGCATTCAATTGATCAAAAGTGACAGTAAATAAATATTATGTTACAAAAGATTTCTGTTTCAAATAAATGCTGTCTATTAATCAAAGAATCCAAGAAAAAAATATATATCACGGTTCACACAAAAAATTCAAAAAAATGCAGCAGCTTTCAGCACTGACAATAAGAAATGTGACCTGCGTTTTCAAAATGAGGCAGAATGCGCACAGGCAAACTCTCACTTCTTCTTGATGACTGGTGCTTCCCCTCAGCAAAAGTTCGGTATAGTTTTAAAGCACAGCATTCCAACTTTGAGAGTACCGTATTTTCCCGCAGACGCAGATAATCCGCACCCTCATATAGCCAGCGGGTTTTGTGTAAAAGAATCATTGGCATAACCCGCACCCATAGATTTATTTTAGAAGCGATTCTACAGGTGTTGATCATCGGATGAGAAGAGCCCGCCCTCATGCAGCACAGCCAATCACGTCTTCTTGCATGATTGACAGGTCAGACAGCCTATCGGCGGCAGCTGTCAGAGTGACAGTACAAGCGCCAGAGACAACAACCCTCGCAAGAAAGAAAAACAGAAAGAAAATACCTAAAAAAAAACTTACATCCTTAGGGACATAACAAATATATTGAAATATTATTATGTGTAAAAAATTGGGATATAGCCCGCACCATTATATAACCCGCACCCCCCCCAACCTTTAGTTTTTTGCCTGTTTCTGTTTTGTTTTGTAGGTGTTTTCTATTTTTATTTCTTATTTTATTGTTTCTTTTATACTTTTTGTACATTTTTCTTTCAACCTGTTGTACAGCACTTTGGTTGGCCTTTGGCCATTTTTAAATGTGCTCTATAAATAAACCGAACTTGAACTTGAACTTGAAACTGGTATAAACCCCGGGTTATATGCAGGAAAATACAGTATCCATAGTGAATTCTCGATGGCATGAGTTTGAAAAAATTAAATGTGATTTTAAAACACACAGATGCAAACAAAACAATTGTCTTCGTTCCATGTACTACAGTATTTCCTGTAGCTTTCCTGTAGCTCAATCAGTAGAACATTGATGTTTGCAACGCTAAGGTCATGGGTTCGATCCCAGGGAAAGCAAGAACTGATTCGACGTGTTATCAACGTGTTTCTTGAATGCAATGCAAGTCGCTCTGGATAAAAGCGTCTGCCAAATGCATAAATATAAACGTAAATATTTCTAAATATCTGTCTTGCTTTCTGTTAGGTCTTAAGTGAACGTTTGGTTAACTGTTGGTTAACATCTGATGTGTAACATTATATCATATCCGTGTGATTAACTAAAAACTGAATATATATTGTTCCTATAGCTATGGGTTTTTGACATGGTGCTCGCCAAATTTGGTCTTATGACCAGGGATGGTTTCAGTTTTTGAATCAAATTGTGATTCATTTTTATATCGTTCAAATCATCAAATCATCTTATTAGAATGATGGATCATATAACATTAAAGACTGGAGTAATGATGCTAAAAATTCAGCTTTGATCACAGGAATTAAACTATTTAATTGTGTTAAACAGTAACATGAAAATATTTCTAGAGCTCTTTTCTGTAGTTTACAGTTGTCCTACCCTAAAAAAACATCATTAAACCATTTGGTTTCACTTTGAAGGTCCCTTTAACACATGCTGTTGATTATAAGTAACACTGCTTGTTACAAAGTTGCTTGTAGTCAGTAAAGAGTCATCAGATATTAAGCAGAATCTAATGAGAGTTAGTTTACATGTAAACTTACTTAACAAAACGTTCAAAAGAAAATAATGAAAATATAGTGTTACAAAGCATTTTATTAGATTTAAATGTACATACTCTGCCCTTGTCCAGATTGCACATGATTTCCTGAAAAAGTCTTTCCTTTAGCTCTTGTTGGGTCCATCCCTGAGTGCCGTCCCGTGGGATCAGGTGGGACGCACACGGCTTGTCGGACCACTAGAAAGAGATTGCACAATTCATTCATGCTAATCGGCCTGATCTGCTAATTACCAAACTATGTTGCAACTTTAACCAGAACACGGCAAGAGCAAAAGGTTTCTCAGAGCAGATATTTAAATGCAAACACACCGAGTTAAGCAGAATAATACGATTTTGGGGAGTGGAGGGAATTGAATTGAATATAAACTTAAATATTTTGCAATTTAACAAAGACTAAATATTTGGATTTTATAAAGACTTGGAGAATAAAAACTGACTTTTTTTAATCAGTCATAATATTTAATATGTATTATTTGTCATCATTACATTATTTTATACAGAATTATTCAAAGTTTATAGATTCTGGCAACCACTTGTCATGGAGAAGAAAGTCAAACAGTAAAGTCAATCAGTCTTCAAACAGCAACTCAGATTTTTGCATTTGCTATGGTGTTTATCAAACAACAGCAATTACATAAATATTTAGACTTAATACTTATTTTCCAATGTTTGTTTACACTTTGTTTACATTCTAATCTGCCATTCTAGAAAGAAAAAAAGAATAATATTCTATACTTTATTATTGATCTAAAGTTCTTAGAATAGTCTGCTCTCTGTAACATTTGTTTGTAACATCTTCATCAATTTATTGTTTTTAAACGTTATTTGTGGACAGCACTGAACTTTATCTTTAACCTATTTTTTGCAATTATAAAATTCTGTGATAAACGCTTCAGAAAATGCAGTACCGTCACATGCCTTCATGACCTTAAACCATTCTGATCTAAAGGTAAATGCTTAAATGACTGATATTACTGTAAAAGATAAATATGAATTCTAAAAGTAGCATTTTAATTAAAACATTTTATAGATGATTAGACTGAAAAGCAGCTCAAAGAATGTATGCATTTAGAAAGGTAAAAAATCTGATTTAATTACTTTCGCTAATTGTTTTATTTTGCTTTATTCACTTTCATAATTCCAACTGTGTTATTTCTACACTTTTGACTGTTTGTGTTTAAAATATGTATAGTATATATAACAGTATGTATAATATGTATGTTTAATATGTAGGAGTAATTAAAGTAAAAGTTCTCATTTGAGAATCATTCTCAGATTTAATGCTGACCACAATGGAACCAAACATGCTTGAGAACAAACCTCTTGCTGAAGCTCAAACGTGATGCGTAACATTGGTTCTTGTACGTCAAGCAATCATGCTTGAGCTTCTGTTTACAAAAACTGATGTGAGAGTTGATGAATGTTATATGTGAATAAAAGCCCTGTATATCAGGTCATCAAGTCAACACTCCCCATCAAACAACAGGGAACTTCAGGTGTCAAACAGAATAGATGAAATGTGAGAGCAATATGCTTAAAGTTATGAAGCGCAAACCGCGTACTAGAATAGTACACGTTTGTTTTAATTTAATCAAGGATGTACTCATTTTTTAAACCCTTCAAGTAAAAATGGCTAATTTACTTATTTTACAGATACTGACATTTTTCTTTTTTTTCTTTTTTTTTAAGTAAATGTTTACATTGGACATATTTCCAGGATTTGCAAGAGTGACAATTTATAAATATAAAAATATCTTTATGTTCAGAGGGGGTGTACACATTTATGAGATATGCATAGATGTCGGTATCTAACCACAACCAGCACAAAGCTAATCATTTTTGTTCCAAACCTCCAGCAGTTCAGCATGCAGCAGCAGGGTGTAAGCAGCCTCGGTGTAATTCTCACAGGCCAGATGTAGATCACGTAACTTGTACAAATATCTAATGAAAGAGCACAAAACATTCAGAATAACATGCGAGTCAACAAGCCAATAACTTTCAATCATCTGGCACACTTACCGGATATAAATATCCTCCCTTTTCTTTTCTTTGTAAAAGTTCTGTGGACATGAGAGAGAAGATTAATTTGATTTCTTTTTTTACAAATCTTTTACTTTTATTCCTGATGAGAAGAATATTCTATATTCTACATACTATATAGAATCCTAGGGTACTTGAATACATTTTAAAGTATGCTTTATGCCAAAAAGGTTCTAAGGAGCAAGGTCTTTAAAGATCACATAATACTTTCATGTTTAACAGGTTATATTTTCTAGAGATTAAATATGTTTAGTTTATAAAATTCTAAAACAATTAAAGTAGTTAATTAATTAATACTAAATCCATAGAATGATTCCATGATAGGAACCCCTAAAAGGTTCTATATATTGTTGCTGTATATAGAACCTTTGGTAACACTTTATTTTAAGGTGACATAGTTACATGTACCTACATGTACTTACTACAGTAATAAGCAAATTAGTAATAATTTAAAGTTGCTAACCATAAAAACCAAACCCTAACTTTATAGCAAGTACATGTAGTTGATTACAGTATTTTCCCGCATATAACCCGCGGGTTACACTAGATTTTTACAAACCCTGCAAGGGGTGCGGGCTATATAAGGGTGCGGGCTATATCACAAATCTTTTACACGTAATAATGTTTCAATATTGTTTGTTTTTTGTGGTATTTTCTTTCTGTTTTTCTTTCTTGCGAGGGTTGTTGTCTCTGGCGCTTGTACTGTCACTCTGACAGCTGGCACTGATAGGCTGTCTGATCTGTCAATCATGCAAGAAGACGTGATTGGCTGTGCTGCATGAGGGCGGGCTCTTTTCATCTCATCCGATGATCAACACCTGTAGAATCGCTTCTTAAGGGACGAGCTGCTTCACAGCGGGAGACACTGCTCTTTCTTTTTCTTCTGATTCTGACTTGTGTTTGTTTTCTTATTGTGTAAATTTCGCGCACGAGCACTGTGTACCGAGCCTGAACAGTTATGGATAATTGACGTCATGCGAGCAACATTTGAAATTCGAAATGTGAACTTACACAAAAAAGTTCATCAATCTATGGGTGCGGGTTATGCCGATGATTTTTTACACAAAACCCGCTGGCTATATGAGGGTGCGGATTATCTGCGTCTGCGGGTTATCTGCAGGAAAATACGGTAATATTACTCTTTACTTATTTGAGGAAGTACAAAGTAACTACGTCACCTTAAAATAAAGTGTGACCGAACAGTGTACAGTAAGACTTCTTTAGTCAATCAGCTTCACAAATTAAGTCCTGCTGATGAAAAGTAAGGTTCACCAAACTAGACCAGCACTAAACCACTAGTCCTCACTGGTCGTTTCAGCAGGTTGAGCACGTGATAAAGATGTGTCTGTATTCAGGCGGTCCGCTTCTCACCAGGACGTTGACTGTGCAGCTCATGCGGAGCTCCGGGCTCTCGTCGTGGGCGATGGTGCGGTAGGCCAGCAGGTTCTCCAGCAGACTACTCAAGAGCAGAGCCAACTCCTCACCGGGCTGACACAGATACCGATGCCGCCGACAGTGCTCCAACAGTCTGGACACAACACAAACACGGAGACATGGAGACAGCCACACAGGCACAAACACTACAAAAAACTCAAAATACAGAGAAGGATTGACAATAAAAATATTGGAAACACATGGTTCTAAACATTGCAAAGAACCTTTCAGCAAACAGTTTTTAAAAAATGACCAATGAAAAACCTATGGTTCCTTGAGGAACTAATGGAACCTTTAATATATAAAGGTATAAAATGTTTTGGACTCAAAGAAAAACATGGTTTCTTTTAAGAAGTGTTCACTGATAGGTTTTTTGGAAACTAAAGATAGTTTATTATTTTTAAAAGTATAAATGGAGAGAAAGATCTCACGTTTTTTCCAGCAAAATCTTGTATTGTTCATCACCGCGGCCTCCTTCAACTTCCTGGTCCAGTTTTGTAATTAGCTCATTTTCAAACTGCAAACCACATAAATGCTGCTGGTCAATGTCACTGTTTATCTCACCGCACAATCCAATGATGAGCCGTCAGAAAATGACTAAAAATCGACTAAATGACTATTTATTTATTATTTAAAATATGTCTTTTTATTACGGAGGTATATTTTGTTTTATTTTGCAGGACCCTGAATCTAATCGTATCATAATAAGTTTAATTTTAGGTATATCATATTGATGATTAAAAATAATAATTGTATCAAAGCATCTGTTTTACTTCCCCTAATCACCATATTACATATAAATTATATTATCAGGCATATAAAGAATATAAATTATAATAGCACACACAATTCTGGTAACACTCAAGTTTCTAGTAAACACAATAGCTAATAATAAACAACACTTTAGCAGAAATTATTTATCTTGGTTAATGTTAATACATTGTTAAAATTTCAATTAATGATGAAAAAATAATATTTCTAGGTCTTGAATCCTAATGCATTAGCACTGTTTATAATTAAATTAATCTATATTTAAATTTTTAGATTTTTCTGCACTGAATAAAAAATACCAGCTTCTTCTAAGAAAGAATTATTCGGCTGTCATGAGTGTGCCTATGATGTCTAAATAATATGCTTTCTAGGTAGACAACATTTTGGAATTGGTTTGGAAACAGAAGTTCTCAAAAAAAAACAACCTCACCTTCTGAAAGGTGTGGTTGGCGCTAAAATTGTGTTCACACTGCATCATGTCAAAGAAGATGGGGATGGTGGCTTTCCTCAGGTCGGGCTCAGGCACTAACGTGGCTTCCAGGATCGGCCCCACCATTGCAGGGATGAATTTCAACTTCTCTGGGCCTGGAAGTGACGCATACATCCAATGATTTTTATATGTCAATATGCACTCTGCCTCAGCTATTAAAGTCAAATAGTACAGTAGTGATTTTACAATCTATAAAAAGCTATTTGAACAACAAGAGAGTCCTTAAGAACATTCCTTTCTACACTAAGTTTCTGTAATTGTCACGGTCTCTAACAGATAAGAGGCACAGTAAAAAGTCTTTTACCAAGATTCTGCCACATATCTCCCAGCTTAAACCCGATGCTTTTCCGCATGTCTCCATACCTGTTTACATTTTTAGGAACACAATTTAATCATTTTTAATAAGTATTTAACTAAACTTGAACTCAAATATAGATGGAACAAGGTCTCACTCACTTGTTGAGAATCTTATCTCGTTTCTCAAGCGAAAAGGACTCCAGCTGCAAGGACTTATGGGTAAGGAACGCAACAATCAGGTGAAAGTAGTTGTTCCATAGCTATTGAGGAAAAGCAAGAGGAAATAACCACTGTAAAACAATTTCCTGAGTACAGAATGGACATAAAAATATCATAAGACCACGGTAATGATTAAAACAATTCTGACTACAAAACATCTGAATACAGTACACATATTTCAGACAATTGCTCCTTTGATGAGTTTTGGTCTAATTACCATTTAGTTTCCTGAACAAATGAAAGCATTATATACAAAAAAGTACAAAAACATACCATGGTATTACTAAGACATAAGTATGTCATAAGTCTGTACAATATTGTAGCATATTGTATAGGGCATGTGTGTATGTTACTATACTAAATGAATATAAGAATACTATGATATTATAGTATCAGCGTACGTCTTAAAAAAACAGTAATATGCATACATTTGCACAGGGTATATAATCAAAGTGCTTTTAGTTTAGGGTTAAAATCTCACTATTAACAAGGTGCTTATCATCATGATATTACTAGGATATTGGCTGTTTATACTCAAAAAGCACATATTAATGCCTCATTCTGCATCCCTCAATCCTACCCAATACCTAAACTTAACAACTACCTTGCTAAACATTAATAAGAGATCATTAGAAGTTTACTGAGACAGAATAGTTACGGTAATAGTGAGAATTGGACCCTAAAGTAAAGTGTGACAGTACTGTTTTAACAAGCTGCACAATTTGAGGGATGATTTCCGTCAGGATAAGTTTAATACTTATAAACAATAGTTATAATAACAGGTTTACTGAAGAAAATCTGAATTTACCATTTCATTGTTTCAAGGAGCAGAATTGTCCCCGTTCTACAATTAGCGAGAAACGCACTTGGACACTGCTTTTTAAACTATGCTTGTGTGTTGGGTTACACATCATAGATGAGTAAGGCATAGTCACGCTTTGATTATTTAAACAAATTAGTTTATATTGATTTACTGTAATGCAATTGCTTTTTTAATTGCGTGAGGTCTTCCGGGGTGAAATACTTCGGATGCACAGGGTGCTGGATGAATGGTAACCAGGCAACAGAAAGTTTAGCTGTATTTTCAACAGCGGTATAGAAAGCCTAAGTGCAGGAGGTGCAGAATCCATACAGTTTTCCAAAAGATAAATCACAAATGAGCAGCACAAAAACATGCTACATAAGAGCATTCAATTATCCGAAAGTATTCACATGCTTCATTGAAATGCCCTAATATTATTATCCTGGGGGGGGATTACATATACGTGTACATGGCAACTGCAAACTTGCATGGATGCATGCAGAGATACTCACAGCACTCACACAGAACGTTAATTTATTTGATTAATATTTTATTTTTTATCTCTGGTCTTATTAAAATGTCTGTCAAGTTTTTAGCAGCAAAAAAAGCCGTAAATTAGATTTATCACCACCATTTTTTACACGCTCTCAGACCCTTAGAATTAATCAAGATGTAAATCCCCTCTTCACATATCAAATGAAGAACAGGGCTTTGCTTTGCTTACACATTGTAGTTGTGGGTCAATAAAATCCATTATTTTGATTTACTTATTTAACCACACTGTCAGATGCCATTTTGATAACAACAAACAAAGCCCGGGTTTGTGGGATATCATTGGGACTGAAGGGTCTACGCCGCCTTCAAAAAAAACAACTAAAATGCAGTAGGCAGGTCTTAGCAGGCAGGATGTTGTGCAAACATCAGATTTGAACATGCCTTAATACCTTCCTGCCTCTATATGCAATTCCATTTAACTTAAAACACAGATACACAGATTTTTCACATTTGGCCATTCACAAAGTTAAAACAAAAAAAGTGGAAACATATTTCATTCAGTTTATTTTTTAAATGCCACTGACAAAACAAAAAGCGTGTCTGTAAACCATCATCATTACGGTATTTAAATGTCAGTTAGTTGTGTTTGATTCACAACAATATTTGTAATCAGTTATTCAGATTACTATGGAAGCCCATTTCCGCCACTGTTGAGAAAAAAAAGGATTAAGTCGAAATAATGACTTAGTATCTCGAAATAACGAGAAACTTTCTCTAAATAACGACTTAGTATCTCGAAATAACGAGAAACTTTCTCGAAATAATGATTTAGTATCTCAAAAAAACGAGAAACTTTCTCGAAATAATGACTTTGTATCTCGAAATAACGAGAAACTTTGTCGAAATAATGACTTAATATCTCTAAAAAACGAGAAACTTTCTCAAAATAACGAGAAACTTTCTAGAAGTAATAACTTAGTATCTCGAAATAACGAGAAACTTTCTTGAAATAATGATTTAGTATCTCGAAATAACGAGAAACTTTAACTTCTCGTGCTTCTTGGCATCGGAAAAGGGTGTAAATGCGAGATCACAGCGAACATGACACGTTCTGCAAGTCATTATTTCGAGAAAGTTTCTCATTATTTCAAGAAACTAAGTCGTTCTTTCGAGAAAGTTTCTCGTTATTTCGAGATACTAAGTCATTATTTCGACTTAATCTTTTTTTTCCTCAACTGTGGCAGAAACAGGCTTCCATAGATTACACAGGTTGAGCTGTATACATTTTTTTTTAAATTTATCCTATACTATCGTTCAAAAGTTTAAGTTCGTTCTCATTTATGTTTATGAAAGTCTCTTATGCTCACCAAGAGCTGTTTTTACTGTATTTATGATCAAATACATAGTGATATTGTGAAATATTTATAATTTATTCCTGTGAACAAAGCTGTATTTTCAGCATAATTACTCCAGTCTTGATTGTCACATGATCCTTCACAAATCACGTCGATTTGCTGCTCAAGAAACATTCATAACTATCACAATTAGCTTTTTCAGCATTCTTTTAACGAACAGAAAGTTCAAAAGAACAGCATGTATTTGAAATAGAATATAAACGGTGTTACTCTCACTTTTTAAATGAATACTTCCTTGCTTAATAAAAGTATTATTTATTGCTGACCCCAAACTGTGTAAAAGAATGATACAGAACAACATCACACAACACTGGCCTCTGAACATCTCCGTCTTGCCTGAAGAATAATTGCGTTCTTGAAACCTCTTTTACGAGACCTCATCAAACTGACCTGCAAGTGGAAGTGAGCGGACTCCAGGAAATACTTGTTGAGAACATCAGAGTACTGGTCTATCGCCCGCAGAAAGACTTTCATTTGGAGAAGATTCATGATCATCCAGTCCGGCGGAAACACGTTGCCCATCAGGTTTTTGAACATGATGAAAGTCTCCATTAGAAAATCCTGGTGGAGAGGCAACAAAAAACATTAATTACTGTTGTTACTGTTTTTAATGTTGTTTATATGTCTGTGTGGTGTTTTAATATGCTTTAAGACCAACCATGTGCAAATTCATTAGAGTTTAACATCGCCTGTTTCTCTTACGTCGCAAACTACCTAGTCACACATCTGGCCGGGTATTAGCATAATTAACCGCTCTGGAGTCTCAAGAGAAGCCAGATTATCACTATATTTTTCTGTTGATATGAAAAATCAGGTACTTGTGAATTATAGTACAGGTGAATTATGTATATGATGTATATTACGGTGTTGTGATGAACTATTTGCCATTCTTCACTGACGTTCTATGACGTTTAAAGCGTTTCTAAGGATGATGGTTTTATGATTTAACATGTTTTGTGTAAAACATTTTGAAATGTTTCCCTTTGGTGATGAATTTTAAGGGATAAAACGACTGACTACAGGTGGGCTTAAGGAGCATGTACGCACATGCCAAGAAATTGTCTGATTCAGACCAGCAAACGAAACTTGTGCACATACATGACCAAGCAGGAAAAACAGATGCTAATTTGAAGCCGCACTTATTCCGTTCCGCCATTAAACCCTGACTCACTTCAACTGACGACAGGGAACAGAGCCACACGTGTCGCATCAGCCAGCTGTGTAAAAGGTGAATTATTTATAACTTAACTCTCGGAGCACAGAAGGCTCTTTCTGCATCTGTGATGATGGATGGCTCCTGCGGAGAGAGCGGGAGACTTACGATAATGTCCTGTCTGGTTTTGAAGGTGCTGATGTATTGTGCGTAATGTGCATCTTCCATTTGTTTCAGGATAGCGGTCATGCATGCCAGATAGTGGCCCTGTGTCCAGAGGAAGAGAAGGAATAATCAATAACTTCACATGTGCTGCCCACAACGCTATGAAAAACCATAGCTATGAGCCTGGGCAAAGAAATAAACAAGTTAAGTTCAGTGGTGCGGGCTGTTGTTGTTATGAGTTTCAGCAGGTGTGTGTGGGCTCGAAATAACACCAGCTTTGGCAGGAAGGTAAGCGGATTTATCTCTGCTAAATCTTTCTAGAACGCTCCATTTTGTGGTGTGCTTGTGTCTTACTATGAAGGGAGAGTCCAAGCTCAGGTTGATGACCGTACGGTTGACCCTCCGCAAGAGACGGTCCACAATTAGCTTCACATGACCGGATGTTGGACCCTGAAAGCATACAAAAGTGAAGGAGATGCATTGATGGATGCTTGAATGAGTGATGACTGAATCCAGAAACTACTCTCTCTCATAAAATGACCTTAAAGGACCTTATTTTGGACATTTGCAATGCAACTGTCTCAATACATAACAAACCAAAATGTCAGCCAATCTTAAATGTATCAACAAGCCAGTGACATGCATCAGAGTTGAAAGATCAGCCTGTCTGTATTCATAAAAAGTCACTCGTAGCCTTGTGTAGTCACTATGTCGTAATCCTCAAGGCTGCATTTATTTGCAGTAAAAAATACAGTGAAAACAGTAATATTGTGAAATATTATTACTATTATTATTTGATCTCTCACAACTCATTCTAACAAAATTGCTGCTCAAAAAACAATCAATGTTGAAACATTTTGATATTTTCGTGGCAACCGTGACGATGATTTATGTCCATGCATTCTTTGTTGAAAAAAAAGTTTAAAAGTCTTTGTCTTAACTGTCCCTTTTAAATCTATTTATTACAGTGCATCACTTCTGAATAAAAGTATTAAATTCATTGATCTTGCACATCCATTTTCATGTTTTGCAAACAAACAAAAAATGGGGTTTTCTGCGCTGTATTCTACATTATCTTGTTAAATTACAAATCAATCAGTAATGTTTTACATTGTGTGTCATTGTTTCTAGGTAATACAAGTGTGTTCATGAATTCATGGACATTTTAGCAGGATAATTTCTAGATTTTGGGTCAGTACATTTTTTAAAGCGATTTTAAAAGGTATAGTGTTATTTTCACCAATACAGGTCGCTTTTCCAAAAAAGGCGTGGCTAGATGACGCCATTGATGAGCATTGAATCATGGGAGTTATCTTTATCTCTTCCAAAGGAATGTGAATCCAATGGAGTTGGGCAGAAATCATTGAATTTATTACATTTAAATGCTAATAAAAGACACCTGCGATACACACCGGTCTCAAGACTTTTATTATTGCTTCCGCTCTTTCCGTTGTGTATGCGGGGTAACACAGCGCTGTTTTACATGACTAAATCAATCAAACTAAATACATTTATTTATGTATATTTACATATATACATTAGGAGTGTGTTAAAAGTTGTATGAGAAATTTGTTTCACTTTGCAGTAAGCTAGATTAATGTTAAAATATCATATTAATAAAAGCTGGATGACTAAATGAGATGCAATTAATGCTATTAGAGAAAATAGTGTAGTAAATCAAGAAAACAAGCAATTCAGACTAAGCGTGTTGAGCTATACAACAGTGATTTGTTTTCTGTTGATGAACGTATTCAAACATATAATAAAAAGCATAATATATTAAAGCGTCTCTGTTGTTTTCATGGTTGAATGATCATTAAATTGATCAAAAGTGACAGTAAAGTCTTTTACATTGCTATTAAAAATATATATATTATCTCCTAGGGCTTTCGAGTTATAACCACCAAACTTGGGTCAGACCTTCATACTGTTCTGATTTGAATTGCAAGGCTATATCCTTTCTGACTGATTTTTCTTTTTAACTGATGATCAAATCTTTGAAGTGTTCAATAGACTTTCATTGAGAGGGTCAAAACTTTAGCAAAAGAGTACTTAAGCCTCATCCACCAAGTATTTATCACTATCAAAGCCTTGCAAATAACTTAGGGCATTAAAGCAATATTCTAATTCATGCTAGAAATAAAAACAGGTTAAATCATGTTAGCAACATTTTTTGACTTTCAAACGTCAAGCTTTTAAAAGTTTGCAACACCAAGGTCAAGGGTTCGATTCCCAGGGAAAGCAAGAACTGATTGGAATGTCAATGTGTTTCTTGAATGCAATGCAAGTCGCTTTGGATAAAAGCTTCTGCCAAATGCATAAATGTAAATGTAAGTGGAAATGACTGGGTTAACAGAAAAAAACCTTATTGTTGAGCCCTGACTGAATAATGTATAAGGAACATGTAAACAGAGATTATTTTAATGCATGATGAATCCTATGAGTGAATTTTAAAACCTCTACGCCGACTCAAAGCAAGGCAATTGGTTTTGCTCTTCAGATGGTCTGCGGCTGAGATAAGGTTCCTCATAACTGGCAGATGTCGTAAGGGACGGTCTACCGCATCACTCACCACATTTTTGCAGTCCAGCATGTCCAGTACAGTGCTCAGCAGCTGTACACAGGCCTCCAGGTCAGGTTTGTTGGAGTGATCGTCCAGTTGTCCACTCAGCTGATCTGTGATCAGGGGCAATAAAACATCTCTGCAGTCTAGAAGCACAAGAGAATATGAGGGGTTTGGGATGACACACAGCTTGTGCACTATGCCTTTAGTGTGATGTCCATGAGAAAGATTATATGTTGCGTCAAATCCTACCTGGCTGTTTGAACAGGTTACTCTCCACAATTTTCACCAGACAGCCCAGCTTCTGCCTCACCATCTGAAAATCTGGGATGCTCTCGATGAACTTAGCCAGCTGAACACTGTGAAAGAAAGAAAGAAAGAAAGAAAGAAAGAAAGAAAGAAAGAAAGAAAGAAATGCATTCCACGAAAATGCAGTTAACTATAAATGAATAATATGGTTCAGAAACTGTAAGTCAGAGGGGAATTATGAAGGCTGGACAAGAAAAGAGAGATCTTACATCACATACTTAAATCTAATCTGTTTTTTCTTTTTAATTTTGACATATACTCTGTCCTTAATTTGTTATAAATAAAAACGTTCTTCAAATATTGGATGTTTACAACCCTGTTAAACGTGTCAACCAATTTACCACAAACACATTCTGTCAGTAATAACGGTAGAAAGACATTTAAACTTTAAAGCTAAAAAAAGAAAGATTTTTTTACTGAATTCTAAAATAAATAAATAATCCAAGCTTGACATTTCTTTTGACTATCAGGACTTGTTGGTTAGTGTTTTAACGGCCTGCCAGATTTCTTGGCTATTTTCACGGCAGGTAACAAGTTGAAATACTATAAAAGATTTAAAGTTTGCTTTGAATAAAAAAAAAATCTAAAATGGATTTGTGGTTGATGGGTTAAAAATGTCTTTGAAAAAAGTTAAACCCCTACAATTTAATAAAATATCTGTCTCAGTTTCTTTTTTTAGCTTTTGAGCTACTTATAAAACGACCAAGTCATAATGACCTACATACTATAAAAATAAAAAATATATATTTATTCATGAATATATTGAGAATTATTTCTATGCACAATATATGTTGGTGTAGCAGAACTACATGAACCCACATTACACAACTCTGTACTTCAGTGTCTGCCTTTGCTTTTGAAGTTGAAAAATGACTTCTGTACAGACAACTGATATTTTAGTTCCTTCACCCTTCTTCTTCTCAGTTCACTTTTTGGAGGGAAGTCAGTGTCATAGTGTTTATGAACAATACCGCTCCAAATTTCCCTTCTTCGGTATAGCAATGACAGATGGGCAGATTGAGGCAAACGCACTTCAAAAATGGCAGTGAAAATAAATTCCACCTCCCACTCCGATATATGATCTGATCCCAGCAATTATTGAAAATAGAGATGCCATGTTTATACACAGTTGGGTACATTTCATTCAGTTTTTGCTTTTGTACACTGCTCCCATTCATTTTAGCATGTGTTGATAGAGACTTTGGTAGATTTAACATCTGAGAGTGGCAGAGAACTTTAACCATCTTATTTACATTCACGTGTGTTTTACTGTAACCATGAAAAAAAAAAAGTTTTCTCTTTACCTGAGCTCTACAGCATCAAAGACCTTCTGCAATTCATTGATGATGGTGGGAAGATATTTCAAGATTGCTCCCTGTTAGAAAAACAGATATGCATACATTACATATATATATTTATAATTTATTCCTGTGATCAAAGCTGAATTTTAAGCATGATTACTCCAGTCTTCAGTGTCACACGTTCCTTCACAAATCATTCTGACATGATGATTTGCTGCTCAAGAAACATTTTGCAGTATTATCAAATGTTGAAAACAGTTATACGACTAAACACTTATGTGGAAACCGTGATAGATTGATTTCTAGGACTCTCTGAGGAACAGAACAGCATTTATTTGAAGTAGAATCTTTTGTAACTGAATAGGGAAAAAGTACTGACCACAAACTTGGTATGAATCTTTATTTGTGGCTTTTACAAATGGACACATTCATAGTTTATATCTGTAAAAAATGTCAAAATCCATGTAGTGAAACCTGCCTTAATTTTAACTCCTTCATCCAGAGGTCTGTCCATCAGGTTGCTGATTGAAAGAAATAAGGTCCGAACAGAGTCGAGAAACTGCCCCGCATCTTCACTTTTCCCATAAAACCTGACAAACAACAAAAAGAAAAACATTTGAAACTGATTGTAGGGCATTGTGGGTGGATGTTTCATATCATTCATGTCTGTAGCACAAACGGTGTGGGATGAGTTAGGTGTTTGAGTAAGTATGAGTAATGGCAATTCGGGTCTAAATGCAGATCTGTCTGTCTGTCTATACACAGACCAACAAACATGCTGCACATGGATGCATGTCACTTGGTTATACAGTAGAACCCCGACTTACGAAATTAATCCATTCCAAGGTTGGCTTCGTAAGTCGATCTTTTCGTAAGTCGGTCAGGCTTTTACATGTTAATTGCCTAATCCATTCCAAGCCCTACAAAAACCCCACATTTAGCATGGGATGAAACGCAACCTAGCTCCATGATTCTCAATTATCTCCCTTTTCAACTCAATGTAAAGCATCCTCTTCTTCCTTTTCACTTCAGCAACAATCTTCACATCCATGGTGAGTGTTCCCCTTCTTACATGGACTATTCCAGCCATCCCTGTCATTCAGTGTGAAATGGACTATTCCAAAACTTTCCATCTGAGAGAGCTGACGGATGATTAAGGTAAAAGAGATCGGCTGAAGATTGTATATATAGTTTATTGAGTGAAATACAGGGAATTAGTGCCAATCGTTGAAGTTTTATTGATCATGCGTAACCACACATCTATGCACCTTTAATAAATACCAGTTTTGGATTATTCCCTGATTGAGACATCATTGTTCTGACCGGACAAACTGTAGCCTTCATTCAACCCGAACCAAAATCAGCGCGAATTTCAAAACTAAACTCGGAAATGTTTTTTCGCATCTCGATCATTTTGTCGTTACTCGGGCGAAAAAAACCCTGAAATCTTTTATCGTATGTTGAATTTTTCGTACGTAGAGCGTTTCGTAAGTCAGGGTTCTACTGTACAGTAATACAATGCTTTGAAACAATGCTCTTGATTTAATTGTGTTTTTTGAGCTCAAGATGGATGGAACAATTTCCCAATGTGTTTGTACATATACAGAAGTGAGTGGTTTCTAAAGCATCCTTTTACTGTTGCTTTTTCATATGCATTGTCAGATGAAGGACAAGTTCAATAAAGCCCTTTTTTGATAGTAACTAAGAGCCGGTACCCACCTTAAATAGAGAATTCGAGACTGCACAATGAAACGAAAAAGATATTTGAAGGCTTTTAAGGCGGCGTACAGTCGCTCCGTATGAGCCGGGTTCTCGGCATGGCCCACAAAATAATTTAGCACTTTGGTCAACTTCCTGTGAAAAGGCAAGGCAAAATGAGGTAATTACAGCATGCTTGCAAATAATTACAAGTCACAGCTGGGAGTGTCACTGGACAGGTGTGTGTGTAGAGAACAGATGAGAGAAGAAAAGACTGTGAGTTGGCAAAGTGAGAATAAAATGTGGACGAAACTGTCCGAGTTATATTAAAACACATTCATTTTGAAACAAAGGAAAGAGAAATATAGCTTTTCTGTAGCTCAGCTAGAGCGTGGCGCTTGCAACGCCAAGGTCATGGGTTCGATTCCCAGGGAAATTGAAAGAATGTCAATGTGTTTCTTGAATGCAATGCAAGTTGCTTTGGATAAAAGCATCTGACAAATGCAGAAATGTAAATTCAAACACGACAGTAGCTCTTACTGATATGCCAGTGTAGCGCTGAAGTGTTGGTTAATGTAAGTCTCCAAAACAGGGTTGAAATGCTGAAACTTTACGTCGCCAATCAGTGAGATGATGAAAACCTGGACAAATAAAGGAAAAACACAAGTTCTTCTTCTTCACATTATAATCATATGATCAAGATACACTTTTAAACATTGTTTGTCTTTAAACTTTAACCAAGTCTGAAAATTGAAATGTGCATTCTTAATGAATGTATATTTCATTATATTATACATTGTTACATCAAACTGAATTAACTCTCAGTGCCCGGCTCTGCAAAACTACCTTTCTTGTGTAATTATGCAACCAAGATCGAGCTGGCAGTGGAAAAACAATAATAACCAGCATGATTTTATATTTTCTGACATCATGCCAAAACTCAAAGGACTATGAGGCACAAATGTTACTCTCTGTAATGTAATGCAAACAAAAAAATGACTGAAATAAAAAACAAGCACCCAAAATAAATAATGGCTTTCATAGACATCAAGCACACATCTTATGGCGGAATATTCTGACCTGTGTGTCTGTGAGGGGGAAGACATCCCACATGCAGACGGCCATATGGCATATGATGGCATTAAGGTTACTCATACGAATGAAAATGCATTGACTCGGCAGAAGTGGCAGAGCACTCTTTACACAGTTATAAACTGTATGACTTTAACTTTTGTGCAATGACTTGGTCCCGACAGGCCACATGATTTGAAGCATCACGATGAGAAAACTTACACACCAAAGTTTATAATTAGTTCAGATCCCAGAACGTCAGTATGGGTAAAAGTTTCCCACACCATGACTTTTCATTTGGGATTATTGGATAAATATATTTATATTTAAAATGTTTTGTTCGCATAGCCCTGGGAAGAAATATTCTAGTCCATGAAAAATTATACAGTTGAGCATAACTAGAAAAATACATATTGATTATAGAAATATAGTTTTTCAACTAATATATAATATATATATATATACTATATATAATATCGTTTTTTTTTTCATTAATTTTTAAAATATTTTATTATTATCATTATTAATTGATATGATAACTATTTTCATTGCTATGAATAATAGTAAAATTAATAATAATATTTCATTCTGTGACAGAGACTGTATTATTATTATTATTATGACTGTTACTCATCATGAATATCCATTTAATCCAGTTAATAATAATAATAATGATTTAATTAAAAAAAATCTCTAAAAAGTCACAGAAAGTCAAATATACATATTAATTATATACTAATACACATTACACTTATTATTACTACTATTATTAATAATAAAAACAAAAAAAACTCTTAAAAAGTCATGAATAGTAATAAAAGGGTAGAAAATCTATAATTCTATAATCGTATTTTTACAGACTTTCATGGACTAGAGTTTTTTTTTTTTGGAACGAATTAAATTCGTAAACCGAGGTATTACTGTATTTTATTAGTTTTCATTAATTTTTAAAATATTTTATTATTATCATTATTAATTGATATGATAATTATTTTCATTGGTATGAATAATAGTAAAATTAATAATAATATTTCATTCTGTGACAGAGACTGTATTATTATTATTATTATGACTGTTACTCATCATGAATATCCATTTAATCCAGTTAATAATAATAATAATGATTTAATAAAAAAAACAAATCTCTAAAAAGTCAAATATACATATTAATTACATACTAATACACATTACACTTATTATTACTACTATTATTAATAATAAAAATAAAAAAACACTTAAAAGTCATAAAAAGTAATAAAAGGGTAGAAAATCTATAATTCTATAATCGTATTTTTACAGACTTTCATGGACTTTCCTTTTTCTAGTAAACACCAATGAATAGTCATAGTGTGGGAAGCTTGATGAATGAGCGACACTTTTACTGTTACTCATACTTGGTCTGGGATCTGAATAAGTAAACAACTTTGTTGTGCATTAACTTCTATTCTGGATACTTAATACATACAATCATGTACCAAAGCATTACAAGAAAGTGATATGTAAGTTTAGATTAAATGTATGTGAATGTTTTATAAAGTTTGTTGTTGTTGTTTCTTGATATCTCCAAGTTTTCTATCACTGGAAAACCCCCAAACCAGAAGTAAATAGTGAAGCTCTGAAGAGCGAGTTAAATAATCAATACTTGCCAAGGCATTGAAAACTAGAGTATCGTAGGTTTCTTCCTCTGAGGTCTCCATCATGATATTAAAGAGGGCGTCTAGTGTGTCCTGGAGGAACTAGAGAAGCACACAAGCAGAACTTTAGATCATAAACCAGCATTTTGCAGCAACTCCAAGTGTTGTGTTTTCTCACAACCTTACTTTAATAATCTCCCCTCCATCTACTTCCATCAGTTTCTGAAGAATCTCTTCAAGTCTCTCAGTGTTTGATCTCCAGTTGAGAAGCCCCAGAAGGTCAACTGAGTTACAGACAATTAAAAAAAATAAAAAATTAAACTGTATGATTTATTTTCCCTCCATGTGCATCTTCATTGCAACCTAGAAACATGCATTTTTTAAAGCTGCACTGACACAATATGCATTGTGAAAATTTGTGTGCCAAATCAACAAATAAAGATAATTGAAAAGATAATGCGTAAGATAATTAATTTTTAAAATATTAAAATATTTTAAAAAGTAATGAAAACTAATAAAATAGTTGAAAAACTATATTTCTATAATCAATATGTATTTTTCTCCTAAAAAAACATCAGGTTTGCAAAGTCATGAGGGTAAATTAATGACAGAAATTTCATTTTTAGGTGAGGCATTGTTTATTGTATATGAATGAATGAATGTGAAATGAATGTTTCTATTGAGTTTACTAAAGGAAATACCGTTTTGAGTAAGCTTTGTAGAGCAGGTGAGGGTGGCGATCTGAAAGCTGTCTTTGGTGATGGGAATGAGACCGGAATGATGGAAGGATTTTCCCGTCTGTCTTTCTTTCTCTTCCACATCCGCATATGAACCCGGCAGAGTCAAATACGTCTTGGCATCGTCAGCTTTCTTCACATCAACCTGCAGGAACAGAAGAGGAACTGTGTTGAACTGCAGGTATAAAGGGAAGTTCAGAAAAGATTGAAGAGACCCAAAAGGATTTTAGCTGACTGAAAGTGACACTAGTTTTCAAAAGTATGGGGACAGCAATACATTTTTTATTTGAAAGACATTAATAATTTTATTCAGCAAGGATGCCTTCAATTTATCAAGAGTGACAGTAAAGACATTCATTAAATTTCAAAAGATTTATATTCTTTTGTTTTAATGTACTTTAGTCTAGAACTACAATAACCATCATGTTTACATGAAACTACTCCTGATTTCTCTCAACATGAGGACAGGAGGTCAGTCAATAAATGGGGGGGGGGGGGGGGGGGGGAGTCAAAGTAACTTGTGTTAATTATCTGAAAAAGTAACTCAAGATATTCAAGATATATTATGAACAAAAAGTATTTTGTTGTAAATTAAAAAGTAATGCATAACTTTACTAGTTACTTGAAAAAAGTAATCTGATGAAACAGAAATGCATTACATTTTAATATAAATATACATTTTATAATATATATATATATATATATAGAAATAGAAATAATTTTAAATTATAACAATATTTCTTTCAAGTTTTCTTTCAAAACCATTATAAAAAATCGTATTGACCCCAAACATTTGAAAGGTAGTGTAAAATGGCATGTAAATATGGTATTTCCCACAACAATGCATTTATTTTTACTACAGTAGATTTGGAGGAAATGGTTAATCTAAAACAAACTGGGATAGTAAATAATGAATAAATACTTTTAACTTCTACATCTGGTTCAACGCATGTCAAAGGTAGCGTAGGCAATTTTCTTTTTCGTTAAATTGTTTTGTTGAAACTCTTTTCACATCCTGACAGCAATCAATATTAGAAGTGGTTTAATATTAATATAATGTTAATTCAATCATTGCATTCGGTCCGATGTCTTACCAGCCTGTCAACATATGTAATGTCATAGTTCCGCACACCCGTCAAACATATTTCAGCTTCATCCACTATGTATCCGTCACTGACAAACCCTATAAACTAACTTGAGACATGCTAGCAAACTTACCAAATCATGCTAACGACATGCTAGTCAAAGCTAAAATCTTGTTAGCGACATGCTAGTCAACGTTAAATCTCGCGAGCGACATGCTAATTTACGTTGAATCTGGCTAATGACATGCTAATTCATACTAAATCTTGATAACGACTTGCTAATTAACGTTAAAACTTGCTAGCGACTTGCTAATTAACGTTAAAACTTGCTGACGACTTGCTAATTAACGTTAAAACTTACTAGCGACTTGTTAATTAACGTCAAAACGTGCTAACGACTTGCTAATTAACGTTAAAACTTGTTAAACTGACACAAATCTTCCTAGCGACATGCTAAAACTTGCTAGTGGTATGCTAGTGGTATGCTAGTGGTATGCTAATTCATGCTAATGTTGCTAACATCATGCTTTTTTCACGCTAATTCAAACTAACCCTAACTAAAAGCTGTTAAAACTACTTTAAAGTTGGCTTGAGAAAGCGGGGCCAGAAAGTTTGAAGCTCGTTGACGAACTTTACTCATCTAGTTTAGTACGCTTTGCTGAATCTGCTCTGGAAGCGTGGCTTTGGAGACACTGTGATCTTATGCTTTCAACCTATGCTAACTTGCTATTGCTAGACACTCTGAAATTACCTACCGTACCTTTAACAAGCACGCTGTTTGAGATTTGAAGCTATGCTTTCATAGCAAAGGGTTGATTTTTCTTCTTTCTTTTTATTTTAAATATATACTATATTGGCAGTAATTATTATTATGCCACAAGTTCTGTCGACTAAACTTAATTTGCTTTGAACTGAGAACATTCCTTCAAGATGCCCACCTTGTAGACAATGAGGTCGTGTTTTCCATCTGGGAGCGTGGTGCCATCCGACTTCATCAGACGAACAAAAGCCATGCCAAAAGGCTTCTCAGACTTATCTCTGGCTACAAACATATAAGCAGACAACTTTTCAACATTAAAACAAACTTGAACATTAGTGCAGAGGTTCTCAACCTGGGGTCAGCAAAAATGCGAATGGTTTTAAGTGAGATCTGTATAAACCATCTTGTTTATTCGTTATTTAAAAAAACAATCCAAGGCTCATGTTGGACTTGCATTTAAAATATGTAGGTTTTTCTTGGTTGAAGAATAGAAGAGAAATGATACCACAGTCCTTAGCTTCTACATTCAGCTCAGAATCAATGTCATGCACTATAAGGACTTACAATCTTGAGAAGATCTGTGTCGAAAAGTCAGCCTCAGGTGACATCGACATACATCCTCAATTGGAATGGCCACCTGACGGACAGAAGAGAGCGAGTGAATGAAAACCCTCTTAAGCTTCAACGTCAGGAGTTCAATTTACTTCAACATCAGGAGTTCAATTGACCTTGACATGAAAAGCATTGCAGGCAGCGTCACAGAAAGGCAACTTTCGTGCTAGGCAGCATGTGAATACAGTGAAAAGAGTGGAAGCAAATGGAAGAGGGAACGTATTTAAGCTTTAAATAAGAAAAATTCCTCACGATCAGTAGGAAACATCCTTCTGTTTTGACTTTGAGGGACTATTGTAAAGAGTGGCAATATTTTTTGGGAACAATTTATAGTAAGGTCTCATTGGTTAACATTTGTTAACACATAAGCTAACAAGAATTAACAATGAGAAATTCATTTTCTAAAGCATTTATCTTTGTTAATGTTAGTTAGTACAAATATAATAGTTTATTGTTTGTTAGTAAGTTCATAGTGTGTTAACTGAAGTAAAACATGTATTAGATTAGATTTAGATGTATTAGACATGTATTAGATGAACATGTTTTAGATAGTTGGGTGCAAATATGTGTTGAAGCCAAAACAAATTGTAAAAATGAACACGTTGAAATTAATATGCAGGATATATTTACACAATATTTGTTCGAAATTCAATAAAATATTTTAAAATGTGTGGTTTGCAAACTTTTAGAATTAAAACATTGGTAAGATTGGCCTTAGGGAAAGTGATTAAAAAATAAAGTGAATTTTTTAGTTTAAAATCAACTGTAAAATGCACAAATGCATTAGCATGGTTGAATTAGCAAAGAGGTTTTAATAAATGTAATTAAATAAATGAATAAAACATGCAACTTCAGTTGCACAAAGAATCAGTCGCTCTACCATCTTGTTTTAATACTCGACTGTGGCTCCAGAAGTTGAAATCGAGTTAGAGGTTACAATGCTTGACCTGCACGTAAAATAAAGCGAGGTTGTGCTGTAAGATTAATGCTTTGTACCGGAGATACGTTGGCACGAGATGAGATAAGAAAGTGTCTTTAGCTTTAAAGCTTCAAAAGACCTGAGCCCAAATGCTTTTGTTTTCATCCTGGTTTTTGTACCTTAACCGTCTCGTTCCAGCAGGGCTGCTTGACTTGATAGTAGATGACAGACTTGTATTCAGTGATCCCTTCATAACCAGCTCCAGGGTATATGGCTTTCTGAAAAGAGATTGAGAATGTAAAAAAACAAGATCTTTTGGAAGAAAAAAGTACATACAGTAAGTGGTTTGCAGCAGAAAAAGTTCAATGTTAACAAGACAAGAAGTAGACGGCGCACAGGAAACTGTGTTGCCTAATGTTCAGTATATAAAATGACAAGAAGACTGAATACAAGCTTAAATCTCTCAAAAAGGGGAAGATCTGTTTAGGAAGAATGTTTCAGAACGATTTTCAGTGTTCACGGGTGTAAACAGGACACGCATATATGTGCATTACAGCTCGAAATAGCATTTGGCAAGAACGGCACAGTAAAAAGCTTTCTGTGGTGTGTGTTTGGACATTTAAAGACAGCAGCCGTTTCATAAAGGAGAAAGATCTGCGAGCTGTTTTTATGCCAGCAACAGTTCTGCTGTCAAAACACAGAGATAAAGGGGGGTGGATGAGCCATGCATGCTAAATAGTGAAAGCAAAAACTGTTAGTCAGTATAAACGAGAAGAACGGAGGACAATGGATGCAAAGAAAAAGGTGTTGTTTTTTATTACTCATATCATTCATATTAAAATGACTTTGATGGTATTTCCTAAAAAGTTGTGCCGTGCTTTTGTTTGTTTTCTACCAAGGTAAAACCTGACGGACAAAAAGCATGTAATTGAATCTGTCATCATGTTTAATTTGAATAAGGATCAGTTCGGTTACTAGATACAGTAATACCTCGGTTTACGAGCGACTTGGTATACGAGCAAATCGGTGTATGAGCATGGAGGGTCGAATCGGTGTACGAGCATTGTATCGGTGTACGAGAAAAAATTTCCCCAACCCATGCGCATTTTTGTGTGGAAAAGTCCTAACGCTCAGCATCCTTGTGTGCATTTTTACATGAAATATCCTAATGACAGCCTCTCATAACACAGTCAGGAGCTTCCAACCCCTTTATAACCCCTTAACTCATTCATTGGCTGCATCATTCACCACAGTGATACTTTTATAAGTGATTTACAGAAGTTTTTACCTCATATTCTAAACATTAATTAATTGTGATCGCTATTGTTCACGTAGTGAAATATACACGTACACGGTTCATGAATTCAGTGTCTCCTAGTTCTGCCTGAGTGTGTATGTGTGTGTGTGTGTGTGTGTGGTCACTGAACACCTGATTCCCATATCATCTGCCTATCTCCCCGCATTCGTTCGTTCGCGGCTCCCGCACATTCGTTCGTTCGCGGCTCCCGCGCATTCGTTCGTTCAGGGCTCCCGCGAATTCGTTCGTTCGTGGCTCCTGCGGGTTCGCTATTATAATAAATTCACTCATTTGCTTTCATCCTTGCTTTCCCCGCTCCCCCCTCCTCCCTCCTCTCTCTCCTCCAAGCAGGCTACAGTAAATTGTCAAGTATTTTTAGAGTTTATTAATTAGTATTAAAATTAATTAGTCAATTATTAATTAGTATTTATATGAGATCTTAATGGTTACAATTTTAACTGCAATTAATAGGGTAAAACCAAAAAAATATTTAAAATGGGCATTTGTGGTCATGTGGAACGAATTAAATGATTTTTAGTACATTCTTATGGGGACATTTGTTTTGGTGTACGAGCATTTTGGTTTACGAGCTTGCTCTTGGAACGAATTTAACTCATAAACCGAGGTATTACTGTATTAATATCAGTTCAAATTTAAATGTTATAGGGTTTCTTTACCTCCATTGGATTTCCTTCTTCATCCAACACGCTCATCATAACTTCTACGTTTTTGGGGGTCTTCTTCTTGCCACGATCAAATTCTCCTTGCAGCAGTGTAACATATATATCATTCCTTACATAACCTGTAGAGACATAACTCAACTGTACATAAAGGTTGACTAGCAATGGATTTACTAAAGTGAGTCAGAAGGGCTTTAATCAAACTGTTATTAAGACGAAGATGTTACAGTCTGAAAGATGTGCAGACCGACCTGGCAGGATGATTTCAGGAAAGCCCATTTTCCTGACTATAGCTGTTGCACGATCCACAAAATGAGGGTAATCTTTTTTAACCTGGAACACATCTCCAGGGAGCAGCTTTAGGGTCACAAACAAACCTGCAAGCAAAAATGTGCCGTAATAAGTTCAAATAGGTCTCGTCAGTCAACAAACTCCAGCCCTAAGGGTGCAGAATCTCTCAACACATACTAAATCATCTCAGAATCAATTACCGGAGCAACACACAGACAGAACAACTCAATCTGCTTTATAACAACACAAACTGAAAACTTTTTACACAATATTTGTTCACAAAGCACTGTTTTGATTCTCTCAAACTTTCCAAAACACAACAAGGTCACATTTGTCCTCGGAGACAAAAAAACACAAGAGCAAAGATTAATCTTTTGGCCTGTTGGTCTGGATTTACCCTGCCCTTTGTGGTTGACCTCTCGCGTTGCGATGACCTTATTGAAGACGGCAACGAGCGGCTCGTTCTCGCCAATGACACGAGACGGGATGAGAGGAGACATGATTAGCTGCCTCTGACGGATGTATGTTTCCATGGCAATCCTAGGCAAAGAGAGTCCAAGAGGAGAAGGACAAAATTGAAGAAGAAGAAAAAAACATAGCCTAGGGATAGCAGTGTATGATGGACTCTGCCCGAGATAAACAACAATGCATGAAAAGAGAAACTACGATCATGCAAATGAAGGATATTCTAATCTCAAAAAGGACACACTCACTGTTGAAAAGGGATGAAATACTGCTTATCATCGTCATCAATTTTTCCATGGGCAATATCTGTGATATCCATGACTGTAAACACAAAGAACAGGAGGTTAGAGCTGATCCGAACCGCAGATACATTACATTTCATTATTACATTCTGTATTGTTCACATTCCCTTACAGAGAGAATATAGGTTGCATTTTCCAAGCATTCATTTTTTTAGATCAAACATGTGGTGTGTGCAACTCTCTGAATACGTTTGAATGATGAAAAGAGATTCCTTTTGAGTCTATAGAAACCTCAATATCAACTTTTGATTTAGAAGCTTGAATACCGAATGAAAAGATCTTAAATCTAATTAAAACATCTAAATGCCTCATTATTGTCTACTAATAACCGTTTAAACTGCTTTTATCTCTCTAAATTTGTACTATCGACCATGAAAAATAAAGAGGTTCACAACCAGGTAACCCAGGTATCGTCTTCGCTCAGGATTTATAAGCCTGTGATGCAATTTGTCTTTGAGCTTACAATAAAAATTGCCTCAATTTTCTTCTTGAAAGATACAATGCAGGCATTCAACCTGATGTGATTGTCTACAGTGAGTCAGCAGCAGAAAAAAAGGTCAAAACACTTGACACAACGTCTTTTTGAAACAAAAAGAGACTTATTTCAGCAAACGCGGCGCATCTGTAGGTTTGATACATCTATTCAAAATGTAATCATTTCATATGACATGATTAGAGTTAGAACAACAACGAAAGATAATAACAGCATCATTGGGTCTTTCAACTAAAAACTCAAACTGAAATATATGCGAAATGTCATGTGCACTTGACTTTTTATTTCATTTCATTTTTTAAAGCCGGTTGGTGATACGAATAAATAATGTCTTATTTGACATAATACGAGGCAGAGCTAAAAGTGACAAGCAAAAGAGTAAAAGTGTCACCAAAACACTAGAGAAACAATGATCGTTGTGCAATTAAACCCTTGTTCTCACATATGCATGACATCTGTATAGTTAAGATCTATTATCACGCAAAATGAAGTTGACGCATCCCTCAAGATCACGAAAGCAGACAAAGCGTGCAATTGCAGTAATGTACTCATAATTGAAGCCCCACAGCCAAAAGGCGGCTGAAGAGATTAAAAGCAGAAAGGTGACATTTGTTTTGTATTGTTTTTTTTAAAGCACTTCTAGTCAGTAGACCAAAATGTGTGTCGATTTGTGAAGTTGTTGAGTCATTCTCTTGAGGTGGCAGAAGTTAACTATCAGACTGTGCAGGAAATCTGCATGAAAACAATCAATATTTTAGCAATTTTGTAGAACAAAAATGATGTTCTGTGCATTCATTTAAACTATAATGCTTTACAATAAGGCTCCATTAGTTGTACACCAATTACTATTCTCAGTTAACTCTCATTTCAACATTTAGTAGTCGTATCTATTAATATTATTGGTAACACTTTAGAATAAGGTTTCATTTATTAACATTACATAATGTATTAACTAACGTGAACAATGAGAAATAAATTTTTTACAGTATTTCTTATTCTTTGACTATAAAAATACAGTTGTTCAGTGCAAGTTCACTGTGCGTGTACTAATGTTAACAAACAACTTTTTATTTTAATAATGTACTGTGATCCCTCGTTTATCGTGGTTAATGTGGACCGGAACCCCCCGCGATAAGTGAAAATCCGTGAAGTAGGATTGGCCCCGCTAGGAATTTTCGTATATGTGTGTGTAGGTACCAGAATGTTTAAAATATGTATATTCATAAATATTTTAATTAAATCAAAATAATCGAGATGCGAAAAACGAAATCTCGGCCGAGGCGACGATTTCCGAGTTTTGTTTTGAAATTCGCGCGCCACTGACCCGGAAACTCGAACCAATCGTGCCGCTCTACCATTGGCTGTCTCCCGGCCAGTGTTGCCAGATTGGACTGAAGATTTCCAGCCCAACTGCAGCTTAAAATCCGCCGGGAATCCGCCCAATCTGGCAACACTCCTGGCTCTGACGTTAGCTTTCGCTGCAGCATCCTGCTCTCCTATTGGTCAGCATCGCTCTCACCAGCCTCTGCGTAGCGTCGTTGCTCTCCCATTTCATTTCACGATGAAAGTGAAAGTGAAAGAAGAAGAGGATGCTCTCCATGGAGACGAAAAGGGAGATAATTGAGAAGTATGAAGCTGGGATGTGCTTGTCATACCATACTGAACAAGTATAGCTTTATTATAAAATTAAATGTGGTGTTTTCGTAGGGCTTGGAACGGATTAGGCAATTTACATGTAAAAGCCTGACCAACTTACGAAAAGATCGACTTACGAAGCCAACCTCGGAACGGATTAATTTCGTAAGACGGGGTTCTACTGTATCTTGAGACTCCAGTAATGACGACGATGACAGACCTGTGCGGTTCATGAATGTGATGATGATGATGATGATGATGGTGTTACTGCACTGGTATAATGAGGTCTTTAAATCAGTTCGGGAAGCGCCTCATTGTCAGATATCAGCGCTGGATCGTCAACATTTGCTTCTGAGAGAGGAGAAGAGGCTCCCACTCCACTCGTGCTCTCATTGGTCGATCACGTGCCGGGAACCAATCACGTGTCTTGTCTGAGTGCTGTGGGCGTGTACAAAGCCTCTGAGAGAGTTTCTCTCTTTGTCTGGCATCCTGGGAAACTGTTTCTCTCGCATCACGATGAAGCAACACTGCTTTCCGCAATACGGCTGCCGATATTTTGGTATTTTTGAATTATTATTTTTCGATTAATATTTTTTTTAAATCCGCGATGCACTGAGGCCGCGAAACTTGGCGAGGGATTATCGTATTGGTAAATATACATGTTAAAATTGACATTTACAAAGATTAATAAATGCTGAAGAAGTGAGTTATGTAATGTTAACTGATGAAACCTTACTGTAAAGTGTTACCATATTATAAAAAGAAGCTGAGCTAACATGAAAAAACAAATGAACAGTTGGGTTTTTATTAACTATCATTAATAAAGATTAATAGTTGCAATAACTAACGTTAACTAATTGGACCTCATTGTAAAGTTTAGCATTTTAACAATTTAAAACTAAAAATTCTAAATATTCCATATATTCCATTCTCCATAGTGTGAAATGACTTCTACAGTTTTAACATCTATGAATAATAAAGAATCTAGAACCTGCGACTCCAAACGGCCTCCTCAGCCCTCCAGTGTGTTTCTTTCCTTCCTTCAGCTCCATGCATCCCACACGGATGATCTGACACACCAGGAAGAGGCGTTGTCTGATGAGGTCACTGCTGCTCAGATCCTGGACAGAAGAGCAACAGCGGGTAACACTCTTAATTATTCAAAACAAATACATTTTAGCATTTTTAGGTTTGCATTCAAATATTTGGGGTCATAATGTTTGCTTGTTTGTGACAATAGAGATTTGCATTATTACAAAAATTAAAAAGCATATTTAGCAGCACTGGAGTAACGATGCTAAAAATTCAGCTTTGATTACAGGAATAAATTACATTTTACAAAATATTAAAAGAGGTATTTAAAATTGTAATAACATTCCACAATATTACTGTTTTTACTGCATTTTTGATTAAATAAATGCAGCCTTGGTGAGGATAAGAGAAAATTTTTTATTACCAAACCCAAACTTTTGACCGGGTCAAAAAACCTATTCTTTTGATCTGTGTTACCGTGAAGAGTGCGGGAAGGTTGTTGAGTTTTTCGATCTCTTTCGGCATGCCTGTGCTGTCCCACCGTACCAGGAAGTTTTCACTGATAGGGCCAGAGAAAATGGGTTCAAACAACATTTACTAACCAAACTAGGTCTGTGAACAAAAGGGGGAAACGCTAAATATCGAAATGTTTATGAAAATTTTCCACCCTCATCAAAAATCCAATGTTTTCAGAATTGGGCGCTTTTCAAGTTTGGCTTCAGAAAAAATAAAAAAAATAAAAAGTTTTAATGAACTCTAGAAGTTTTGAGTTCTTGTCCAGAAGGTTTTATAATACGATATACCCTTTTAATTCAAAATGTCAAGGAAAATCTGATGATTCATGATACAAGCTCTTAAATATAAAAGAGAACCACACTGACTAGGTGTTTTATAAATCTTTTGAAAAGCTATTCCGTTGACTTGTATAGAACAGATTAATTTTCAGCTTCTTAGACATTCTCTCTCACACATAAAGCAACTCAGAAATGTTATCCAGTTCGTGCAATCATTTTTTCGTCGCTGAAAAGTACACTCGTTGTGGAATATACTGGTGTTCTACAGCTTTCAGGTATTCACATATTTCAAAAACGAATCCATACGGCACAGATATGCTATACTTTTGTCCAAAAAACAAAAGGAAGAGGCAGGCATACCTAATAAATTCAGACTTATCAGGATCATATAGTGACATGAAGAGTTCTGCGTCCTCGCCGATGTTGCATACAAAGTTTTTGAGACTCATTAGAAGGCTGAACGTGTGCACGCCGCTGAACAAGACCTGACGCCGTTTCTCCAGGTTCTGAAGCCGCATCTACCGAAACAGTTGGACTGAAGTTATGCACCAACAGTAATGCTGAGATACAGTAAACCATGGCGATAGCAATGGTACGGTCATGGGTTTGATGAGCTGATAAAATGTATACCTGAATGCAATGGATAAACGCATCTGTCAAATGCATACATTGAAAATATTTAACAATTTAAATGTTACCTTTGAAACTGCTTAAAGTCAAGACTTCTTTAATTATTTGTGTTTTGACATTTTTATGCAAGTAATGATTTTAAAAATATTAAGGAAAATTCCACAAACCAAACAAATAAAAACCAAACAAATTTTTTTTAAATTTAATATATAATATATATAATTTGTATTATTATTAATTTAAAAAAATCTATATTTTATTATTTATTTAGTTTTATATATATGTATATGTGTGTGTATATATATATATATATATATATATATATATATACACACACATATACATATACATATATATAAAACTAAATACATAAATAATAAAATATAGATTTTTTATATAATTATATATAATTATATATAAAAAAATCTCAAATCCAATTTGGCAATAGTCATATGGTAATTCTGGACCCAGAGTTCAACATGCAACTAGAAAAAAGAAATAGTACCAATTCCTAGTAACAGCATATACTTTAGACCAATCTGACACAGCAAAAACGTGTTTTACCTTCTCCTCCTGTATCCTCTCATCAATACTGAGGGATGCCGTCTCATGAGCCCTGAACAGACTGACCGTGCTGGTGCGTTCGGGGTCTAATGTGTTTCCGGCTTCATCACGCACAACTAAATCAAGACCCAGAATCCTGTGCAACAGCCACAATCATATTTTACCACACAAGAATACTCGCACATCCTGACAAATCACATATACAGACATCGATGCCCCTCAAATGAAAAGTTTGGTAAAACAACATGAGATTCAACCTGTTCCCATAGTCAATTTTCGCTGTGACTTTCTTCCTCAGCTCAACGAGTTCATCGTTGGGAAGAGTGCCGGACACAATCTGCGAGCGGTACTCGATCAGACTGTAGGCCATCTGCTGAACGTTCCGGAACAGCGTGGTCTTGTTGTTCTGGGATGTAGACAAACAGGTGATTAAAAACAATATCACAGCTTACAAAACACCATGGATGGGATTTGTCTTTGTTGAACAAACACATTGTGGGAAGCTCTGCGTTGAGCTGAAACGGACGAGGAGTTCAACTCGAACAAACCACATATTACACAGGTGGGTTCACGTACCACGTAAAGCTTGTGCCATATTTGCGTCCATTCTCGTAGAGTAGTGCCAAGCTCCTGGACCAAGGGCAAATCTGTGGGTACGACAGTCTCTTGTTCCCTGTACATCAACAGAAGGTTAGAAGAAAAAAATCTTCTTTTTTTTAAAAATCAAATTAAAAAATATTTTGCAGTTAGTTAAACCTGGGAGAGCCATGAACTGATTTCCATCATGTATTTTTGTATCTATTATCTCATGCATCTATTAAAATATCTAAAGGAAGCCATAATTATAAAAAGTGTTTCATTGAAAAAACTATTTAAATTTAGTCTAATCATTTAGAAAAACATTTGAACTCAAAACACAATTCAGCCTTTTGAATAATATATTTCAATCGGTAAGCATACAGCCATGGCCAAAAGTTTTGAGAATGACACAAATATAAATTTTCACAGTTTGCTGCTTCAGTGTTTTTAGATCCTTTTGTCAGATGTTCTACTGAAGTATAATTACAAGCATTTCATAAGCGTCAAAGTCTTTTATTGACAATTAAGCGTATGCTTTTGACCCTTCTGTTTCCAAGACCTCTGCCATTCACACTGGCATGCTGTCAATCAACATCTGGGCCATCCTGACTGATGGCAGCCCATTCTTGCATGATCAATGCTTAGAGTTTGTCAGAATGTGTGGGTTTTTGTTTGTCCAAGTTCCCAATGTGATTAAGGTCTGGGGAGTTTCCTGGCCGTGGATCCAAAATTTCAATTTTTTGTTCCTTGAGCCACTTAGTTATCAAATTTGCCTTAATGCAAGGTGCTCCATCATGCTGAAACAAATTTAGGATATGGTAATGGCGCTTTCTGGACTTTCTTGGGCGCCCTGAAGCCTTAACAACTGATAAAAGGTTGATTTAGGTGCAATCTTACTAGCAGCAAAATCCTTTTTGTGCATAGACTCGCGTTTCCTTGCAGGTAACCATGGTTAACAGAGGAAGAACAATGATTTCAAGCTCCACCCTTCTTTTAAAGCTTCCAGCCGTTGATCTCCAGCCTTGTCCTCATCAACACGCTCACCTGTGTTAACGAGACAATCACTAGCATGATGTCAGCTGGCCCTTTTGTGGCAGGGCTGAAATGCAGTGTAAAAGTTTTTTTGGGGGGGGGATTACGTTCATTTTCCCGGCAAAGAGGGAGTTTGCAGTTAATTGCAATTGATCTGATCACTCTTCATAACATTCTCGAGTATACGTAAAAATCGGCAACATAAAAACTGAGGCAGCAGACTGTGAAAATGTATATTTGTGTCATTCAAGATAAGCAAAGATAAGAAATTTCACTATTTTACCTTTTAATTAATGTAATAAATATTTAAAACAAAACATATTTCAAATACTTTAAATATGATTTAAAAAAATGCTTATTTATTTATATTTATTATTTATATATAAAATGTATTCTGTATTTTTGGCATTGAAATCATACACTCTATAAACTTTCATTAGGCTAAATCAAAGTAATTTGGTATGATTTGTATATTATTTATTAAATAAGCTCAGTCTGTATTTCTGTAACACACGGGCCCTTATTTACATACATATACATACAAACACACATACGCACACACACGCACATTATAATATAATAATATCCGACCGTTTTTTCTTGCTAAATGTGTTGTTGCGATACATTTCAGAGCATTTTAACCCATATTTATGAATCATGCATTATTTATCTGCTTTGAAAGATTGCTACAGTGGGTGTCTGAGAGTAAACGAGAAAACTACAAATCCGCTGTAGATTACTGGAATTGTAGAATTTTCTGACAGCACGTGGTTAATTAAGTGATAGGTGATAGACAATTTGTCACTAATGAATTATAGAACATGCTTAACATCTGATCTGTGTCTTACCCCGTTCCCTCAACTTTCGCTGCTTTCAGATGAATATAGCTGGCAGGGAAAATGCCCTTTGAAATAAGACAAAGCAGCATTTGTGAGAACCCACGCAATTCATTACGCCTGCTACAGAATGTCAGGTAATGATTAGATTGTCATTTTATCAGTAGGATGATAATTATCCCAACACCTTTTGTGATTTCTGTCGTAGTGTGTATCCTCTGTACCACCCTGGGAGAAAGAGGGAGAGAAAAAAAGAACAGATCTTTGAGAAGATGAAGCTACATGGCAGATGCTGTTTTATATTATTTATATAACAGAATAAGACAGATGTTCTGCTAGTTCAGAGTTAACAATATCACTAGCGAATATACTGAAACTATTCTTATATCAATCATATTTACAGAAAAGAGACATTAAATGCAATGTCATAATCATAATTGCCTTTAAAAGATAGGGGAGTGTAAACAAAATAATAATGGTGAAAGCTGGAATTGGTAATATAATACAGTTTTAACTGTGAATGTTGACTTTATAATTATGTTTGACTGCATTTTGTGAAGAAGAACGTCTATAAAGCTTGACAGAAAATGCATATTTAGCCAGTTTACATGGAGACAGAGTCACACCAAAATTCCCATCATTCTTTGTTGCAGTACAAGAATGAAAAAATACACAGATAACGCAATTTGTGTGCATAATGCACAATCCTTTTCTATTCATTTTGTTATACTGGTAATAAAGAGTTTCCTGTCTATTTCAGAAAGTGAAAAAAAAAGCGAAAATTGACCGTTGTCAATGTGTTACATTTCAAGCCTAAGACAAAAACCAATTTTAACTTCCAAACTTAAAGCTTTAAGTCTTTCACAGGTGGACTGATATTTTGAGACCAAACTTCTTTGTTTCTTTTTTTAAAGCCACAAATGGACAGCAAAGATAAAAACCATTGCCCACAAAAATATGAATCAGCCCAATATGGATAATAAATGTTTCTTGAGCATCAAATCACTGAGGACAAGAGTAATGATGATTCATCACGGGAATAAGTTACGTTCTTAAAATATATTACAAAAGAAAACAATTTTTACAATTTGAAATTGCAAGAATATTTTACAATTGCAGTATTATATCCTCAAGTCGTTGCAAACCTTTCTTCTGAAGAACATGTTCTTCACATGGACCCCGCTGACTTTGATTGCAAGACATTTTTTTAAATGTCTTATATGTGCCACAGAAAAAAAGAAAGTCTTACATATTTGCAACAACATCCGGGTGAGTTATGAGAGTTTTTATTTTTGGGAAACCATCCCTTTACCACCATATTAAAGGGTTAATTCCCCCAAAACTAAGGACTCCAAGGACTTCTACTTTCAACCAAACACAATCAGAGTTATATTAAAAAATATCCTGACTCGTCTAAGCTTTAAAATGGAAGTGAACGGCACCTGAGATTTTAAAGCACTAAAAAGCACATCCATCCATCATAAAAGTAATCCATACAGCTCCTGGGGATTAATAGAGGCCTTCTGAAGCGAAGCCATGGAAAATCCATAAAAGACATAAAGGAAAATATTCATAACTATATAAACTATAATTACTGGGTTCCGATAACGTGAGTGACCTCTGACCCGATGCATGACGTATTGATGAACAGCATAGAGGAAGCGGAAAGGACAGAGCAACAGAACACAGGTAATGAATTAGAAGTCTAAATCAAGAATTTTTAAAGAGCAATGTGGGGGGAGCTTGAGTTTGAACCAGTAGAGGCGTCTACTCTCACCTAAACCTGCGTCGGGTCAGAGGTCACTCTTCCACCGGAGCTTGACTCTTGGCGGACGTTACCAGAAGCCAGTTTATTTATAAAAGTGTAGAAGGTTATATAGATATAAATATAGATATTCTTCTTACAAAAGTGCATTGCTTCACTAGAGAAGGCCTTTATTAACCCCTGGAGTCGTGTGGATTACTTTTATGATGGATGGATGTACTTTTTTTACTTAAAAAAACCCCGGTACCATTCTCAACTCCTATTGTGTTTGGCTGAATAAAGAAAGTAAATTATGGAATAATTTTCAATTTTGGTTGTACTGGCCCTTTAACAGTCAGAGAGAGGGTAAAAAATTGTCATCTTTTTAGCATTACAAGTAGATTTTATTAAAATAAACTGCAACAAAGTACAAAATATGAGCCCTTTAAATCCTCTTAAGCAAATATGTACTAAATTTGTGTGTTGTGGGCCGTGCGTGCAGTTCATTCATTCAAACATCTCTCAAAGCTTCAACAGAACTGGGATACCCCAGAGTATGCGTTCAGAGCAAGTGTGAACAGGCAATCAGAAAGTGTAGGTGGACGTGTCAAGACACGCTGGAACTCACCTTCAAACGTCTCAAGTATGTGTACCGTGTCCCCCACCTGAAGATTCAGCTCTGGCTCTCCTTTGGCATCATAGTTATAGATAGCTGAAATTTAGACAAGAGAAATGTCAGAGACTGCAAAGAGAAACCAAAAATATAAAAACAACAAGGCTGCTGTCTGTCCTGTGAAAGAGGGGAATAATGACAGCGCACCAACTGTTCCACAAGTTCTTAAGTGGAAAGTTCTCAAGTTCTGCAGGGAAACAGCCACTTGACATGTCTGACATCTATCAGAACGTCTTCAAACTAAGAGTCCCAGTGAGATTACAACCAAAAAACATATTTTTAGAAGATGATGCGAGTTTATTTTGCCCCTAAAAACATGCCATCGTGATGCAAGGACGTTGATGGGTGGCTATACTGCTCAAAGAAGCACAGATCAAGTCTATACTCTTATAAAGATGACTTTAAAGACACAGTATGTAAGCTTTCCTGCTAGAGGTCGCTTATTCAAAACAATAACAAAGGCGTAGCTTGATAACGGCGTGAATCATGAGTGTGGAATCATGGGAGTTGTCATCTTCATCTTCCCTGAACCAGTTACGTTTGATCACATATATTCACATATTCATACAGGTCGCTTTATCTGATGAATTCAAATGTTGGGGTGACGCAGCACTGCATTGATGACTAGATTTAAAAATACTGCTGTATCACTGTTACTTCAACTGAAACTCTCTCTGATTATGCTGTTAGCCACTTGACAGAAAACAGTAATCCCTCGCCACTTCGCGTTTCAAGTTTCGCGGCCTCAGTGCATCGCGGATTTTTCAAAAATATTCATCTAAAAATTAAAAAAATGTAATACCGCCATATTGGCAGCCGTATTGCGGAAAGCAGCGTTGCTTCATCGTGATGCGAGAGAAACGGTTTCCCAAGATGCCAGATAAAGAGAGAAACTCTCTCAGAGGCTTTGTACACGCCCACGGCACTCAGACAAGACACGTGATTGGTTCCCAGCGCAAGATCGACCAATGAGAGCACGAGTGGAGTGGGAGCCTCTTCTCCTCTCTCAGAAGCAAATGTTGACGATCCAGCGCCGATATCTGACGATGAGATGCTTCCTGAACTGATTTAAAGACCTCATTATACCAGTGCAGTGACACCATCATCATCATCATCATCATCATCACATTCATGAACCGCACAGGTCTGTCATCGTCGTCATTACTGGAGTCTCAAGATACTACTGTCATTGATGAGTGTAGAGCACCATAATACGTATCATATGAGAGAGAGAGAGAGAGAGAGAGAGAGAGAGAGAGAGAGAGAGAAAATGTACAATATTAAGGTTTTATAATTAAATCGATTTAATTAAAATATATTTAAAGTATAAATATACATATTTGAAACATTCTGGTACCTACACACACATATACAGAAATTCCGGGGGGGTTCTGGTCCACATTAACCGCGATAAACGAGGGATCACTGTAGTGTTGTGAGATTCAAACAGTAAGACTAAGCATGTTGAGCTATATAACAGTGATTAGTTTTCTGTCGAGAAAGATATCCAAATAGTTGTTCACCTGTCTTTTTAAACACGGAATATTTTAAAGCGTCTTTGGTGCTTCTATGAAAGTAAAACCAGAAATCATGGGGTGACACGGGTATGACCTCATTGGGAGGCGACGCAATGGCACGGACTGTTACAGTGGTTAAAATTGCTGATTTCTCTCTCACAAACAGTATGGGTCATTCAGAGTCAGTAATAGTAATAGTGATAGTGATGCATTTACATTTATGCATTTGGACGATGCTTTTATCCAAAGCGACTTACATTGCATTCAAGGAACACATTGAATCAGTTCTTGCTTTCCCTGGGATCGAACCCATGACCTTGACGTTGTAAACACCAATGCTCTACTGGGTGAGCTACAGGAATGCTTGCCTTGGCAAAACAAAAGTAAATTTCAACAAGTTGTAGGGGTTACAACAGACAACAGGAGTATTGGCTTGCATAAACAGCATCTGAAATATTGGGCACAATACAACTGCCAATTTGTGGAATGTGAACAAGAGGCGGTGAGAGCTTTCCTCACACTAGTAGTAAGATTTTTGGGCTGTTGAACTGCAGTTGAACCTAAAAGTGCATGTCTGCACTACAAGGCCTGAGCTTTCCCTCCCTCTTGAATGCTGAAGGACACTTAGTGGGAGTGCAAGATTTCCTTGTGCCATGCATCTGCCTCCACACTGCTTTCCATCTGCTGTATCTGACAGTATACGCATACAAAGATGAAATCTAAGAACATTTAGCACACTAACACAATTCTGTTTACATCACTGAATCGTTATTTTCCTGTGTATCACTGTAAAGCTGCTTTGAACTAATATGTATTGTATGAGCGCTATATAAATAAAGGTGTGTGTCTTGATAAGCAACCTCATTCCTCATACACATATTAAATGACATTAACGAAACAGAGGCATGACAAAACAATCACTGAAACATTGTTTCTGAAACAAGGACTGACTGATACTAGAGGTGGGAGATAAACCAGTTTGTCAACCGATATAACTAAACTGTTCAATATCATATTCAAAATAAATGAGTCACTTGAATCATTCCCTGAAGCCCTCCTACAAGCATTTGTCCTAAAGCCGACTTCAAACATTAATAGAAGCAATGGATTAAAACAGAAATATTAAGTAGATTAACTAGGGCTAAACAATATATCAGGACTATATCAGCAAACATTTTTATATTTTTCTTTTAGTTAACACCCCTACCAGGAAACAGTGTTGCCATATTGGGCGGGTTCCCGCCCAATTGGGCTCCTTTTGGTCGGGTCCGACCGGAAAAAAATGCATTGGGCTGGTCGATAAAAATTGGGCTTGTTTTTGATGACAAACCCACCCAAATTTCCTATATATATGCATATAAATTCCATTAAAACAAGCCTACAAATGCATAAAAATTCCACTAAAACACCCCACCCCGTCAACAATCGCGTGCATTTGAAAACATTGCATAATATAACTATATAAAAAATAATAAACATTATCAAATATTTTCTCATTTTACACAATATTTCCACTGGAGTGAGTGGTAAAAGATGGCACAAGCAAATAATATAATCGAAAAACAGCTATGGAAAAAAAATATGTAGAATTTTAATGATAACTCTTTAAGAATACTTGTTAAACTTAAAGCATACCTGATTTGTATTTGAAATGAATAATATTATTTAAATATTTGAATTTTATAGTAATGTCATGTCACACCGCAGGACATAATTTGCCTGGCGCTGTGAGAAAAGCTTAATAAATCACATAATGAGGAAAAATCTGCTAACCTCTAACGGTTTCAAAAACAACAGTATTTGAACTTTACAAATGCATACAATTCTCAAGCAATTTAGAACTTTTTTTTGAAAAAATGCTGTTTCACCCTTATTTGCCATCTGCCCATATGCTAGAGTTTGCTTTTGGTTGAGAGTGAAGGATGTTTTTCTGGAAACCCTCAAGAAAGGGGGAAAAAGCTTTTCTAGGCTTTCTGTGATACTTGGAGAGTCCTTGGGCTGTCAAACATTAACACACATCCACTTCCAGGCAGATTCGTAACATCTTTATTTGATTGGAACTTTTTTTTTTCTTACTTTCTATTTTGTGAAGCTGTTCAAGCTTTTACTTCATATCAGAACTATATTCTGTTTGTACTCATTATGATGGATGATTAGGGCGATTTGGCTTTTGTGTTTCCTCATATTTATACTACTGTGAAACAGTAAGTCATAGCTAGACAAAGTTCCTGCTCACCCTGGTGTGCTAAAAAAAATTAAAAAAAATAAAATAAATATAAGTGTGAATATAGTTCAGTTATAATTTACTGGGTGCCGATAATTGTGACCAAACGTGTTTTGGAGAAAAACATTTATTTCATTTTAACACTTTTAAACATTTAACATTTAAAACGTTTTTTATTTAAACATTTTAAAACATTTATTTCATGACGTGTCTTTAAATGATTGATATATAATGAAAGTTTAGATTTTTGTGAATTGTTTAAATGAAAAACAATGCATTTATTTTTACAGCCATCTTTGATCATATTTCTCATGTGTGCTGATGATTCTGACCACAACTGTAGTGCTATTGACCCTTCAGAGTGAAGAAGTGAATGAATGAGAATATAAAGAGTGGTATGGGCTCGATGTTAAAGAGAGTTTCAAGCACAATATCCTGAAAAGGAACGGTGCTTGAAGGAGCTCATGCTGACTGGCACAGAAAGCTGCCTCTCTCTCAGCTGGCGATCGTGAATATGGGACATGCTTGATTTTAAAAAGTATTATTAAGCACAATAAGCAGTGAAAAGAACTCAACGCTGACTGACAGACAGAGTAAGCGTGTGCTTAGAGAGGTCAGGTGTCTCAGCGTTGTACCTTTTAAAACTCCTTTTAATACATATTTTGTTAAATTACATGTGTCCTATCATTTGTACTTTGCTTCTTTTTTCTTATTTTCTTTTAACTAAAATATATCATATTGTGAAATAAGAATTTGATCATTCCGCCCATCCCTAATAATGCTTTATTAATTCAGTGACCAGAATAAAACCAGCTTTTTCTATGCTATTTGCATGCACAATGAATTGACAGCAATTGTCGTATTGCAGACATACACTAACATTCAAAGGTTTGGGATCATGTTTTCAAAGAAATTAAGACTTCTATTCAGCAAGGATGCAATAAATTAATCCGAGGTGACAGTAAAGAAATTTATAATGTTATGAAAGATCCAGAAAACAAAACACGCATCACTGTTTTTAACATTTGTAGTAAAAAGATGTTTTTAGAGCATCAAATCATCATATCAGAATGGTTTGTGAAGGATCATGTGAGAATGAAGACTGGAGTAATGATGCTGAAAATACAGATTTGATCACAGGAATAAATTATAATAGAAAATAGTTATTTTGAATTGTAATAATTTTTTCACAGCATTACTCTTTTATTTGTATTTTTAATCAATTAAATACAGCCTTAGTGAGCGAAGAAATACAAAAAAATGTATGTATATGTTTTAAATAGATATTTTATTTATTTATAATTTAAATAAAATATCTAATATCTATTTAAAACATATACACACACACATACATATATATATATATATATATATATATAGACTAGGGGTGGGAGATTTAAGATATATATATATATCTTAAATCTCCCACCCCTAGTCAATGCATTAAATAACAAAAAGGAAAATAACCACAGCTTAAAAACATTGGCATTTTTCAATGCCACACTATCTACAGCGCTGACACTCAGCCCAAGGGAAAATGGCTCAGGCCTTGTTCAGGCATGCACATTGTTCAGTTCAAATAAAGACTCGTAGATAAACCGAAAAGCTTAAGGCTACGTTTCATAACATGCTTCCACTAGCGCACTGCAGATCTCAAGCACACTCAACTGATAAATCTGTCCGCTTCTTTTCACGGCAAAGAAGTGTGAAGCAACTTCTTTCGGTTTAATCTACGGCTGAGTTTATATAGAATAATTTCATTACAATCTTACATTCTTTGCACAGTGAAGAAAAGCATATTTCTCAACTTCCACAACTCGTAAAATTAGCACATAAACTTCAGTCTGGTTCGAGCAGATTAATCATTACTAACACAGGTGCATAAAACTTCCTGTCCACACCCAAACAAATCTAGACCTCAAAGAGGAGTGTCAGACACAAAGGAGAATTTCACCACCCCAGGATACATTTAGAATGACAAAAATACCATTTAATCCATTTTAAGGTTTTTTCATCACTTAGAATAACTGTCATAGTCTAGGCGTCACAGACAAAGCTTCAGTTCACACACTAGGCACCATTTGTGCGTGTGATTTGCTGTCTGGGCCAAATGGGCCATAGAGGTGTCACAGTGTTGAGGCCTGGTGCATGCTGGGATGTGAGCTATGCTAACAGGCTCCATTCTGACCGGGCTTTGTGTGGACTCGTCTATGACATCACTCACAAGCAAGACACACACTAGCACTTGTCATTCTGCCATAAGCATTTTTATGTGCTTCGCTCAAGTGCCACGATGAACCGAGCCATTTCAGAGAGCAGATGCATGATGGCACTTCACAAGGCCAGTGAAACTAATGCCTTGTGGTTACAGTGACATGCAAAAAAGTGCTGAAGTCATGGTGTATAAACAGCTTGAATGAGTGTGATTAGAGTTCAGAAGCAACCAAACAACCTACTGGTTACACTATTTCAATGGTGGACAATGGAACTTGTCAACTAACTCTCATTAAAGTACAGTAATACCTCTAGATACGAGCATAATCCGTTCCAGGGCAGAGCTCGTAACTCGAATTGTTCGTATCTAGAATCACGTTTTCCCATAAGAAATAACAGAAAACAAATTAATCCGTTCCAGATCCGTAACAACGGAAAAAAATTTTTTTTTATTGGTATAGACACACACACAATTATAGTACATGTATACAGTATAAGGATTCGTGTGATATCAAATAAAATGTGGTTTTAATTATACGTTTTTACAGACAGTAGCGGCAGGTGCGGAGGAGGGGGGAAGGGGGGGGTTGGTACGTCAACACTTGATTCCGTATCGTACCTTACACGAACACTACGTAACTTACATAATGACTTGCATTAAATTAACATAACTGAACTTAGCTTACGTATTTTTGTAACTTTTCTATTTTATATTATTGTTTTGTTTGTTTTCTTCCTTTTTTTCGTCTGACTACCCTCACTTTCACTTGGCGCAGACCTTTTAACGGGATACCTATCGAGGGAGATTTGTTTCTGTCTCTCTTTATAAATAAGTAAGGTATGCATCGTCAAAAAACGCTGAAGCATGACCAGTACACAATTTATCAGGGTGTTTCTTTTCAGTGCTGAGCTCTTGCAACACCTGCGTATCGTCTGTAGATCGATCAACTCCTCTGTCCACAGTTCCTCCTGATGCTCCTGATCACTCACGCGAGCACCGCGAACATATTTATTGACAATTTCATGCTTCATTTCCATGGTCATCTTGTGTTTCTTCTTCTCACTACCATCCTTATCACTCATTTTCTTAGAGCTCATCTCTAATATGAAGAATAATGAACAAAATAGAGAGAAAATCAGCTACTCGCGGGCGACGCATACAAGTCAATGATTTCAAAGCTGTAGATATTACTACTTAATTGTTTAATTCAATGGTGCAATTATTTCAAAGTAAATACTACAACATTTGTCAGTGTAAATAATGCACAAAATAGGATGTTTTCATTAAGAATTTATCATCAGATGCAAAAGCACCTTTAAAATCCCACTGAAGTGCCTCGAAACGCACAGCCTTATTCAACGTGTTGATGTCATTTGTGGTGGTATCGTGTGTCTGGATCGTAGCAGACTGCTCACCATGTAGAAAATTGTAAACGTGTGAAGATTGACCAAGTTTAACCAGAGCTTCAGCGTCTATTTGAGGGCGGGACACTGTAGATTCAAGAGAGCATCTGATTGGTCAGAAAGTCTGATGAGAAGCTGAAACCCAGATTGATTCCATCAAAATGTTGTCATTTTGCTTATAGATAACATCAAGGCTAAAATATTCATAGTAAAAGTAAAAAAAAAAAAAAAAAAAAAAAAAAAAAAAAAAAAAACTTTCATTTTTCATTTCATAGGGACTTTCATTCAAATTCCTCAAGTGCATGTCAAAGTCCTCAGGCAGAAAACCATCCAACTATGAAGCAGACTGCTTGATGTCTGACCAACAGATTACATATCCCTTAAGAACGTTCCACAACAATCATTCTTGTGTGCGTTAAACTGGCCAGCTGACCGCTCTTGGCATAAACACCAAGTACAGTATTGCACCAGAGCAACAGAATAAATACATGCAACAACCGGGGTCAAAAATGATCCAGCGCTCAGGAGAAAAAGGTCAACAAAAAGTGATCAAAATGTTAAAATGTTCTCTAAATCTGTTATCTAACAAGTACAATGTATCATAATATTCTATTCTAGGCCTGTAAAGGGAAGAGTTTAATATGGGTTTATTGCCTCTGCATAAATTTTTTTTAAATCTTACCGACCCTGGGTGGTGTAAAATGTTTTTATTAATCATGAAAATCATAAATTAAGTACAGAATGACCAAATATTCCACATTCCAGTAAATAAAAATTATTTCCATTTATATTTACAAACTTTTAAGTTAGATGCACTTAATCTAATTGATTTTAAAGCACTATATATATATATATATATAACTATAAAATCAATACATGAGCTAAATTGTTAATGTATGAGCTCTTTCTTTCTTGTATATATATATATATATATACATACATACATACACACACATATACACACATATACACACATACATACATATGAGTGACAAGAAAGAAGAAAGAAAGAGTGCTCAAATCTCCAACTTCTAGCTCATGCATTAAACATTACATATACTTCCACTGCAAACACAGTAGCTATCAGATATGTTCGTAATTACTATTTCAGGTGCAAGTGTTGAATGTGTAGATAATATATTGTTTTTTTTGTGGAAAGCACAAAACATGAAGAAAGCAGAGACTTGACAATTACAAGAGGCTAGCAGAGCGTTTACTGTGTTATGATATATTGTGCATTTGAAGTTGATTTAATTTCATAGGTAAGAGCTACAACTGTCCTGAGAATTTAAGTTATTTCAAATGAGCACTGTGACATTGAACGTTGCGACTGGAAAAATTAATGCAACTCCATAAAAACTCATCTGAAAAAAATCTATCCCAGGGAGCAAATGCTGCCCCACAACAACAACAAAATAGAAAGAAGAAAAGTGCAAATTGCAAGTGCACAAAGGTAGTTTCAAATAAATATTGCACTGCACGTTTTAAAACTTAAACTGCAAGTTTTAGATGAAGAATAGCATGACCACAATTGTATGCAAATGTGCTTTATTGCTGGTTGTGTGTGTGTGTGTGTGTGTGTGTGTGTGTGTGAGTGTGTTGCTGAGGGCATTTGCGCAAGTGATAGCCAGAGTTCCTCTATGGGTGTGAACCTGAGCTCATGCTCACATATTAATGTGACTGGAAGGGAAATGCTGTTTATGACTGTGATCACTGGAACTGTCGCTCTGTGTTTATTATAATAGTATTATCCTGTCAAACCTCCAGGAGTAAAATTCACTGAACTGTGTGCTTACAACAACCAAACAAAGTATCCTCCAAACAAACATGTTTGTGACCGTAAAGTGCAATGAGACACCCATCCAATCTTCTGTAACAAAATGTCAACAATTGTAAACCCTTTTGCTGTATGAAAGCGCTCGGGTAGTTTGTGTGTAATAACTGGACAACTTTTCATGCGGGTCTCAGGCGCGCGCGCGCGCGTGCGTGCAGGTAAAGGTGCGGCTGAACGCAACGCAGTGAAACACTGATTACAAACAAACAAAGTCGCGTTGAAAGTCACTCACCCACTCCATATTTCTCTCTTTTAGTGGGAATCCAGAGCGTCATGGCAGGAAAACTCGAGAGAAGTGAGATAAATCATATGAACATTAATAGTGTTGTGAGTTGCAGGAGTGCAGCGGTCCGAACATCACAGTTCCGGTGTTACGCAAAGAACCGCTCGCTGTGCGCGTGTGTGACGCGCCCTCGGGCTCGCGCACACTCAAACTGACTCACACAGACACTCTCACACACACACTCACTCACACACAGACAGACACGCTCACTTACTCACTGTCACAGACACATTCACACACACACACACACAGACACACTCACTCACTCACTGTCACACTCACACTCTCACTCTAACACACACACTGACACACTCACTGTCACACACACAGACACACTCACTCACTGTCACACACACACTCTCACTCTCACACACTCCACACACACACACACTCACTCACACACACAGACACACTAACTCACTCAAGCTCTCACACACTCCACACACACAGACACTCATTCACTGTCACACACACACACACTCTGTCACACACACACTCACACACACATACACGCAGAGAGACACACACTGTCACAGACACATTTACACTCTCACACACTCCACACACACAGACACACTCGCTCACTGTCACACTCACTCTCACACAGACACACTCACTGCCGCACACACACTCACACTCTCACTCTCACACACTGACACACTCACTCACTCACGCTCACACACACACACTCACTCTCACACACTCCACACACACACACACACACACACTCTCACTCTCACACACACACACTCACACACACAGACACACTTAAACTCACTCAAGCTCACACACACACACACATACTCTCTCTTCACACACTCCACACACACAGACACTCATTCACTGTCACACACAGACACACATACACGCAGAGAGACACACACTGTCACAGACACATTCACACACACACAGACAGACACACACACACTCACACACACTGACACACAGACACACACACAATCACTCACTGTCACACACACACACTCACACTCTCACTCTCACACACTCCATACAGATAGATAGATAGCTTTTTTAGTTTTTCGTCTGTTTTTGTTGTCTATTTTGTGTGTTTACTGTCTGAAACATTCTGCTGTTCCAAGGTTTCCCGGGAAACTACATCTCTTTTTCTTCTCTCTCTTTGGTCCTGCTCTGAGTGAATGAATGAAACACAATAAAACTGACATTGAATAGTAAATAGTCATTCTTGGGAACAGTTGTTTTGAGGAATTCTGTGGGATGCATACCCACATTTCCCCCATCACTATATTTATTTCATCTGGGTGAAAAAATGCAGTCTTTTTTATGATCATTTTAGATTTAGTACATGGCTATAATCATTTTTGGAATAATTTCAAGGACGGTGAACTGAGCCAGAATGAGATGAGATGGGAAGGAATGTTTGGAATCTTTTATTGTTACAGCCGTTGGTGCATCTCTCTCTCTCTCTCTGTGTGTGTGTGAGAGTGTGTGTGTGTGTGTGTGTGTGTGTGTGTGTGTGTGCATGTGTTTATAGGTGTAACAAGGATTTGGCAGCAGAAAGCACATCAGTGAGTGTTTTGTGTAGTTTTATCTGTAGCACTAGAGCAGTTCCAGTAAGTGCAGTGATAAGGTGGAGGGGTGGCATTCCCACCCCCCTGATTTCTGCTGGATCCCAGCTGTTTAAGTGTGGATTTAACTCACTACCCCTCTCTCGTGATTGCCACTTCTGTGTCTCCAGTTTATTTGGACTAAACTAATTCCACGATCCTCCTGCAAACAGAGACCTTCTGTTGCCAACAAAATGTGTTGAGAGAACATTCTGTCATTCTGCTCTGGCTTATTGTTCTGCCTTCATTTTTATTCAAATGCAAGGTTTGGATGATTCAGAAACGCCTCTGAGAAGAGCACATTTGGTCACTAGAATTCCTTTAAATGTTAATACAGGTGTTTATGCTCTTAACATTCAGCTCTTCGTTCTTTGGTTCTTTTTTTGTTAAACAGATAAACAAGCTATATGTTTTTATGATTCAATCATCTTAGCATTTAAAACGAGATAAAAATGCTCTGAAGTAGTTTTTTGTTTAACTCCAGTGTTCTTTAGAAGTGAAAACGTTAGTGAATTTCAGAAGTAAAGAGGAGAACTGAAATGTGGAATGAATTAGGCCCAATGACAGAATGTCAAATTAGTCATCTTCTTAAAGGCCCTTCTAAAGGCTCAAAACTGGAGAGTTTTTTATTTTGTATTAGAGACAGAGTGCCATCTAGTGTTTACTGTGAGTCCCTACATTCTTCTCTGTTTTATTTAAACCATGACATTCTGAAAACTACTGTGCAAAAAAATATTTAAAATATTATAGTATTAAGAAAGCCACACAACCACAATTACATTTAAATGTAATTTGAAGGTTTATAGTTATTTATTATTATTATTATTATTATTATTATTATTATTATTATTATTATTATTATTATTATTATTATTATTATTATTAATAGTTTGTTTAATAATCATTATTGAGTAATAAATTAAATTAATATTAATATTACTTACAATTATAATTAATTATTCATTCATATTAATTCATATTATTTATATTATTTATTTATTTTTATATATTTTTGGAATTTAACTATAATCCTTCTGCTAATTTAATTTAATTTTATTTTATTTTATTATTTTATTTTATTTTTTTATTTTTTTATTTAATTTTATTTTTATTTTGGAGTTTAAATGTAATCCTTGGATGTTCTGCTGGACTTAGGAGCAGCATGAATGGAATCTGAAGGCTGTGATCTGTCAACATTACAGAATGTCACCCTAAATATAACATTTGATTTATTTTAGCCAATTGTGCATAATTCACAATTTGCATTGATGTCAGTGGTTACTTTGTTAATTTGCTTTTATTTTCCTTTTTTCTTCTTCTTTTTCAGCTCCTCAGTCATCAGCTGACTAATCAGTGAGGAATGTGCCCTTTAGCCAGTGAACAAAACCCTTCAGACTCACCCATAGAGTCGAAGCCAAAGTATCCTGAAGTGTTTAACAGCTGACAAACACAGTTACCAGAGCAAGGTGTTGAGTCAATATTTAACTGTGCACTGCAAAGAATGAAAGAAAGAAAACATTTTATGACTGGACAGTACACCAGTCTCATATTGAAGTCATCAGTCATGACCTAATGGTTAGAGAGTCTGACTGGAAAACCAAAGCTTGCTGTTTCAATACTCAGTACAGGCAGGAAATGACTGAGGAAATGACATCTAACAACCCAATCGCTCCCCGCTGCTCCCGGTGTGTGTCACGGTTTACAGTGTGTGTGTTCACTACTCACTGCTCCTAAAGTGTGTACTAAGTTGGATGGGTTAAATGCAGAGGACAAAATTCCCAGTATGGGTCACCATCCCACTAACTTAAGAAGCAGAGCATTTCTTGTCTAAATATAGAAGTATTGAACTGCATGTTAGAGAAACACATGGCCAAAAACATCTAATCTAATGACGGCATTATTCAGGGTCTTTATTTCTAAATCACTTTACATATTTCCTAAAATAACCCTTTTATAATTTAATCAACAAATATTGAGGAGTGACGCACAACATTGACTTCTATATTACATTTTGCATGTATACAAAGTAAAACTGAGGAGTTAAAAATGTCTCCTGTGTCTCTGCACTGTAAAACATCACACTATCAATAAATTATGAAAATAAAAATGTTTTCTTAATTGATTTAACTCATCAAAATAACTTAAGCAATTTTCAAGTTTTCCATAAAAGATCTTTACAAGATTTAACGCATTTTTAAAGTTGAAATGAATATAAAATATAAAAATGAAAATAAAATAAATGTAATAAAAAAATAAAATAACCCTTTATAATTTAATCATCAAATATTGAGGAGTGACGCACAACATTTACTTAAAAAGTTAATTTTAGTTTTAATTTTGTTTCTGCACTGTAAAACATCACACTATCAATAAATTAGGAAAACAAATGTTTTTTTTTTTTAATTGCTTTAACTCATCAAAATGACTTAAGCAATTTTCAGGTTTTCCATATAAGATCTTTACAAGATTCAACTAATTTTTAAAGTCGGTTTAATGTAATTTAAGTTGAAATGACTTAAACATCCAAGTTGATTGTACTTAATAATTGAAGAGAGCAATTTTTTTTTTTTTTTTTACAGTATGACCATATGAATGACCATTGACAGCCGTGATCCCAGTGTCCAGCAGAGAGAGCTATTGTGCTTCAGACAGAAGGTTCAGTTCATGAGTCAGATATACCATAAAGTGCTGAAGCTTTTAAAGGTATGAAAACAACTAAAGGCTTTGTAATACTTGACTGACTGATAAAACAGTTCGATGAAAATCAGCATATATTCTCAACTATGTCTCAACATTTATTGCAGTCTACAAGATTTATGCTTTAATTGGATGTACTCTCAGAAGAATATGTATTTCTCCACTGATTATCGAATCCCCTTTTGTTAGTTGTGTGATGGTTTCGTCTCTACTCACCATCGCCGTGTGTTTCCTCAGCAGAATCTAGTGCTTGCTCCTCGGTTTTCTTCCAGGGTCATGAGGTTTGTTCCCTCACGGTGTTAGTATTTATAGCACATTCAACAGATATTTGAAGTCAAATGTCGATGTTTCCTTACGCAGATCCTTTCTTTTATGGCAACTAAGAGGAAATAATATTGCCCAGTCAGTTGCTCTTTTGTATCTCAAGTGACTTAATGGAGTCCTGAGTCAGACTGGGGTTCTTTACTGCGGTGTAAGATTGGTCTCTTAAAATTTTAAACAAAAAATGAAATAATATAAACAATATAAATCAAGTCCTCTTTATATATACCGTATATATATATACAGCATATCACAGCAGCTTCATAGTAATAAACAGAAAATAACAATCACATTTTTTCAAATATAAGACCATTTAAAAGAAAAAGCAATAGTCTTAACTCAGTTAAAGTTAGTTCAGTGTTGATTCAGTTCAGTGTTATAATAAAAACAAGTAATAATTAACAAACATGGATCAATAGTAGGCCTAAAAATGAAAGTGGATATCAGTTTATTTTATTTTAGAATAATTACAGTTTTTTTGCTCAAGAGAACAGAATCATTCTTCATTTACTCTCATTCCTGTAAAGTGATGATGTAACAAATGATATGATTGATAAATTATGATAACCTGCTTTTACATTGCTTTATTTCGTCAAAATAAGGTAAGTAATTTTTAACTTTTTATACAAGATTCAACTCATTTTGAAAGTAAACTAAGTTTAATGTAATTTAAGTTGAAATGACTTAAACGGACAAGTTGATTGTACTTCATAATTGAAGGCAGCAACTTGCTTTCTACAGTGGGATCAAAGCAAAAATATTCTTCTGCAAACGCAGGAAGTAATAACAGAAGAGAATGAAGTACATCATGCCTGATGACGCCAGTGAAAGCTTCGATTCAAACCTCTGCCAGAACAAATACTATAAGTCTATAAAGCGTCCTCAGCAATCTGCTTCTTACTGAAAATTGGGTACTGTTTTGACAACCGAAAAAGAGTTTAATAAGACAGAAAGAAAGCAGAATATCTTTGTGAAAGGACGTTTGTAGATGGATCTCTCGTCCTCAACGCCCCCCATCCCACCCCACCCTGCTTTCCCTGCCATTAAACTGAATTGATCAGCAGTGCAGGGCACATCCAATCCGTAAGTGCTTGCGTGACCGAGGCCGGCGCGTTCGGCCAGAGCAGCATCTTTCTGCTAAAACATCTCTGTGGAAGGCAAAGGCTCAGCACTTCCACCTTAAATCTTGTCAAGGAAATGCAGCGTTTCGGGGCTTGGAACTGCTGATGCTGTTGATCCACTTCCATGGATGTGACCGCTCTCAATCCTCCAAAACAACGGCGGACATCTGCTTTTTGGAGTCCAGAACTGAGATTGATTAGAATTTCAAATTCTGTCCATTTATGAAATGACATTTGCATTGCAGAATGTTAAAATACATTGTTCAGTATTGATCCTCGTGTCTCTTTTGTTCAAGACTGAGTCTAGTGTTTCTGTGCTCTTAGTCAAGGGCAAGTTCCTATTGTTTTGTGATTTTTTTTTTAAATATATTTTTCATATATTGTATGAATGCAATGTCAAGGTCACTTCAAATCACATTTATCTACAGCATAGTGTAGTGATTTACACAAAACATTGTTTCAAAGCAGCTTCACACTAGCAGAAAAAAATAACAGTGTTAATGGTGTAAAACGTAAACTACAGAAGAAAGCTCAGTTATTGCTAAGTTCAGTTATAAGGTTATAGGTTTGATTCTCTGGACAGGTCCTTTGGATGAAAGTGTCTATCAAATGTAATGTGCGTATAAAACTTACTGATATTTTGCGTTGTTAAAAAGATTTTCAACATGATTTTCGATGCTGTACATCAATTTAAAGAGACTATCGCAGAGAATGTTTTATTATTATTTCAGATCTTTAAAAAAAATAATTTCATTACTTCTTTCTTAGTAATTATTTGGGAAATGTAGCTTAATAGCAATTTCTGAGTGAAAACTATTTCAAAGTAAATCTCCAGTGTGTTTAGTTTCTATTATAGCTCAATGCTTTTTATCCAAAAATAATCCACCTTAAGTCGATTTCATGTTCTGTTCTCTTCACACGGCATGGTCAAAAGTCATGCAAAACTGTCCGATCTATTTGCTTATAAAAGTAAGAGCACGACCCTCTTGAAAAACCACATGATTCAAGTCTATATATAGCACAAACAGCAAAAAATGCACCAAAAACAACAGTCAGGGGTAAACAGGGCACTTGCACATGGCATTTCCACATAAAGCAAAGATAATTGTTATAGGCCTACATAGAAATGCTACTTCAAAACTGCATGTTTAATTAGTAATTTGTTGTTTCTTTGTAATTATTTGTGAAATGTAATAGCAATTAGAGTGGAATTTGTTATACAGTAATTATTTTTCAGTGTATTCTTGCTTATTAGTAATTTATTAAATCTCAGCACATCCATTTTAGCTGTGTGTGTGTGTGTGTGTGTGTGTGTGTGTGTGTGTGTGTGTGTGTGTGTGTGTGTGTGTGTGTGTGTGTGTGTGTGTGTGTGTGTGTGTGTGTGTGTGTGTGTGTGTGTGTGTGTGTGTGTGTGTGTATGTGTATGTATATTCCCATGCTGTGCTATAACTAGAGACCAATGATTCATTAAAATGGAAATTACTGTATAATGCGGAATTAGTCCAATTTCTGATGAATAATTGAAAAGCAGTTTAGTACACTTAAAACCAAATATTAAACCACAAAAAGACTATGGTCTCTAAGGAATGGTCTCAATGACACACACACACTGAAGCACGCGTGGCGCTCGCGGTGTTTTCAGCGTCTGCCGTCTCACTATATGAGGACACAAATGCATGAACTTCATGCCCAAAGCCACTCTGAAAGTCACTTTGTGAGCAGCTTACCATTCATTTGAGAAAAACTATTGGCATATGATGCAGAAACTCAAAGGTCTTCATGGGAACCAGTCAATTAAAAGTTTGTTTTAACTTGAAGAAATTATGACAGAAATAGCCTATATTACTGATGTAGGCGACAGTAGAATTTATCCACAACTCAATGGAAAAATAAAACTAACACAATGTTGAAACATCGAAATGTATGTGTTTCTCAAAACACTGCGTTTTGATTTCTAAGTAATTAAATTAGGCATAATTAAACTATAAACAGAAATGCAAGGGGTAAAAACAATCACTTATAAAGACATTGGGATTTGAGCATTGCAAAACATTGAGATTTTCTAAGTGATCAATTACGTATAAGTGTTTTCACACATGAACATTTGCTGCAGGTAGTTGGCAAGTGAGTGTGGCATTTAAATAGCAGTGTTTCTCAAATTAAACAAGATGTTTGTTTTTAATGATGTGTCAAATTTAGAGAACTGATTAGCGTTTGCAAATGCAAACTCAGTGTTAATCATACAATGCGCTTGCAGTTTTATAGACTTGGTCTGAAGATTCGAGTGGGATTCAGGTACCACTTTTAGCATGTAAGCATTTAAAAAACAAAAACTGTAATTATATCACGCATGTTTGCTTTACGTATTAAACTCATGGCCACAATAAAAATATTATGTTTCCACTACATAGGATTTTGAGGCTGTGACTTTAAATCAAGATCTCGAGGCCTCAAAACATAATCACGTTCTCACAAGTTAATATGTCGTGGCCATGACAAAACTCAGTGAACTGAACATCCGTCAACATATCTGTCAACACATCCAAACTATTAGCTCATTTTTACTTTAATGCATTTTAGTGCTTTTAACGCCACCCTACAAATGATCTCAGCCACAATTACTGCCGCTTCCTCCAGAGCTTTATTGAGCATTTCAGCACAGATCAGAGGGTACAAGAGCATGGCAGAATAAAGCAAACGCACTTGCTGAACTTTGGAGCATCGGGCTGTGCCAGTCAAACAGGCACTGCAGCACAACTGGCTCAAATGCATTATGTCCGTAGCTGCTGCTCGTAGGTGCATTGTAGTCTGTGTGTGTGTGTGTGTGTGTGTGGAGTGGTGTGGCCGCTGTTGTGAGGTGCGGTCTGGGTGCAATGCAGTGCTGGACTGACCCACGTCACAAGTGGGACCACCTCTCCTCATCTGTGACTGCGTTTGCCAATACTGTACTGAGAAAGAGAGAGAGAGGAGGAAAGCACTGCAGATTCTGGGTGTTGCCTTTCAGGTCCTAGATCGAGGGTAAAGGTCAGGTGACAGAGACTGTTTCTAAACAGAATGCAGCATCTTTTGCACCAAATGCATGGTCCTGCTTTACTGGTCGCAGTGAAATGGCATAATGCGATGAGAGTGAGGCAGCTGTCCTGATACAGTCGTTTAATGGATATGACAATAAAAGCCGCTGCAGATCTAGAGGATATTCATCATCTTGGCTCATCTTGGCTGGTCTTGGTAAAAGTGTGTGTGTGTGTCAGCCACACATGCATTTGTGGGAGATTTATATCCACTGCAGTAATGAAGTTACACTCGTTCTTTGGCAGAAGCATTAAACACCTGATAAGAGCTCTGCAGCAGAGGCTGACGCTATAGTCGGACCTCATACACCACAGATCATATGCACAAAGTGATGCTACTCATTGTTCCTTGTGTATTCTTTACCAAATGTGCATTTACAGTGATAAAATATCATTTTTCTTATTAAATCTTTCTGTTTATAATATTGAACTTGTGCACATACCTCAGGTGGAATATTACACAATTAAGTACAAATGAACGCTTAAGTTACACATATAATTTAACAAAATATGTCCTAATTTTAGCTAATTCATGACTGAAGTTCGGAAGCTTATAAGTGAATAATATTTATTGACTAATAATGAATATGTATTACACACACACACACACACACACACACACACACACACACACACACACACACACACACACACACATATATATATATATATATATATATATAATATTTATTTTATTCTTATTAATTAAATATAAACAATATTTACATTTTATGTATTGTTTATCATAGAGATGTTTATTATTATTATTATTATTATTATTATTATTATTATTATTATTATTATTATTATTATTATTATTATTATTATTATTATTATTATTATTATTATTATTATTAGTCTTTAACCAAGTTATTCCCATTGGGATCAAATCAGTTTTTCAATACTTATAAAAATAAACTATGAAGAAATCAAATAAATTATAATTTTTATGCAAAATATGAATAGTAGCCTTTTTTATTGTTTTTGTTGTTATTTTTACACATTTAATATTTCTCTTTAACCAGGTTAATCTCATTAAATTAGTTTTTTTTAAGAGAGACTAGGGTCAAATCCAGAAAGAATAAAAATAAACTGATTAAATAAAAATTTATTATTATTATTATTATTATTATTATTATTATTATTATTATTATTATTATTATTATTATTATTATTATTATTATTATTATTATTATTATTATTATTATTATTACTGTTATGTATAATACTGGTAATAGTTTATTTTATTTTTATTGTCCCAGTGAGATGTGAATAAAAATAGACCAGACACAGGTCTAGAAAGTATAAACATCCTTACATAAACTACAAACAAAATAATTTACACAAAAGCACATTTAAATAAAAGAAACAATTGCTTTTATAATTCCTCTGATTTCTTCTAAAAGCAATTACATCTTAAACAATTTTGCAAATTACTCCAAAAGAAAGGCACTGAAAGCCTGAGCTTCAGAAACATTTAACCCCTGAGAGCCCTGCATTGGTCGGGTGATTCTTGCTGTTACGCCAATAGGAGGCGCTCTATACAAACACACTCCACAGATGGACAGTGGGACCCAGAGGACAGACATTGTTCTCAAACATGACAAAGAACGATTCTTGTTTCAGGGTGTGTTCATTTGAGGAGACATTTGATCACAGAAAGACTCACTGCATCAGATTTTCAACTATTGATTTTGTCTCTTGTTGTTAGTGATATCTTGTTGGCCATAGTGTTAGCTAATAGTTCGTTAGGTTGCTCCTGTAGAGTGATCTGAATTAGACAATTGATCAATGGTCAACTACAGTGGTCATATCATGAGGAATCATTTCACTCTGTTGCATGAAAACTTCCTCTTTGCTCCAAAAAGAGCATTTATACAAACTAAGCTGTAAAAGAACTAGCTCATTCTGGACTTCTGCACCTTTCTGATGTCAGACTTGTGAAAACAGGAACTCATACCTGTCCACCTGTCACTGAAACCTATTCGGGGTTCATAAATATGGCCCATCTAGACACAACCATGCAATACGGATGGAGAAGGATCAAGAACAGCAGGAAAAACGTGAGAATCTGCCAAGCCTTGTGTTGCTCCTGTTCCAGATCATTTCAGACGAACATTTCAGCACAGAGTGGAGCAGATTTCAGCTTTTTACAGAATTACAGAAGCAGCTTGGCATAGAGCAGTTAAACACTGATGGCAGACTCACAGCCTGTGTCTGAGCGCAACTGGAGCTCTGTCATGAAAAACTAAAGTTTGACTGCTTTAGTTCAAAAAATGTATCATCTTTATCAAGTGAACCAACTAATTACTAATCAGCCTACTATAAATGACTGTTAAATAATTGTATTTTAATATAATAAAATGTCCTAAGTGCCAACCATATTTAGCGTATGTAATGACTTAATATAAATAGCAAATAAGGGTGATTTATATTTTTCACAAAATCTCATGTCAACACATGATGCTCTTTTTAATTTTCTCATTTCATCTTAAGTGCACCGCTTTCAACTAAAAACATAAATCTTTTTATGCATTTTTGACGTTCAGTTAGACGACAACAGTATTTTTAGAATATGAAAATGCAAACTTTTGAAAATGTGCAAGACAAAATGATCTGTGAAAATGACTAAAAACACTGTATTATTCATGCCAGGCCAGTAGTTGGCGATGCCACTTTGTAAAGAAGCATGTCATGATGTTTTCACAAATGCACAAATACATGGAGACGATAAAGGAATCATTTACTAAACCTTGCACTTTGAAACCCATCTACAAAAGTTTGCGTTTTCATGCGCCCAAAACCCCATATTTTAAAAAAGCATAAAATGTTCTGTTTTAGTAAACGGCCCATTACTCAGTCTAAACAGTTTTGAGGCTTATTGATCTAATTTTTGCATCTGTAACATCGAATACCAAAGTTTTTTGTGTGTGTGTGCATTCTTAATGAGGGATTTGTGGGACCATTAATGTTTTTAGAAAAAACAAATATTGTTTTATTTTGAAGTATAAAGAAAATTAGACACTTTTGGCACCAGACACCAGATTGGACGTCCATGTTCTTAGTGTTATTTTTAATGTAATTCGTGGGGTTATTATTCACTAACCATGAGTTAGATGTACATTACAGACATCTTCATTTAAAAAAATTAGGCTGTTTGAGTCAAATTATTCCAATCGAATACAGAGTATTCATATTAATATCTTTGTCTGTCATTGGTTAATTATTCAACTAAATTGTCAAAACCATTTTAGATAGAATACCTGATGCAGTATTTTACATGAATAGCACTTTAAAAATACTTATAAATATTAATAGCTATATATTAATACATAAAAACCAGGTGTAAGAGTAAGATTTGTTTCTTTTGTGCTGTGACTAATTGCTATTATTTCCCTTATAGGCTAAACAAATGTAAACATTTTGAAAGTAAGTGCACAGGGCGAGGACGAGAGCTGTGGGAACGGAGCAAGCCTCGAGTCTCACGGGGGAGCTCCGGAAGGATAGTGCAGGACGGGAGAGGACCAGGCCTGGGACTTTAACCTTGGTGTTTCTATTATATTTATACACGACAGTCGTCCGTGAGAGCCTTACTTCCATTGTATTGTTTGTTTATTTTTTTGTTAAATTAATGTTGAACGTCTGCATGTTCCGCCTCCTTTTCCCCTGAGCATCTTAAAAATAACGGTTCCAGAGCTTTTCCTATTCCTATTAGGTTCCTACCTCAAAAACCTGTAGGTGAAGTTCTTAAAAGAACATTTTGAAATTCTAAAGAAGGTTTTTCCGATATAAAGAACTTTTTGTGGAATGCAAAGATTCCATTAATGTCACATTTTTCATGGAACTAAAGATGCTATTAAAGAACCTTTTAGCTTTAAGTGTGTGTGTGTGTGTGTGTGTGTGTGTGTGTGTGTGTGTGTGTGTGTGTGTGTGTGTGTGTGTGTGTGTGTGTGTGTGTGTGTGTGTGTGTGTGTGTGTGTGTGTGTGTGTGTGTGTGTGTGTGTGTGTGTGTGTGTGTGTGTGTGTGTGTGTGTGTGTGTGTGTGTGTGTGTGTGTGTGCGTGCAATAAAAGAGAGAATTCGGTTTCATCCACATTATAGGGATTAAAACTCCCCGCAAGACTAGTAAAATCTGATATCACCTGAAGCAGCAAATGGTCCTCACGAGTAAAACAGCTTATTAAACAGATTCAGAAATGTGCTGATGAAAAAGCAAAAAGGTTTATGAGTGGTAGGGGGTAGGCTGTAAAATATCAGTATAAAACAATGCAAATCAATGGAAAGTCCACATGACGATTTAAAAAAAAAATCAAATGCGTATTTTTGTAATAAGCCAACTATCTTTACAGACTGACACACGCGGTTTGTAAGCTGTCCGGCTGTGTAAATAAGAGTGTGTGTTTGCTGGGTCGTGTGCTGCAGAAGGGCGGAGCTTGAGATTTACACCCAGCAAAGCGTGGACAACCCGAGGGAAGAACGTGCGTGTGAGTCTGCAGGAAAAACAGTGCTGTCAGCCTGACCGGAGGAGAGGGATGCTGACGGCCGGCTGCCGGCTTTGAGGGGGAATCGCAATACTCAAAACACCTAATAGTTGTCCAAATGTCTTTAACCTCATGAAAAGAGACTTCTACATTCTGAGTCTTTCTAGTACCAGTTTGTTTATGTTTCTAATCATTTAATCCTGCTTCGGCACACACAAACACACGCGTATATATCATGTACTACTATCTGTCTTACATTCCCATTTGTCTGCAACAGTAATGGAGCTCCGGTGTGATCCTCTGCCTCTCCAGAGCTGACTCAGCATCTCTGCACCCTGCTATTGGCTCCTAACATCAACCGGCGCACTGTCTAAAAGTATGACTGTGCAATTTTATAACCGGCAAAAAAGCTACTTTGTTGAGTATTACAATTGCATTCGTCTAGAGTTTCACTGCGGCAGGCGATTCCCTATCACAGAATCAACAACGACATATGAGATGGATGAGTTACTAGAGATGATGCATAGCTAGCTTAAAATTACAGCCTATATAATTCAAGCTAGGCCACACACACACACACACACATATACACAGTTTGAACCCTAAATCTTGAGCATCAGTGTCATTAGTGACAGGCCACTTTGCTCTCTTGATTGTCAAATTTATGTTTTCTATTGATTATCTATGGTTTGTATTGATCTAGTTGGCAAAAGCTTCTTATATCCTCTGACATGCAGTGTGTGTACAGTATTTCTCATCATGCTCCTCTTTTTTCAGTGATTTGTTCATTTTATTCATTGTGGTTCTTATTTGATTAAATAATTGAAGTGCAGTTCATATTATTACTGCAGTATTATTGGCTTTGTCTTATTGCTGTCAGAATGATAGTAATATCATAACATCTTTTCCCTCAACTAAGCTTTAAGAGACATTAGTATTCAGGATGCTTGTTTAGGTCCTTTGAGTACTTCCTTATGAAGAAAGCACAGTTATTATTGAAGGAACGCTCTTGGTTCAATATTAAGCATTGAACTAAAATGACTCCCTTGTGATCTCTAAAAAGGAATTAGGAAACTTCTTAACCTTGGGATTTTGCTGCATTATTGAGTCTTCCTGACAACGGAGGCCAAATCCTCAATGCATCAACGGAGGCTGACGGCAGATTGGCTGCTTCGTCTTGCCATGTGCACAGATTTTAAAGTGTCAAGTAAAGCAAAGGGAAAGCAATACATGCTATTAGACAAGGATCAGATAAAGAGGTAAATATTCATTTGAATCAGAGTTTATCCATAAATATTAGATTACTTTTTTGTAAACTTTTGTAAAAGACTTTAGATGTTTATTAATGTCTTTAATGTTGATGGTTCAGTATACTACTTTATTTTGTGTCTAGTTTGTGTGTATTGAAGCAATACTATTATCCCCCACAGTTTGACATTTTGTATTTCATCTGTATATTACATATGCGGTTTTTCGACTTCAAATTAATACAGAGACTATACATGGAATCTCTTTACTTTTTCTTCTAATATCTTTAACTTTACTTAATTTTTCACACATAAGAAAAGTTTATTAAAAACAGTGACCAGTTACAGCATATTCATAAAAATGTTAAGCTACAAACAAAATTAGCGCTGTATATATTGTTCAGCATGTGATGAATATTTGTTATATCTCCGAAGATATTTTATTCTGTCTCTGCACAAATTGCATTTCTCTTCCTTGCATTGCTCTGCAATAAACCATAATTTGTCTTAAGTTTACATGCATAAAAAATTATATTACCAAATTTGAAGCAAAATGTACGTTTGTTGGCAAAGAAAGTTGCACTTTTGGTGGTTTTCTCCAAAAGACACAGCAAACATGTTATAAATTAGAATTGGGCTACAAGTAAGTTTTGTATGAGGACTGGGGAAAAATATTTATTTTTATTAAAAACGTTTTATTTTCATTTATTTTTAAACATATCAAGCTCAGCAACCTATCTATCTATCTATCTAGATAGATAGATAGATAGATAGATAGATAGATAGATAGATAGATAGATAGATAGATAGATAGATAGATAGACAGACAGACAGACAGATAGATAGATAGATAGATAGATAGATAGATAGATAGATAGATAGATAGATAGATAGATAGATAGATAGATAGATAGATAGATGGATAGATGGATAGATGGATAGATGGATAGATGGATAGATGGATAGATGGATAGATAGATAGATAGATAGATAGATAGATAGATAGATAGATAGATAGATAGATAGATAGATAGATAGATAGATAGATAGATAGATAGATAGATAGATAGATAGATAGATAGATAGATAGATAGATAGATAGATAGATAGATATGCTTTAAGAATAAGTCAGTGAAGAAGTGCAAAAAATGCATGAAGTGCACTAAACAACATGTAATGCAGGAAGTCATGGCCTCTTGTCTTCACCTTTTATACAATTTTAAAAGACTTCGACTACTGAGGCGAATTGCTGAACATCCCAACGACCCAAGGTCCTGCTTCATCCACATCGATTTTCCAAGGGGAGGGTGGTGCTCCTGCCTCGTTGACAAAGTGAGCGCGCGTATAAATACAACGGGACAGAACTCAGCCATGCCCTCATCACACCACCAATTCACACAAGCACCCTTCACCATGGACATGATAGGAACCTCCTCCCGCCGAAGAGCTCTGGAGACACGGACTGTGCGCCCCTGGGCTAAAACCAGCCCTCTGTCATTCAAAAGAACCACGAATGTGGCTGCATCAAGGACTGCGTATAGTCCTTCCGTGCTCGCGTCTCCGGAAGGGTTCGAGTTGAGCGCGGCGCTCAACGGAGACCCGGTGCGCCATAACGAGAAGGAGCAGCTCCAGGGGCTCAACGACCGCTTCGCCAGTTACATCGACAAGGTTCGCTTCCTCGAGGAGCAAAACAAGCAGCTCGAGGCTGAGATCCACGCGCTAAAGCAGCAGAAACTGTCGCAGTCCCACCAGAGCGACGCGTACGACCGCGAGCTCCAAGACCTGCGCTGCGCCCTGGAGCAGCTCCACAAGGAGAAGGCGCAGATCCTGCTGGACAGCGACCACATAGACGAGGATCTCCAGCGGATCAGAGAGCGCTACGAGGATGAAGCCAGGCTCAGAGAGCACATGGAAGCTGCGATCCGAGGTATGAAGAAAGACAAGGACGATTCGGTTCTGATGAAGCTGGAGCTGGAGAGGAAAGTCCAGTCGCTCGTGGACGAAATGGACTTCTTGCGGCAGAACCACGAGGAAGAGATCAGCGAGCTTCTGGCTCAGCTTCAAGCCGCGCAGGTGCCGGTGGTGGAGATGAGGGACCTCCAGAAGACCGACATCACCTCTGCGCTCCGGGAGATCCGCGCGCAACTGGACGGGCTCTCCTCCAAGAACCTCCAGCAGGCTGAAGAGGTGTTCCAGTGCCGCTATGCCATGCTGACGGACGCCGCGGAACAGAACAAGGATGCTATAAAGTCCATACGGGACGAAATCGGTGACTACCGCCGTCAAATCCAAGCCAAGAACGTCGAACTGGAGGCTCTTCGAGGCACAAAAGATTCCCTGGAAAGGCAGTTGCATGATATCGAAGACCGTCACAACACTGATGTTGCCAGTTATCAGGTAAACAATCATGTTTAAGTTTAATTCAATGAATACTTAAATATTAAATATAATAATTGTGCATTTTATGCATGATTACGTATTTATTTAGCTGTATAAAATTCATAAAAAATGTAATTTATATCAGACCTAACAGACACCGCAAGCTCTGGAAGGTATAATGTAAGTGCAAACTGCACCGTTGCGCGCAAATATAAGCGACAATGGCTTTCAAAAGTGTTGGCGCAGATATGAAGGATGGTTTTCGGTTTTGTTTTTATGGTTTACTTATTTGCAGATTATAATGCTTTAAGTGGGCGTAAATATTGCAAAACACAAAGCAGCCACGATGGCCAAAAATGCTGCTTACTTGAAACGCAGGCGTTATTTCACAGGTGGTTGCGCACTGCGTGCGTAATTATGCGCAGCGTGCAATGCAATGCTTACTTTTATTAACAGTGCTGCAGGATTTCGTTTTAGTGGTTTGTTGTGTCAGTTTATGCCAGCTCTGCTACAAATGATTAAAAAAAAAATCATAAAACAGATGCTACATTTGCCACCCAGTGGGAAATCTTATAAATGTAGTTGTTACTTCAGTAAGGGAGCACATTATGTTTTCAGTCTGACTCATAATTTCTTGCTGTAGTGTAAACTAACTAATTTATCGCTTCTGCCTTAACAGGAAATGATTCACCAGTTGGAAAATGATCTAAAAGGAACAAAATGGGAAATGTCTCGTCACCTTCGGGAATATCAGGATCTGCTCAATGTCAAGATGGCACTGGATGCTGAAATAGCAGCTTACAGGTAGAGTTGTGCTGAACGTTATACTTTTTTCTGCTTTGTTACATGACTTGTTTCATTTATGGCATACATAACATTTCATTTTCTCTTTTAAATGTAGGAAACTACTGGAAGGTGAGGAGACTCGCTTCCGTACCGTCTCTGGAAGTATTTCAAGCACTGCGTTTGCGTACAGCCAGCCCAAATCCTCAAAGGTCAAACATAAAATAGTGGAGGAGATCATCGAGGAGACTAAAGGAGAGAGTGACATCGATGATGATCTGGCAGAGGTGGCAAAAGAGGTGGCAGAGGAAGCTGGTGAGGGTGAAGAGGAGGAAGAGATTGTTGCCGCCAGTCAGGCCAAAGTGAGTGCCGCTGCTCCTGAGGGAGAAGAAGAGGAAGAGGAAGGAGGAGACGAGGAAGAAACAGCAGAAGAAGGAGAGGCTGCTGAGGAGGAAGATGAAGAAGAAGAAGAAGAAGAGGGTGAGGAGGAAGAGGAGGAACAAGTGGAAGTGATTGGGGAAACAGAACTGTGCGAAGGAAAATCACCAACATCAGAGAAAGAAGGCAGTGGCAAAGATACAGAAGGAAAGGAAGAGGAGGAGGGCACTGAAGAACAAGCGGCGGAAGGTGATGAGGAGAAAGCAGAAGCTGAGGAAAAAGACGACGAGAAAGAAGAGACCAAATCTGAAGGAGACGAAGAGCAGAAAGACGAGTCTGCAGGAGAGGAAAAGGCTGATTCGGAGAAGACCGACGACAAAAAAAGCGATACAGAGGAAGATGAAAAGAAGTCCCCCGTAAGTGAAGAAAAAGAGAAACCAGAAAGCCCAGCAGATGAAAAGCAGCAAGAAGAAAAAGAAGAAGTTATTCCCAACGGTGACCAGAAAAGCCCGGCCAAAGAGGAAGCCAGTCCGAAAGAAGAGGTGCAAACCAGAACAGTGGAGACCTTAACCAACGGAGACAAGCAGAGCAAAGCAGACACAGAGAAAGAGAAAGAGAAGAAGCCAGAGGAAAAGCCTCAGGAGAAGAAGAAAGTCACCAAAAAGGTGGAAAAAGTTACTCCGCCTGCAAAGAAGGAAGTCAAAGGAAAAGACTGATGTGAATGACTTTGAAAGGAAATTAGTTATAATCAATTGTTCAGAATAATTCTATTTGATGCAAAATGAGAAAATGCAGTTTGACGCAGCTAGCAAAAATTATTGCATGCGTGTTAAATGATTGACTTGCATGTGTGGTTTGGGGGACGTCGCCATGCCGAGCTGTTGCGTCTGAAACCGAAATTAATGCGCGTTTGAAATAAAGTGCAAGTACATTCTGCTGCTAATGACTCCAACCAGCTCTGTTAACCACAGATTTTACAGCGATGGGAAGTTCTTCAACGGCTGTTTGGCAATAATGGTGCTACTACAATATCATCATTCGCAGGCGCACTTTGAGCAGAAACTCCTTCATTTCATCTAGTATACTTCTTGCCTTAAGACATAATGCATTGAATCAATGATAAGAATCGGTTTGTTAACGCGAAACACAAAAGCTGTTAACAATGATACTGTGAAAGCTAACTGGTGCTGCTCTTTGCAATATCACATCGATCAATAAAAGCTCATCAAATCCTTACAAAGCTTCAAGTCTGGTTGTATTTATGCTGAACGTTTGGTTTCTTATGCTCACCAAGACTGTGTTCATTTGATCAAAAGTGCAGTAGAAACTGTGAAATAATATGGCAATTTTAAGTAACTTCCTTCTGGAATCTTTCCAAATAATAATTTGAGGAAACTTTTATTATTATCAATATTGAAAACAGCTGAATATTGTTGTGAAATTCATTTTTATGAATACAAAGTTTTCAATTGAATGCATTCTTGCTGAATAAAGGACATTTTACAGTGCAACAATTGAGAGACAAATAGCACATAGATGAGTGGCAATAATCACACAAAAATAATAATAATAAAGCTTCCCATATAACCTTAAATGATGCATTTACCAATATGGTAAATATGGTATTTGATTGCAGTCATATGATAAAGGTCCTAGTTAGACACAGTGCACATTGAAACCCCTTTAGCCATGACTATTCACAATATTTCATCTACTTCATCTAGCATCAATCTTGCTTTCATGAAATGTGTCCTACATAATAAAAATGTGTTATGTGTTATCCTTCCACTAGAAACAAAACCCTGGTTTCACAGACAAGCCTTAAGACTAAAATGCAAGTTTGAGCTGTTTTAACTGAAAGCGACTTGCATTGGCATATCTTAAAATATGTTTTGTCTCAAGAACAATATTTTTTTCTAAGGCACATTTATAAAAGTTCCTAATTGAACCAGCATAATCCTGGCTTACTCTAAACCTGGTTTGTGAAACCAGGCCAAAGTCTTTTACGTGTGCACTGAGATTAACATTTGGCAATAAAACCTGCGCAAATGGAAAGAATGACAACTAGGCGAGACTAACCTCACAAACGTTGCATGATGGCGTGGACATTAATCACATTTGATGTTTCAAACGAGACCACTCTCTAAAGCCCCTCCATTAGTGTGACTAGACGTCAATGTGTGGCTCTCAATTAGGATAATGGAGAACATGTGCTGCACTGGCATGTTAGAGCTTGAGCCGTCCTCTGGCTCATCGGGTAACTGAATTTGTGCAAAAGGATGTCGCTGAGGGGGCAGAAATTAGATTTGCATGCTAAAAAAACTAATTCAAATAATAGATCAATACAGATTTGTGCCGAGCAGCGGGTCTGGTTGAGGATCACATCTGGCTCATTTAGCTGATCCAACACACTTAGTGCACAGTGGGAAACTCAAGTGGATTCAAACCTTTAAACTCCCCTGTTAACAGCCCAGATTTTAACCACTATGCAAGACTCACTTTGGATAAAAGTGCATGGGAATCAGAAGCTGTGGATGCCTGGATTCTGCTCCGTGCTGTTGCTCAAGTGCTGAAAGAGCACAAAATAGGCACATGACATCAGTCTAGTGAATCACTTTAGCTGAGCTCTGAGGTTTCTTGCATTATATTGATTACAGCTGTCATGAATAAATAATCAATGTGCAGCTCTATACTGGAGCTGATGCCTCCACACTTGAGCTTTGAGTCGTAGTGTATCTGAATAGCATATACCATACCCTCAGTATGCAATATATATATAGAGCACATGTGGGATATCTATATATATATATATATATATATATATATATATATATATATATATATATATATATATATATATATATATAATGCATACGGTGGAAATAATGAGAGTACATGTATAGTATATACAAGCGCTGCACATTGATTACTTATTCATATATTCATATGTGTGTGTACATATACATACAAACACACACACACACACACACACACAAACACACACACGCACAAACATACACACACACACACACACATATGGGATATCATATGCATTTCGAATGAACCATTAATTGATGAGTTCCAACAAAAAATGCAAAAGACAACAAAAAAACATCTTCTGCGATTACAACTGGACACAATTCGCTGAATCATACATGCTATAGTTGGTTCTAGTTAGTTGCACCATTAGCATTTTTTTACATTTATGCATTTGGCAGATGCTTTTATCCAAAGCGACTTACATTGCATTCAAGGAACACATTGAATCAGTTCTTGTTCTTTCCCTGGGATCAAACCCATGACCGTGGCGTTGTAAACACCAATGCTCTACTGATTGAGCTACAGGAAAGCTAATTAGCATTGGTAGAAAAACCACAACACACAGAAACACACTGGGTTAAGGAGGCTTGTCAAGATTTTATTGATATTTATTTCTTTGAGGATCTGGAATAAGGCATTTTGTATACTAAGCACACTTGTGTTATCATAGGCAGTTGATAGTGAGATTAATGCTGAAGGCAAACTGACACAATGCTCAAAGAATGACATTTTTGCATTTTAATAAATAAACAACAATTAGACCAACACAAGGAGCCTGCAATCACATCTTCCCTGCCAAGCGCAAAAATAAGGCATGTGTTCATGCATAGGCTACTCTGGCTTCGGGCGCTCTCTATGGATGCATTTATTATTCTTGTTTGTGTCCATTACGCTTTGAGTTTAATTTGAACTGAATGTGAAATCGAGCAGCAGGACACAGTAAACTTGCATGAGTGCGATTAATGCACGAGGTTTGATCACCTCCAGCTAGCACCAGGGGTTTGGTCCAGTGTGTTCACTTCTCTTTTGGTTTCTCTTTCTCAGCTTTACTTTCTTTCTTGTCATCTCCCTTCTTTTTCTCCACTTCTTTTCCAGCATCATCCTTCTGCTCTTCTTTTCCAGCATCATCCTTCTCTTCTTTTCCAGCATCACCCTTCTCCTCTTCTTCTTCATCTTTGCTTTCTTCTTTATCACCTTCTTCACCCTCTCCTTCTCCTTCCTCCTCTTCCTGTTCTCCTTTATCCTCACCTTCTTCCTCTCCTACCTCTTCACCTCCTTCTTCACCTGTAAAAGAGACAAAGGAATACAAAATGTAACTACTGGGTGTATTTAATCAAAAATTGTATTTAGGCTTTTTGTCAACATTTGCCAATCTGTCAATAACAGTGAATGTTTAGTAGAATTACAAAAGGATCGATCGATAGATAGATAGATAGATAGATAGATAGATAGATAGATAGATAGATAGATAGATAGATAGATAGATAGATAGATAGATAGATAGATAGATAGATAGATAGATAGATAGATCGATAGATCGATAGATCGATAGATAGATAGATAGATAGATAGATAGATAGATAGATAGATAGATAGATAGATAGATATTCAATTTATGTATTATTTATACACATTTTAACCAACACAAAGTTTTTAATATAATATAAATTTAATTTAATTTAATTATAATATAAAATAATATAAAATAAAACAAAAAATTTAATTGAATTAAAAGAAAATAAAAAAAATGAAAATGAAAAATATATGAAAAATAATATTAATAATTTTACTTGACTGTAAATGCACCAATGTGTCGAAACATAATAAATTAAATTAAAATATCTACATATCTAAGAAAAACAAATGATCCTCACCCTCTTCTTTTTCTTCTTCCTCCTCTTCCTTCACACCCTCTTCCTTTTCCTCTTCCTCCTCCTCCTCACCCTCTTCCTTCTTCTCACCTTCTTCTTCTTCCTCTTCCTCCTCTGCCTCCTCCTTCTCACCTTCTTCCTCCTCTGCCTCCTCCTTCTCACCCTCTTCCTCCTCCTCTTCCTCCTCTTCTTCTTTCTCTGGACTCGCCCCGGCCTCCTGTGCCTGACTGGCTTCTACAATCTCATCCGGAATGGCAGAGTAGCTCATCAATCTTGTTCCCAGAAGATAGGGGGCACCGGAGGTCAGACTGGCCTGCACAGAGAACACGGGACGGCCGAAAGACGGAGTGGCAGCGATGGAGGGAGAAAACACACTGGAGATACCGCCAATACCACCCACGTTGAAGCGAGTTTCTTCCCCTTCTAGAAGTTTCCTGTTGGAGTGTATTTTACATTTAATGATGTAAAGAAATATTCATAATTGGGGAGGATCAAATATAATCAAAGTTAAAAACTCATATCATTTGATTGACCAATATTCTGTATGTTTATGGTCTTTGTTATACAGGTTATACATATCAAATGCAATAAAGCATAAACGTTCTTCTAGAAAACAGTTGACGTTACTAACCTGTAAGCTGCTATCTCAATGTCCAAGGCCATTTTTACATTGAGAAGGTCCTGATATTCTTTAAGATAACGGCCCATTTCGCTCTTCATGGACCGTAGCTCATTCTCCAAGTCACCGATGGTATCCTGTCCAGACAAAAATTAAAGACTAAAGTTTTGATTTTCTCTAAGCCTTCCTAGAGCATGACACTAGTAAAACCAAGGTCATGGGTTCAGTTCTCAGGCGTAGTAAACATTGATTAAATGTGTGCTTTGAATGCAATGCAAGTCACTTTAAATAAAAGCATCTGCTAAATGCATGAATGTAAACTGAGAACATCATTCTGACCTGTAGGTCTGCGATCTCTGCGCTCTGTTTCTCCTCGACCTCCTGCAGTTGTCTCTCCAGAGCTTGGTTCAAGCCCTGGCACGCTTCGATCTCCAGGTCTCGAGATTTCAGCAGGCGACGGTACTCCCCGGCCTCGTCTTTGGCGCTCCGGATGTTCTCTGTGTTTTTGGCCGTGTCCTCCGTCATGGTGCTCACCTTCCCGCGGAACCACTCCTCTGCGGCCTGGATGTTCTGCTGAGCCAGGCGCTCATACTGACCTCGGATTTCTCGGAGAGCCACAGAGAGATCGGGTTTGGCCACTTCCATCTCCACCGACACCTGGGCGCTGTACTGCACCTGGGTCTGGAGCTCGGTGATCTCGCTTTCATGGAGCCTCTTGAGGAAGGCCAGCTCATCCAGTAGAGTATCAGCTCTTTTCTCGAGCTCAGACCGGGCCAAGACTGCATCATCCGCCCCCTTCCTGGCATCCACCAGCCGGCCTTCGGCTTCCTCACGGGCCAGAACTTCTTCTTCGTAGCGACTCTGCAAGGCCTTGAGTGCCTCTTCCAGTCGGTCCCGCCTTTCTTGAGCCGCTTGGTGCTCCCTACGGGCCTCATCTACTGCGGAGCGGAGTTCCCTCGCCTCTTGCTCATACAGACCCCTGAGACGGGAGGGTTCGCAGTGCCTCTGCCGCAACAGGAGCAGCTCTGCCTCCAGGGAGCGGTTCTGGAGCTCCAGACTATGCACACGCTCAATGAAGCTGGCAAAGCGGTCGTTGAGTCCCTGGAGTTGGGCCCTCTCCTGCGTCCTCACCACTTTGAACTCCGAACTCAGCTGAGAGGCCTGGCTCAGGTCCAGCTCTACCGATGCAGCAGAACGCTGCAGTCCTGCAGAGGAGGAGAGCACCGATGCACGGGATGGGGATGAATAGGATGAGTAGACGGATCGAGAACGACTGCTTCCCCCGCCGAAGGGTGTCCCGCTGCGCACCACCACCCGCCTCCGCTGCACAGACGGGAGATAAGGATTGTAACTCATTGAGCACATGGTTGTTGAAGAGAGAGAGCAGAGATGGATCCGCAGTGCTGCTGCTGATGATGATGTGGAGAGAGGTCTGCGAGGATGTAGCGGCACTGGCAGGGCTTTTTATAGCAGGCAGCGAGACTCTGACGCAGGGCTTTTTACTGACAGCATGAATCGATTACCCTCCAGTGCGTGCTGGGATGGGTTCTCAGGAGTGGAGGGGGAACTACAGAAATGGATTGGAAATGAGAGAGAGAGAGAGAGAGAGAGAGCACAGCAAAAAGGGCAATGAGGACAAAGCTTTCAAGAGCTTGCAGAGGTAAAACACAATTCATCATGTATGGCCTCATTGTGCAGATCACACAGGGGATACAGGCCACAGGGATTAAATTGTGCCTTTTGTTTTCATTCCCAGCATTTCTCTTTGCATTTAAATTGTTTTTAGTAGTGAGATAAGAAATCTGCATAATATTTTCCATTTGCAATCTTGGAATTGGTGTGAAGCAAAGGCTGTTCAGTGGACTGTGCGACTGTGTATGTTCCGCTGCACCGGACACTAAAATCTATAAACAGATGCTGAAGGCAAACCTTACAAACAAACTGGATAAAAACATTAACAGAACTAACACAAGTAAATGCTTCTCTCTAGTGGTGTTCAGGGGTATTGCGAAATAATCCAAGTCGCATCTGCATCTCTGTGAAATAATGCTGAGTCGTTGAAGAAACTGACAGTAATAGTTTCTGATAGAAATGCCTTTATATTATTGGACATTTTGAGAAACATTTTTAATATGCAATGCATTTTCCCTTCCTTTATTCTTGCTGAACAGTTTACTTTGAATCTCAGACAAACATCTTTGAATATTAGAACATCTTCGTGCTAAAGTCTCTTCTACAGACAGATCGCATATGTAGGGGGAAGGAGAAGAAGTGATGATGAAAACATTTTTTTATTGAACACTGTTAGTGTTTTTGTCAAAGCACAGAAATTTAACAAGTCTTATAATAACATGCAAAGGAAATGGTCACTGCTTTTATGGCCTTGAAATTGCATTTCATTTTAATAAACAAAATAAAACAAAATTTGAATATTGTGGCATGGCATCCATCGTGTCAAATGTTGTACAAATCCAAATAAAGGGAAAAGTATATTTCTGCAACATTGCTCTTTACATGTTAGATCGGATGGAACCTTTCATGTCAGAAATATCAGACCTGTGATGTTAAAAACTTTGAAATGGAGACATTAGCTTATCTATTCACATGAAGAAAAACATAGTATATGTCCAAAATATAGTGATACAAAATATAGAAAAATTAAATGATAAATGAATAACATTGTTTTATAATAGTGCACATTGCTCTCTTTATCTCTCTCTTTCTCTCTCTCCCGCTCTCTTTCTCTCTCTCTTTCTCTCTGTCTCTCTCTCTTTCTCCCGCTCTGTTTCTCTCTCTCTCTCTCTCTCTCTCTCTCTCTCATCCTATCTCTTTCTCTATCTCTCTCTCTCTATTTCTTTCTCTCTCAACACACAGTATTATATCACATTGTGGGGATAAAATAAAACACTATTGTACTGTATAAATATGACATCTCAACTAAATAACTTCACCAAAACAAGCAACTCTGCATCACAGCAATTAATACCTAACACAATATAGTAATCCAATCTGGCATATGCTTCATCTGTGAATCACAAAAGTGTTAAAACTTAATAAACTTAATCCTACATGCTGTTAGATACAAGAGTTAATTATTAAACATACTGAAGCAAAACTGCGGAAATGACAAATGACTAATGTCATCAGACACAAAAGAATCTAACAAACCCACAAAACACTACAACTTTACAAACAGTTTAACAGGTCTGACTTTAGACATTAATAGATATTTAGATTATATAAAATATATAGCTAAATCATTCAGCAAAATTACATGAAGCATGGGAGAAAATTACAACAAATAATGTGATTACAGGTATATGTGAAATACATTTCCTTGTCAGTTAATAGTTGATAGTGCTATTTTAATACAATGACTTTTATGAATAAGACATTTTATCATAAGCCTCACTAACACTGTAAAAATTGACAATGGCTGAGTTTGAAAGAGTGGCATCACACTGAGCCAATGTCTGTAATACCTGATCAACTCTGACAGTGAAATAACACACAGGCTTTGGTGCTGAAATCATAAACTCTAAAGTAGTGCTACGGTTCAGTAAATGTAGTTTTGATGAAAACACTGTTTTTAAAGTCGGCAGCTGCAATAGTCTTTTCTTCTCTATTGTGTATATCTAAGTGAATCTGTTTAGGGAACAAGAAAAGAAATGTAGTGTAGGATTGATTTGATGGTTGTGGTTTGCTCCCAAGAATAAAAGAGGGAGGAAAGCTGTTTTGAATAAAACACATGGATAAATCATTTTAAATATATATTGAAATATTCCATAAAAAAGAAATGTCAATGTTATTCACTCACCCTGACAGAGACACTAAATCATAAACTGCAAACCCAGCGTAGAGCTCATCAGGGAAGGTGTCGTTGAACGTGTGTATGTGTGTGAGCTTGCGTGTGTCAGAGACGCTGTAGAAGGACAGAGTGCCGGCCGGCCTGTCCAGATACACTGCCACTCTGTTTGAGGGGTCTGACTGGACATGTATGTCCGTGTTCCTGTTATCATGCCAGGCACTATATCGATCAGTCGTACAGAAAAGACTCCAGGACTTTTCATTCCACCCAAATCTACAATCACTCCCTCCTTTCTTTCTGATTTCTTTACTTGTTACTGCAACATAAGCCCCCACACTCCATTTAACCTCCCAGTAACAGCGCTCAGATAGACGTTCACTACACAGAACCTGCTCCTGGTCCACAAATCTCTCCGGATGATCGGGATATGGCTGGTGACCTTCCTCCCGCGACACCTTTCTGTTCCCCTCAGACAGAACGAGGCGAGTGTTTGCCGTGTTTGGATCCAGCGTGAGATTACAGGCATCTGTACAGAACCAGAGAGATTAGAATAACACACACTGTTCATTCATCGTTGCATTGCACGGCTCTATGGAGTATTAATATCTGGTTGCATGTTTGTGTGAGTCATTACATTTTCGCAGTCCTGGCGTGATCCTGAAATCTGCACAATGGTCTACACTAAAAAGTGAAAAAGAACAGAAGGAATGAAGTAGATTTACCAGGCAGTGCAGATTTATCATATTTTTAGCCATATAAGACAGTGGTCCCCAACCCCCGGGGACCGGTCATTAGCGGACCGGTCCGTGAGCTGCTGCAAACGGCTGCAAGCGGCAGTGGCGCTGTGCCTATGGAGGCGTTTGAACAGTCTCGCTTGCGCTCGAACCTCAACCCCCCCCACCCCCCCGTCAACAATCTCGAGCGGGCACCGGTCCGCGGCAAAATTATCACACGTTTACCGGTCCGCGGCACAAAAAAGGTTGGGGACCACTGATATAAGACACTCCGGAACATAAGACGCACCCAATTTTAAGGGAGGAAAATCTAGAAAAAAAAGATTCTGAACCAAATACTGTAGTAAAATATTTTATATCAACTGTACAAAGTTAACAGCACAAAAAAACATAAAACAATTTTATGCCAACCATGTAACATATTAAGAAATATCTTTACTCTCATTAACACTGAAAGTAACAAAAATAAGGCTGTAATATTTTTATTCGAACTTTTTATTCAATAATTTGTGTGTAAACCGGGAAGTTGTACCGAAATCTGACTCCCCGGACAAATCTCACTCCCCTCATGCAGGGGAGTGAGATCTAGATTTTTAAATCTAGATTTTTCTGCAGCAGAAAAATACACCTGTGAAAATCTCACTCCCCTCACTAACTCTGGTTTAAAAGCTCACAGACTCACCATATGATGAGACAGTAATATAAATATGGTGTGAAAATCTGGCTCCCCCTGGTAAACCCATACTATAATTGTTACAACCAAATGCTTTTGAGCAAAGAATGTCCATACCATAATGAGATAATAAAATAAATATGGTGAGTCTGTGAGCTTTTAAACCAGAGTTAGTGAGGGGAGTGACATTTTTACAGGTGTAAATCTGACTCCCCCTGGTAAACCCATAAGCCTACTATAATTCATTATAACTGTAATATAATTTCATTTTCTGCTTATTTATGTACAAGTCGGTTTTTAGGTTTGTCTGGGAAGTCAGATTTCGGTACAACACCTGGCGAGACGCGAGTCACCACGGAAGCAGAGAACGCGAGGCTCACGAGTGCAACACCTGTGCTTTCGGCGCTCACGCTTCACTCTCTGTGAGTCACGCCTCTTTCTCTCGGTTTCGTTTCACTTCTCTCTTACGCACGGCTCGTCTCCCGACTCTCTCCCACTGCAGACCTCACTGAACCACGTCCCACTCACCATTGCCCCCCACTCATCATCACCACGGCTACGGCAGTGGCCGTGCTCCGCGGATTCTTTATATTCGTCGGATAGGACGCACCAACTTTTCCCCCCCAGTTTTGGGGAAGAAAAAGTGCGTCTTATGTGGCAAAAAATACGGTACTACTTTCAAGACAACCTGTACTTTTCTCACAGTATTCTTTGTTGTTTTTTTTACTTTAAACATGGCAGATTTTATTCAGATCAAAATAGATCATTAAAAAAAGTTGTTTATCAGGGCAATACAATGATAAAAACATTTATAAGGGCAATACTGCAAACATACTTTCAAAGCTAATTCTGATTGGGTCTCCAGATCTTAAAGGCTTTAAAAACACAAATATGGTAAATATGGTAAATGTCATGAAATCCAACATACTTGACTTGCAAATGCAGTTTGTAATCTGAATTCTGTAGGAGAGCAGACATCTTTTGAACTCCTGGGTGATTGTAGCTGAGATCCAGTTCTCTCAGGTGTGAAGGTTTTGAACTGAGCGCTGAAGCCAGATAACAGCAGCCTTTCTCTGTCACCATACAGCCAGATAATCTACAAAGAGAGTAATTAAAAGTGTTTTGTTAAGTGTTTTGTGCAGTTGAGGCAGAGCTCGTTGTGCAAATGTTGCAATTGTTACAATCAACAAGGTCACAATTGTATTTACTAAAAACTAAATAAATAAAACATAATGAATGCATAAACATACGTATATGAAAATTAGCTATGACATTTTGCACATATAGTAATACCTTGAGATAGCAGTGTCCCGACATACGAGTATTCAGAGATACGAGCAAGCCTTCGAGCAAAATTTTGCTTTGAGATATGAGTAAAGATTTGAGATACGAGCAATACAAACACCGATACCAGGTGTTTGAGCACTCGGACCAGCCCACGCCGCCTCACTCGTTCCCGTCACGTGTGTGTCGACTTCCGTACGCATCTCCCACAAGTCTTCCGTATTGTGTTTGCGTTATCTACGTAATCTACGTAGTCCCTGCCTCCCCTCCGCACATGCCGCCATTAGCAGCTTGTGTATCGTCTGTCTCAAAGGTAAGAACTCATAATTAAAACCACATTTTATTTTATATCACAGCAATCCTTATATACTATTAAAAAAAATGTGTGTATGTCTCTATAGCACACTCTATAGTTTTTTAGAGGGCTGAAAAGGATTACGTTTCTTTCTGTTATTTCTTATGGGAAAAAATATTTGATATCTGTTATGATGACGAGCTCTGCGCTTCCCCCCTCTGGCCACCGGAGGGAGCTATCACACACACTACATTTCCCACAAGCCCGTACATTAAACTGATTATCGCACCAGCTGCAAACCATCACCCGGACTATAAAACACTCACACACACACACTGTCGGAGTGAAGTCTTGTTTTGCTACTGTTAACAATTCTGAGCGTTTATTATACAGTAATAGCTCTAGATACGAGCATAATCCGTTCCAGGGCGGAGCGCCTAACTCGAATTGCTCGTATCTTGAATCACGTGTTCCCATAAGAAATAATAGAAAACAAATTAATCCGTTCCAGATCCGTAACAATGGAAAAATATATGTTTTTTATTGGTATAGAGTAGACACACACACAATTATAGTACATGTATAGAGTATAAGGATTCGTGTGATATCAAATAAAATGTGGTTTTAATTATTAGTCTTTACAGACAGTAGCGGCAGGTGCGGAGGAGGGAGGAAGGGGGTTGGTACATAGACACTTGATTCTGTACCTTGGCTTACGTTTTTTTAAACTTTTCTATTTTATATTATTGTTTGATTATTTTCGATTTGTATTCTTTACTTTTGATCACTTTTCATACCTTTTCCGTTTAGTAAAACTGTAATTTTCTTGAACAGCAGGAAATAAGTATAATTTAACTTAGCTTACGTATTTTTTAACTTGTCTAGGTTATATTATTGTTATGAATTTTTCGATTTGTATTCTTTACTTTTGATCACTTTTCTTAACTTTTTTCGCCGGACTACAATCACTTTCACTTTCACTTGGCGCTGTCACGGATGCAGGCAAATACAAGGACGAAGATGAAGATATGATCCAACGGAAACTTTAATGAAGGAATGCAGGGTGGCGTAACAGCAGTGCAGACACATATGAAACCAACAAACATGTGAATTGCACAAACAACTACCGACAACTGAGGAGTGAACAATGGGGACTAAATATACTAACAGTGATGAACCTAAAGACAAACACCTGTGATGATTAGTGACTGTGGGAACTGATGGGTGACAGAAAGATCTAGAACAAAATGAACGTGACTGAAAAAGTCAAAAATAGGAGTCCTGGTTTAGTGAAGACGTGACAGGCGCAGAGCTTTTAACAAAATACATCTGCTTCTCTTTTATCCACAACAGCAGAAGCCTCTCCATCTCATCATTTATATTCGAACAGAATTGTGATATAATCGTCACGCCCTTGGAAGGATTTACGTTCTTGATAACATCCTTCTGCTTTAGGATGGTACATATCGTGAATGTACTGTGATCATAAGTGCGTGCAGAGGACTCACGCTCCGTGCTCATATTTATCCACAATTTCATGCTTCATTTCCATGGTCATCATGTGTTTGTTCTTCTCATTACCATCCTTACCACTCACTTTCTTAGAATTCGTCGCTATTACGAAGAATAATGCACAAAATAGAGAGAAAATCAGCTACTTGCAGGCGACGCGTACAGAAGTCAGCGAACACGTGAAGTGAACGTGCGTCGGCATCGGCGTCAGTACGCATGCTCATATCTCGAATACTTACTCGTATCTAGAAGCAAAAATCTGCCGGAAGGCTTGCTCGTATCTTGGAATACTCGTATGTAGAGACCCCTGCCGCAGAGAGCCATGCTTGTGGAGCCAGCAGGATTTTAGGTGGACAAACATCGCTTTTGTACAGCTGCCAGTGAATCCGTTTTTCCACTTTGTGTATGTCTCCAATTGAAAATAAACTAGACGCTCATGTCAAAATGGCCCATGTAAAAAGGCCTTTACTCACCTCAGTATCTCCAGCCGGCAGTTTGGACTCTTCAGACCAGCACAGAGGAGCTTCACACCACCGTCCAGCAAGTCATTGTTACTCAGATCCAGCTCTATCAGCAGTGAATCTGGTGACTGTAGAGCTGACGCCAGGATTTCACAGCAATGATCTGTAATATCACAGCCCCCAAGACTGGAAGAGAATAAAAACACAGTTTCAATTTATGTGATGGACACCCGCAAAAGGTTGTTAATGTCAATGATCCTTTTTGTAAAATGTTACATTTGTTCAAATGATTAGTTGATAGGTTTTGGTAAGTAAATAGAGTAGGAATGTACCTACATAGAAAGTAGAGACCATTGACGAGCCAGAGCGTGCTTAATACGCTCCGTGTTTTGCTTATCGGATTACGCATAGCATGTCATGGTTCTGCCACATTCGGTCTAGTATTCTCTTTTCTTTGTGGCAGAGCTCTGGCACTACCGTAATGTCTCGTGTTTTGTGTGTGTGAGCACGGCTTCGAGTGTTCGAGCTGCGTACACTCTTGTCTGTGTAACATCTTGTGTGTGGGTTACAGTGTCTGATCCCCAGACGGTCTTGTTTGGTCTTGGGCTTGTGTCGGGGTTCGGACATTCATGACCCGTGTGTTCGTCCTTGTCGTGAGCGCGTGAGACGAGTGGTTGCTCGTTCTCACGCACTCTACGTTATGAGAGTGGGCCGCGGTTTCAAGCTCTGCTTATACCGTGTCTTTGTGCACTGTTGTAAGCACGTGGTTCGTGTTTACTTCAGCTGCATGCTTTCATGTTGTGTTTGTGTTGCACGCGCAGTTTGGTTGTCATCTTTTATCTAATGTGAACACGCAGCGATGCGCGTCCGCATTGGCTGCGTGTTCGTATCTAGTCTTTATGATCTCCTCCCTCCTTGTTTCCTTGTCATTAGTTTTATTTGCCCTGGCTGTTTCCCAATCAATTACCCTTCCTCCTGTGTGTCCTTAATCCCTCAGTGTTTGCTGTCTTGTGCTGTTTCGTCGTTGTTTATGGATGTGTTGCTCCTTGTCTCCAGTTTCTTGTCTCCAGTCGAGATTCTAATCCAGTCCTGTTTTTCCCCCTCAGGGTGGTTTTATTTGTGTTTTTGGTTTTCTTTTATTATAATAAAATCCCCACTCTCGCATCATTGAGTCCTCGCCTCATCTCCTGCAGCACACCCTGACACAGCAGTTATATGGGCATACATTTTTAATGAATCTAACAATCTATTAATTCGATACATTTATTTCATAGACATCCTTCTCTGATATATTCCTTCTGCTCTCTGTTTGCTCTGTTGTCAGTGTTTCTTTGTCAGACGCACTGTACTGTGCATGCTGTGTGGTATCGTTTGATGGCATTTTATTGAACACATTATCAGTAAAATACTGAGCATCCCTAAAATAGAGTCTACCAGCATGCAGAAACAATAACATAAAATTCTATTTTACATTTGAAAATTAGAAAAGTGTAGGCCTACATAAATGTATGCATTGTATAAATGAACGCATAAGTAATTTGGAACTTGATATGAGAAACATTTGTTAACTGTTCTTCAGCTCATACAAGTGTATTTTTACTTTTCCAATCCTTAAAATGTGTTACTCACAGAGCTTTTCTGCAGTTCATCACAGCCGGAACCAGCCTCCTTCTGCCCTCATCTGATGCGTTGTACTTCTTGAGATCCAGCTCCTCCAGCACCTCGTCTGACATCTGAAGCATGTAGGCAATTGCCGAGCAGTGAGCAGGAGAGAGTTTTTGCTCTGAGTCTTTGTTTGCTTTCAGAAACTGCATAATCTCTCTGAGCAGAGTTTGATCATTCATCTCCAGCAGACATTGAAAAAGATTGATGGATCGATCAGCTGAGAGACCCTGTCCCTGTTTGATTTTGTCTTTGATGTAAGCTGAGGTTGTATTGATGGTCTCTGAGCTCTTCTCCGTGTGTGTCAGCAAACCCCGTAAGAGTGTCTGATTGGACTCTATCGAGATGCCCAGCAGGAATCGCACGAAGAGATCCAGGTGTCCATTCTCACTGCGAAGAGCCACATCTATCACTCCTTTATGAAAATTTGGGAGCAAATCAAACACTTTCAGAGCATCTGACGTGTCATTTACAAAGCTGTAAAAGACATAAAATGCTGCGAGAAACTCCTGAAAGCTCAAATGTATGAAGCAGTAGATTTTCCTCTGATGTATCACAGATTCCTCCTTTAAGATCTCAGTGCAAATCCCAGAATACACTGTGGTGTCAGTGGGATCCATGCCGCTCTCAATCAGGTCCTCCTCGTAGAACATCACATTTCCCTTCATCAGCTGCTTGAAAGCCAGTTCAGCAAGTTTCACAATCTTGTCTCTGTTGGACTGCATGAGTTTCTCTGAATCTCTCTGATCTGTCTCTTCGTACTTCTGATTCTTTATATTTGTCTGGATGAGCAAGAAATGGATGTACATCTCAGTCAGAGTTTGAGGGATTTCAGCACTGTCATCTTGTTTCAGGAGCTTTTGAAGCACAGTGGATGAGATCCAGCAGAACACTGGTATGTGGCACATGATGTGGAGGCTTCTTGATTTTCTAATGTGTGAGATGATTCTGCTGGCTTCTTGCTCATCTTTGATTCTCTTCCTGAAATATTCATTCTTCTGAGGATCACTGAATCCATGAATTTCTGTCACACGGTCAACATATTTAGAGGGGATCTGATTGGCTGCTGCTGCTCTGGAGGTGATCCAGATGAGAGCATTGGGAAGTAGCTCTCCTGTGATGAGGTTTGACATCATCACACCCACTGATGAAGAGTTATTCACATCAGAAACAGTTTCAGTTTCTGAAAACATCAGTGTAATTCTGCTTTCATCCAGACCGTCAAAGATGAACACAACTTTGCACTCTTCAAGGATCTTTGAATCTAGATCCTGTAGTTCAGGATAAAAGTCCAGCAGAAGACTGTGAAGACTGTACTGTCGATCTTTAATCAAGTTCAGCTCTCGAAATGAAAGCACAAACATGAAATCTACATCCTGATTGGCTATTCCCTCTGCCCAGTCCAGAATGAACTTCTGCACAGAGACAGATTTTCCAATTCCAGCGATACCATTAGTAAAAACAGTCTTGATTTGGTCTTTTTTCTGCATCTCACATCCTGTTAGAGGTTTAAAGATGTGATTGCAGTTAATTGAAGTCTCTTGGAGCGTCTTGTAATTTTTCTCCATCTGTAAGATCTCATGTTCTTTATGCACTCCTTCACTCTCTCCCTCTATGATGAAGAGCTGCGTGTAAATCAGGTTCAGGAGGGCTTTATTCTCTTGTAACTGAATTCCCTCAAATAAGCTCTCATACTTGCTCTTCATGCTTGTTTTGTGTCTCTCCTTGAGCACGACAGCAGATGGGGTGTAGCATGGAGCAGAACCAGCAGAACTGGAATTCAAACTAGAAAAACAATTAAAAGGACCCAAATTATAACGAGATGTTGTCTTTAAATGTTACATAAACAAATGCATAGATAATCATATACAAAAAATTTAATTTATGAATGATTATATTATAGAATTACGTATTATATCTAATATGCATGTTAAATGTTTGTTAATAGAAGAAATTATAACAAGTAAACAAATTGTAAACATATGTCTTTCTTTTAGTAGAGTTTATTATCACTCTTGTAAATGTAAAATATATTTAATGTTGTTATGAGCAGGACAATGGCAGCTGTGAAAAAAGCTGATAAGAGTACAGTGGAGTTCACTTATCTCGAGTCACAGTTAACTCGCCAATCCTATTATGTCAACGTTTTTGAAGTGGAACCGCCAAACTCCCTATTTGTCTTAGTATTTTCTGATCGGTTACGTCGATTCTTTAATGTTGCCGAATCCTTGTATCTCGAGCAAAAATGAGGGACATATACACCACTTCACATGGTTATCTGACTGAGAGTTCACTGCACATGCGCTGAGTTCACATTGCACGTGGATCGCGGTCAGTGTTGCCAACTTGGCGCCTTTGTCACCATATTTAGCGAGTTTTCAGACCACTCTAGCACAAATTTTCAAAAAAGCGACTAGCGACAAATCTAACGACTTTATCTGAAGTTATTGGAGACTTTTGGAGACTCTCTGAAGTGAAGGCACATATCGATCTTACTCTTCTCAAGGAGCAGCGAGTGCTGCCGCATCCCCCTCCCAAAGCACTCACAGGCGGCCCGGTCCACCCAGATGCAGGCAGAGCAGATCTTCACTCCTCCACGTGCAAATGAATCGTGCATGAATCGTACAATCGTGCAAGCCGCTGCTGCCTGATTACGCAATTGCAGTACGGGATTTCAAATGTTCTTTGTCTAAAAAATAATTAAATCCCTGCACAAATATAAATCGCTGCATTTGTTTGACTCACACAGCCTCAGTCACGTACTCTCGTCCACTGTGTGTGTGCGTCTGTCTGTGACAAAAGCTAACTAGCTGGCTTGTTTATCATGTATCAGTCAAAACTGTACACCCCAAAATACAGGAAGGAGTGGGAATCAAACCCTGAATTCCCAGGCTGGTTAAAGCCGTTTATTGGTGATAATATGCAGGCATACTTGTTGAGAAAGCACATTAGGCAAGCAGAACGCACAAAAGTATGCAATCTAGAACAGCCACACAACGCGCACGCACGCACGGACTCACACACACACACACACACACACGCACGCACACACACAAACACATCCCTGTTTCTGATGTGAGCTCTGCTCAGTGCCGCTTCGGATTGAAGAACGGATTGAAGGTTATTAAAAGACGGGACGAAGCTGAATTTGTTGAGAAAGCACATTAGACAGGCAGAACGCAAGAAAGTATGCAATCTAGTACAGTGTGATGACCTCACGAATATGTTATGATTGTTTACGCTGTGAGCGAAATTGTGTTTGCAATGTTGGAGAATATAATTAAAGGTTTGTATGGAGAATGGAAGGTGTTTTTTTATTGTATTCTGGTAAATCTCTGCTGTTAGTTGGTGCACATATGCCTTTTGTTGTTAGCAAACTTATAGTGTATGTACATTTTTATAGCATGACGATCGCTTCATCAAATAAATCGCCATATTGGGTGTTGGTTATCTCGCTAAACGGTTATCTCAACGCTTTTTTGCAAGCCCCGAGGCCGTCGACATAACCAAACTCCACTGTAATTGGTTTTGATTAGTTTTATCAACATATATGTGTATCACAACTTAGATCTTACAGTTTTCTGCCAAAATAAAAGCTTGATGGTTTTCAGCTTGGATTCACTGAACACCCTTCATATCAAGTAACAATATATTTGATTTCATATCTTAAGTGTCCTATCATACCTGGGAGAATCTGAAGCAGCACATAGTCTTACCTGGGGTCAAAGGGCACCGATCTGTCACTGAATTCAGGAGGTGCATACATGGAGCCTGAACTCCTCATAGATACAGAACTGGTTGGTTTAGATGGTGTTTTCCCTTTCTCCTTCTTTCCATCAATGAATTCAGGAGGTGCATACATGGAGCCTGAACTCCTCATAGATACAGAACTGGTTGGTTTAGATGGTGTTTTCCCTTTCTCCTTCTTTCCATCAATGAATTCAGGAGGTGCATACATGGAGCCTGAACTCCTCATAGATACAGAACTGGTTGGTTTAGATGGTGTTTTCCCTTTCTCCTTCTTTCCATCACTGAATTCAGGAGGTGCATACATGGAGCCTGAACTCCTCATAGATACCGAACTGGTTGGTTGAGATGGTGTTTTCTTTTTCTCCTTCTTTCCATCACTGAATTCAGGAGGTGCATACATGGAGCCTGAACTCCTCATAGATACAGAACTGGTTGGTTTAGATGGTGTTTTCCCTTTCTCCTTCTTTCCATCACTGAATTCAGGAGGTGCATACATGGAGCCTGAACTCCTCATAGATACAGAACTGGTTGGTTGAGATGGTGTTTTCTTTTTCTCCTTCTTTCCATCACTGAATTCAGGAGGTGCATACATGGAGCCTGAACTCCTCATAGATACAGAACTGGTTGGTTGAGATGGTGTTTTCTTTTTCTCCTTCTTTCCATCACTGAATTCAGGAGGTGCATACATGGAGCCTGAACTCTTCATAGATACAGAACTGGTTGGTGGAGATGGTGTTTTCCCCTTTTCCTTCTTTCCATCACTGAATTCAGGAGGTGCAATTGCAGAGAAGCAGCTTGTTGGTGGAGATGGTTTTCTCCCTCTCTTCTTCTTCCTTCCTTCCATAGCTTTCAAAAGATTAAAATATGTTAACCACAGGAATTCAAAATCAATTAACTCTGTATGAGTTGCTTGTCAATTTCTATCAATATCATGTATAGTGAACGTGAACGTGTGTATCCCCAGCCCTGATGTACCATAACTTCTTAAAATGCCGTTTGCTCGCCATTATAATGCGTTTATACAGTTTATGTTTTAAAGCTCCAGTGTAACAGAGATTTATCTAACTGAGATAGGACACACAATATTTCATAACTTTCAAAAAGAGGAAAAAGTAGAGAGAGATTTATAATGGTAGAAGAAAGAAACGTGAACTTTACCGTCACTCCCACAGCCGCTGTTTTAAAAACAGATGTAAATAGTTTTTTGTATTTTGATGAAAAGGTAAGTGTTATAAATGTACGTAGATTTATAAAAAATAAAAAAAAATAAAAAAAAAAACTGATGAAAAAGGAATTTCTCAGTATTATGACTTAAAGAATCATATTTTTTAACCCTACTCAACTTTGGCGGAAACCTTTAGACTGTAACCTTTAGACTCCCATAGACTGTAAAAAAAAAACATATTCTCTACCGTCTTTATTTCTTTACAAAGCCATGGGAGCAGGATTTACGTGTTACGTATTAAAAAATACACCTTAACAAAGCTAATAAACGTTAAAAACGTAAAAAAGGAAACAAAACATTTCGTGATTACATTTCACAATAAGCGTCTATATATCAAACTATGTAATTTCGATTTCTGACTGATAACGAGAACGAACTTACTATGAATGTGAAAAGCTTTCACTCCGTGTTTTTCATGTTTTCACCCTCAGCCCTGTCCACATTAACGTTGCAGTATCGAAATAGAAACTTCTATAAGTTTGTCACCAAAGTCTTTATCACTTTCGGTTTGATGGAGGCGGAGTCTGAGGTAAATACGCAGTTAAAATTCGTGGCGCAATGTTTGATTGTAGGGACGTTGAGCCACTCGGCTTTGAAACTAAATTAGTTAACTGATTAATTGGTGGCCATCCAAAATACATACGGAAAACTTGCACTTAATATATTTAATAGTGGTTTTGTAGTTAAGCCCACCTAAACCAAGACCATGACCAGAGTGTGTTGAGACCAAGACTTTGTGGGGTTGAGACCAATATTGACCGGTCTTGAGATAAAATCTTCAATCCTCTTAATCTGAGACCAAGACAAGACTGAGTACAAACGCAGTCGAAGCCGAGACAATACCCAAAATGGTCTCAAGACCGGTCTCGAGTACTATAACACTAGTTAGTAGTAGTTACAACTTAGCCTGATATCTGTGGTTCATGGTCATTATGTTAAGTTGCTCATTCTAATTTTATAAACATGTTTCCGTTATCCACTGACTTCAGAAAACAATTATTTTTAAAGTCACTGGGGTGAATCAAAATTACCATAACTAGCTATATTTGATCATGCACCCAGAAACAGGGAGCACAATAACATTTCATTCAAGTCTCTATTAAAGTACATGAGCATTCTGAGATCAGGTCAGCATGAAACCAAAGGCATTTAATTCCTGCAAGTGTGGTTTGAACTTACAGCCTCATATTTTAAAGATTAAACAGTTTCAAACCCAGACAGTACAACTCAAGAGAGTTAAACATTTCTTCAATACTCCAGCTGCAAAGTTGATTGTGATAAGGCACAATAAGTATATTATATAAATGATAATGCAAAACATGGAGACTCAACAACTCTGAATCACTTACAAATAGACACATAAGTAGAAAGCACATAACGCAGTGATGCCGCATGATATTCAAGATTCAACTGTAAACAATTATCACTTTACATACTGAAAGATAAACTACAATATGAACGGAAAATTATTCTGAGGTTACTGGCATTTTGGCACAAAGCCACACCATTTGAATGACACTTATATACATGTTTCTGTTAGCTTTCCACTCTCAGATCAACAGACAAATGATCTTTCTGCATGCTGATTCAAATGAAACAAGCACTGCATCACTTTTATCTGATTTATACTGAATGCAAAGGTAATTAAGGGGTCTGTATTTACAACCACACACACACACAGTCTTCTCAGCGTGGAGAGCGTCGAGGTTTGAATCTGTCCCAGCCGGGTCTGTTGGTCCAGCTGTTCTCTGGGAGCAGCAGCTCCTTCAGTCTGTCTGGCAGTGGCAGAGCTTTCACCTTCTCCTCAAAGGGCCAGGGCTGAAGACAGCGGCGGATCAGTCTCTGGCAAAGGCACCTCAGTGGCAGCGGCCGGCTCTCTTGGTCCTCTAGTTTGCTGTAGAGCTCCAGCAGGGGCTGATGGGTAGAGACCTGGTCTAGAACGGGCAGTTGTGAGCGTGGGAAGAGAGGAGGAACGACAGGAGAGCAGATCCTGGCCAGATCCAACAGCACTTCAGCTTTGGTTAAAACATCAGACACCTCGGTGGCATCTAAAGGCTCTCGGAGAGCTTCAGCGAGACGAGTGAATATCAATTGTTGACCCGTCCAGTAGGAGGCGCTGTGGTGAGAGCAGACGAAGGAAGCGGAGTGCTGGAGTAGCAGGGCGGACAGGGGAAATAGTAAGTCGAAGTTCTCCAGAATCGTGTAGGTTAATGAATGTTCCCACTCTTCCCCGTCGGCAGCGTTCAAGCAGCAGCTGGGATCGGCACCATGGCAGATCAGAAGATGTGCCACGCGGGTACAAAAACGCCCGATCTCCTTCGCATCCTCTACACTGCTGTCCAGAGCCTCCTTCACCAGGAAGATCAGAGAGGACATGGGGGTTTCGCCGTCATGTGTGGTGGCGTTCACGTCTGCACCTGCAACGGGACAGATATTAGCATTTAAGAACACAATGAGAAATAAGAATAAGAGATTTCCTTTTTATACTTTTAGATAATTTAAATGTAAAAAAAGGTTATTTAAAGAAAATTAAAGTTAAAGCAAAAATTTTAAAACACAAATAATAAAAACATTTATAAAATAATTACACAAATACATATAGGCAAATCAATTATACTATATATTATAATAAAATTTATATTATAGGTCATATTAACCTCAAAATTAAATTGTGTGTGTGTATTTTATATACCGTATATATACATTTTTTTAAATAAATAAATAAATATATATATATATATATATATATATATATATATATATATATACACATACACAGATCTAAGCCTTTATGTTAAAAACAATATCTATATTTTAGGTAATATTCACCCAAAATAAATATATAACCAATATATATTTTATGCACGCATGTATATAATCCATTATAAATATATACATGTATATTTATTTTAAATTATTATTATTATTCTTTAAAACTTCCTATTAATCAAAGAATTCTGAAAAAACTATATCACTGTCTCCACAAAAATATTAAGCAACTGTTTTCAACATTGATAAACAGAAATGTTTCTTGAGCATCAAATCATCATATTAGAATGATTTATGAAGGATCATGTGACACTGAAGACTGGAGTAATGATGCTGAAAATACAGATTTGATCACAGGAATACATTACATTTCAAAATAAATTAAAATAATAAACAGTTATTTTAAATTGTAGCAATATTTCACAATTGTGTTTCAACTTTACAATAACAACTACATAAAATCTTCCAGTTTAAATCAAGATTTGAGATTTTAAAACAAAATTTCTGAATAAATCTGTTGCCTAATGTCAGAAGTGAGGTTTTAAATGTTCAGTGAAGCACCTCTTTGTAGAAGCAGCTCTATATTGTCCACATTATTGACTGTGAGTCCGTCACTGCTGGCCAGAGCGTGAAGTAGGGAAGTTTTTCCTGCAAAAGCGCAAGCATGTGCGACACAATAAACAGAGAGTTAGATTCAAATGAAATACATTAAGAAACCACAAACATTCAATATTGTTATACGAGTTAAATAAAATACCATTCTTGTCTTTGGCATTCACATCGGCACCCGAGTCCAGAAGCGCACGCAAACACGGCAGCCTGTCCGCCTCCTCGCTGGCCAGGTCAAGAGGGCTGCTTTCATGAATCTGTTGCAGAGACAAAAAGAGTGCAATCATTACACAACCATAACAGTAAATGCTACTTTATAAGATACGCGTTCTCACCCGGTCCCTCTTGTCGATTTCAGCTCCGTGAGACATCAGCATCTGCACCATGTCGGACTTGTTCCTCAACACTGCGATGTGTAAAGGGTTGTAGTACGAAACAGGGTCTGGAACAAGAAGTTCAAGATGATATTGATGGTAATCACCAAATCACAATGATGTGGTCTTTAGCATCTCCGCACCTTCAAAGTTGAGATCAGCTCCGTGACGCAAGAGCACCTCTGCTGCGCTGACCAACCCGAGATCAGCCACTCGAAACAGGGAGTAGCTGATTCCCTGCACGAAGACCGGAGACTGGGACTCTCGATCCAGAAGCTCAACAAGAGCCCTCGAGATGCTTTCGTCATCATCTTGCCTGTGAAACGAAGCATATTAAAATGCAGTGCAAACAATTCTGTCATCGCCTGTTCACTGCAGTCTTTAAAATGCAGTTGAGATGCTGACCTGCGCTGGTTTTCTCCTCCTTCTGTTCCCAGGACACACATCACAGCATCCACCAGCGGCTGGTACTCGTACACGATCCTCCTGAAGCCGTGGAGGAAAGGCATATTCGGGGTCCTCTGTCCCACGGTCTCTTCACGCTTTAAAACAGGACAAACTCATGCAAGATCTAAAAAACATATGCAACATTTGTTAAAACATAATACACACACTATTAATGAATGCACTGAAGAACCTGCTTGGAAACTAAGTAACTAAATAAGTCAAATAGTTATGCAGCAATTAAGATATACAAAAAACATATTAAGACTATGATTATATAAGAAACAAACACTAAATTATTTTCCAGTTTTAAAATAATATACATTTATGCGAGAGGAGTGATTTTATCAGATGGACCACACCTCTGAATAACCGACAGCTCGATGATTCACATGCATAAAAATATAAACTAAGTTAACTCTTTATAAGATGCGTTTAAAAAAGCAGCGTATGAATTTATATCAAATAAACCAATACACCAGATTTATTCATTTTGTTAGCTGTTTTATGTAGAGGGTTCTTTACTTGCTGCTAACTGTCTACTTCTTACTATACAGTAAGCAATCAATGTTCAAGGCTACTCAGATTATTTTTATTCTTTAAACAATGTATATTTATATAATTCGCGTTTTATTCACGTTTATTTGTTTTTCTCTTTTATCTTACCCACTGTAGAACCGGAAGTAGATCTTCCCACATGTTAAAGTGTGCAAGTAGAATTTACTTTCAAAATAAAAGTAGGGCTTGTGCATGTTTAATGCATTAATTTCAAAATAAAAGCCGTAACGTTTAAAACCTTACCCTTAAAAATGGCGACGAGGTTTAAAAGTCTTTTCAGTCTTAGTCAGAAGTCAACAAATGTTTCATCGATTTCTTTAAATATTACACCAAAAAAATACATATTTAGAAAAAAATTATTTTATTGACAACCATGTATGATACTCCCTGGAAAAAAAGTTTAGGGCTTGGTTTCACCGACAGTGCTTTTATTAAACCAGGATTAAGTCTTAATTCAAGACATTAAATTAGAACTTTTAAGTGCCTTTTATAAATGTGCATCTCGAGACAAAACAACAGCATTGACATATTTTAAGATATAAAACAGCTCAAACATGCATTGAAGTCTTAAGTCTCGTCTGTGAAACCGGGGATCAATATATTGAAGAAATGTTTCCACCAGTTTTAGCACAGAGTAAAGATCAATGGCAAAACATACATTATTAACTTGAGGAGGCCGATTCATATTTATAACTTGAAAATATAGGCTGACTTTGCACTGAAAACAAAAAAGATTTCATTAAACCAATGCTTCAAATTTCAAACGTAAAAAAAATCAAGTCTCCATCACTTATCTGGTCATGTATACAAGTAGTGCTCAAAATAAAATAAAAATCAGCTTTTAAAAAAGGATTTGAACTAAACTTCATCTTCAAAAGGTTTTTTTTTAGGTTACCATTAAAATGTGAATAAATACAAGGAAAGCACAGAGAGACCAAATGTAGCTTAGTGTGATTAAATTTATTGAGCTCAACAAGGCATAAATACAGTAGTGTTATTGTGCAAGCAAACAACTTCAATGACCCGCTGTCTCAAATGTTCTCATTCTCACACACTTACTCACAAAGACACAAAATGCACAAAGGTGAACAAATTATTATATTAACGTCTCCTTTCTTAAGTTACACATTTATGACCATAAAGCACTGATGAAGTGCACAGTCGCAATCAAGTTTCACATCCCAAAAACAACAACAATAGAAATATCAGCCCTAAACCAGACATAAGAGAATACAGGTTTCTTTCATGGTCCACATGAACTAGCTCAGACTCATTTACTCACACTTACAGTAGGAGTTTCATTGCACGTGATTCAAGCCAGCCTGCAAGGGAGATGCTGTAGCCGAAGTAGCGAAAGCTTGGAGTTGCCGTGATTACTTCTGCTCCCGTCTCCAGATGATCACCATCCCGGTGGCGTCAGAGGAGGCCAGCAGGCTTTCGTCGCAGTTGAAGCTCACGTCTAGGACGGGCACGCTGTGACCCTGCAGCTTGTTAACGATGGCCTTAGTGTTGCGTTCGACGTCGAAAAAGTAGACGCATGCGTCCTCGCTGCCGGTGACTACATGAAGGAAAGAGCAGGGACTCGTTTACACTGGCTTTGTTCACAATCATAGTGAATCCCAACTGAGAAGGAACCTCGTAAGAGATACGAGTGATTTACAAATATCACTTGTGTCATACAAATTCGCCATCAGCATTTTGCTAACCTAATAACATTTAAAATGCAAAAGTTTGTCTTTTTCTAAAAGAAATGGCAGTAATGATGCTGAAAAGATAAATAAAAAAAATACATTAACAGAAAATATATATTAATATTTTACAAAATTAATGTTTTTACTGTGTTTTTATCAAATAAATACCACCTTGGACAGCAAAAGATTTTTTTTTTTACTTACTGACCCCAAACTTTTGAATGGTATATAGCACACAAATATTGGGTAAAATAGTTTTTAATTATATACAGTAATACCTTGAGATGCGAGCGTCCTGACATACGAGTATTCTGGGATACGAGCAAGCCTTCGAGCAAATTTTTGCTTTGAAATACGAGTAAAGATTTGAGATACGAGCAGCTTACAGACGCCGACGCTAGATACTCAAGCACTCGGAGCAGTTCAAGCGCCTCACTCGTTCACTTCACGTGTTCGTTGACTTCTTTAAGCATCTCCCGCGAGTCTTCCTGTGCTGTATGTTATTTACATTTATGGGGCGATTGCATATGATCTCCACTAGAGAGATCTAGTGATAGATCTAGCTCCACTAGGGCCACCTTGGTTTTACAGCGGCGACGAGTTATTCACGAGTATTAAGCTGGGAGCAGCACGAGTTATGTGTTCAATAATAATAGACATGAGATTCTGAGGCACATTATTATGCGTGTAGTCTATCCAATACACAACATGGGAAGAAACACTACACTTCCATATTGTGTTTACGTTATCTACGTTATCCCTCCCTCCTCCTCCTCCTCCTCCTCCTCTGCACAAGCGCTACTATATCGTCTGTCTTGAAGGTAAGAACTCATAATTAATACCACATTTTATTTTATATTACAGGAAATCTTGTATGCTATAATTTTGTGTGTGTCTTTATAGCAATTAAACATGTTTTTTCCATTGTTATTAGCACTAATAAGGGAGTTTTATAGAGGGCCAGAACGGATTGATATTCAGTTATTTCTTATGGGAAAAAATGATTTGGGATACAAGCACCTCGAGTTACGAGCTCAGTCCTGGAACGGATTATGCTCGTATTTTAAAGTATTACTGTATATTTAATAAACTATTTTTATTGCCCCTTTTTAGAACACACATAATGAGTTTAAACACATAATTTGAGCTTTAGAACTTAACAAACAAATTATAATGGCCCTATTTTCAGTTGCTGATCACAGACTCTGGTCTTACCAACACAGGCTCCCTGTCTGAAGGACATGAGAGGACAGAAGATGCTGTGCAGCGGTTGGGATCCCTGTTGGATGGGGAAACTCCTCTTCAGCTGTAGAGTCCCCTCATTATCCACGACCCTGTCAAAACCAGTTCCACACAGATGAACAATCATCTTCGCCAAAAGACAAGTGACAATCTGGATTGATATGAAGTGCATTGTAACCTGTAGAGCAGTAGTTTGTTTACACAGGCGTTGACGAGCAGCGACGGATCCCGTGCCTCTCGGCTGATCCATGAGCGGGCGGAGATACTGGAAATAGAGCTGCCCTCATTCACCACCAGTCTCTTAGCTTTGGTCAGTTTTCCTGTGGAAGAAGAACCTCTACTTTACACAAACGGCAATATATTAACTCTACTATGTTTTCCAGACTTTCCCACAAAGTCACAAGAAACATCTTTGTACCTGTGGCCATGTCAAAGAGGAAGGAGAAAATGCTTCCCCTGTCATCACCAGCCCACAGGATTCTCCCTGGTGCATCGAACGAGAGAGAAAGCACGCAGCCAGTCAGTTTACTGGAGCCTCCTTTCACTTTCTTCCCAGTGGAGATGTTCACCACCTGCAGGTGATGTTTGCTGTTGCCAACCTGGGCACGGAAAACAAAGGACAAATTTGATATATCACAACGACTGCAGAAAATACTTTACAGCAAAGTCATCACAGGGTAGACAGGATTTAAGTAGGAAATGTGGCAGATGAACACCCAACTTTACCAGACATTTTCAGATTTAATATTTTCACAATTTAAATATATAAAATTACACAATATACAGGAAATTAATAAATCATGCAAAGCTCTTTTTTTGGTCTCAGTTAAAAGTGTAATCAGTAATAACAAATAAAAAAAGAGGAAAAAATATTTTAGGTTACCAATGCAACTAAATGAGTGAATATAATTTTAAAATGTATTTTTCAAAAGTAAAATCAATTTCTTTAGAGGTATTTTTTTAAATGAATTACCTTTAACATTTTTTACATTCACACATTTGTTTTGTTTATAATTCACCTGTAAGTAAAATGTTGCTGTGTTACATTAGCTTTGTACAGTTACATGCAGATACAAATAATGAAAATTACATAATGTTGTAAATTGAGGGGAATCACTGTGTTATAATTTAAACATACGAGTATGAGTTTAATGAAGTATGAAAGTGTTTCTTTAAGCATGCAACATTACTGCCCTGCAATGACATTTCCAGTCAAATGTCATTCAGATATGTTTTATAGATTGCTCAACTCAACTGGCAAATAATTGTATGCATTTATGCTTTGTTAATAAATGTAATCGCACTAGCTGAATTAAGCTACATTTGGTCTCTCAGTAAAATTTCCCACCATTGCACAAAAAGTACTCTTTTTTGAGGGCTGGTAGCACATGCTAATTTCATACCCTAATAGGATTACTGAAAGAACTGATGGTATTTGTTACTGCAGTGTTTCAGCAGCATAAATAATTCCATATTCCCAGAAAGATTAAGAATTCTGTCACCCAGAAAAATCCTATTCTAGGCAACAAAATATTTGTTCCTTTGGAACAGGAAATAAATGTGAAATTCCTTTCTTCTAGTCTTTTTGATGAACATAATATTACAGTTTTGCAGATGTAAGGTCATCAGAAAAAACCCCATCTATAATTACACTACTGTTCAATAGCTTTGAGTCAGTAAGATTTTTCTTTTAAAGACATTAATACTTTTCTCAGCCAGGATACATTGATCAAAAGCGATAGACAAGACTTTTACATTGTTACAAAATTTAAATGTTTCTACTTATCAAAGTATCACATTTTCCAACATTGACATTAATAAGAAATGTTTCAAATCAAATCATATTTTATGAAGGATCATGTGACATTGAAGACTGGAGTAATGATGCTGAAAATTTCAGCTTTGCTTAAAAAGAATAAATTGTATTTTAAAATATATAAAGTAGAAAAAAGTTATAAGAAATTACACTTTTTGATGAAATAAATACAACATTAAAGTTTTTTTTTTTTTTTTTACTTCTTTCAAGAAACATTTTATAAAACCCAACCAATACTAGACTTTTAAACAGTAGCGTATATAGCAAACAATAACAGTTGCCAATTGGGCTCACCACAGTCAGGTTGTTGTTCATGGGCTGAAAAGTGCAGCACAGCAGCTCACTGCCCTCCGGGTCAGCCACCTCCCGGATGCAGCGGCCATCCTCTGTGTTCCAGATACGCAGAGTGCCATCTTTGGATGTGGACACAATGATATCATTGCTAAGCGACCAGGCAAAGTCAGTCACGGGCCCAGCATGGCCCTTCAGTGTCACCTTTACAGTCGGCGGAGGTGGGGACAGTGTCATGATTGATAGCGTCCCATCCAATGAGCAGCAGGCGAGGAGGTGTTTATCATCATTTGCAAACTGCAATCGAGGAACTGAGGAGATAAAATAATAATAATTAAAGCTTCAAATGAGAGGAGAAATCAAGTTCAAACTAGACTGATGGATACTTTAACACATTTACATGCACGCACTGAATATATACTTCATACGTCTTACTTTTCCAATGATTTATTATTATTCAAAATTAAATGTTATTTACTATCTTTAAATTAAATAGTGTGACACCGTATATATTGGAAATCTGCTACCCTTCTCTCTAAAAATTTATATTGGTTGACTGCTAATCAAAGATTGTGAAATTTTAATGGTATTGTGATGACAAATATATATTGGAAAACTGCCACCCTGCTCTCTAGAATTGATATCAGTTGACCGCTAATCAAAGACTGCGAAATTTTAATGGTATTGGTATTGACTACAGAAACTATGGTTGGTCACTAACATCTCACTCACCAGCTGAGTCGACATGTTGGTCAAAGATGTGATGCATGCCGGCAAAGGCGTAGTTCTCACTGAGGGTGGTGTCACCTGCCATGGCCCGACTGGCTTCTGCCACCGAGGTGGGCACCAGGCTACCCGGAGGCCTGGCACATAAGATGTTACCAATGACATATTTATTCACAGTACAAACACGCTAATACAGTGGAGTTCACTTATCTCAACTCACGGTTAACTCGCCAACCCTATTATGTAGACGTTTTTGAAGTGGAACCGCCAAACTCCCTATTTGTCTTAGCATTTTCTTATCGGTTATGTTGATTCTTTTATGTCGCCGAACCCTGATATTTCAAGCACAAAAGAGGGACAAATTTGCCACTTCACACGGTTATCTCGTGACTAATGATTGTACCTAGTTCACTGCGCATGCGGTGAGTTCGCGTTGCACGTTGCTCTGTCAGTGACGCTTCTCTCACAGTGCCGCGCAGCCGCAGAAGAACTCGAGTGTACTCACAGCTGTGTGCACATAAAGCCCACCTTATCTGATTTCATTGGTTTTCTCAGATATTTTGACGAGCGGTTACAGACCAATGAGTATGAGGCTTAGATGAACACACACACACGCACACTCTGCTTCTATTCTGACGCGCGCTCTGCTCAGCGCCGCTTCGGATTGAAGAACACGGTTATTAAAAGACGGGACGAAGCCAAATTTGTTGAGAAAGCACATTAGACAGGCAGAACGCAAGAAAGTATGTAATCTAGTACAGCGTGATGACCTCACGAATATGTTATGACTGTTTACATCGTGAGCGAAATTGTGTTTGCAATGTTGGAGAATATAGTTAAAGGTTTGTATCGAGAATCGAAAGTGTTTTAATTGTATACTGGTAAATCTCTGCTGTTAGTTGGTGCACATATGCCTTTTGTTGTTAGCAAACATATAGTGTATGTACATTTTTATAGCATGCCGATCGCTTCATCAAATAAATCGCCATATTTGCTGTTGGTTATCTCGATAAATGGTTATCTCTACGCTTTTTTGCAAGCCCCGAGGCCGTCGACATAACCGGATTCCACTGTAATTAGTAATATAGCTAGGGTTAGTGGGGTTTACCGTTCATCATACACCGCCCTGTTCATCTGGGCTTGTAGCTGGTATGACCCACGGCTTACTGATCTCCGGTGGCCTCTGGCACCCTGAGCCCTGGGATCCTCCTCAAAGTCCTGATAAAAAGATGGAAAAGAGGATAAAAAAGACCAAGAAAAGAGAAAAGCATGCAGCAATAGTGGGTGATTTTAAAGTTTAGCACTACAACAACATCATCATGCACAAGAGCTCGCAATCTACATGCACTGCAGCTCTCACACAACACATTGACCTGGATCTGGATTGCTATTTATAACTAGGACTATATAGATACTGTCCTGCCCTGTGACTGTGTTTTTGTGGGGCTTATTTCAGCCCAGAACTCCTAATCCACATTTCTCGAACCCTTTTCCCTGTTTCTGAATGCACCTAACCTCCATGCGATCCAGTGTGGTGCGGGAACTGCGCACACTGCTGGCTCTGAAGCTGCTCTGCTCTGACAGAGGCCCGTAACGCAGGGCGAGCAACTGACTGCGCAGACGCAGATACTGCCTGCGCAGCCCCGGCTCAAAGCCACACTTGGCATTCTCACGGAGCAACTGGCTGCGCCGGCGGATGTACTGTGTGCGGAACTGGGGGAACGTAGGTGTGCGGTAAGCATTGTACCTGAGGAATAAGACAGGGAAAGGCAGAAAAACATAGAGAACAATATAACAAATGATTAGTCCCTACACATGTAAAACATGTACATATGAGTCTCACTTCAATGACAATCTTGCACACACCTTGCGTCCACTGCCAGCACCTGCTGCCAAACAGCAGCCATGAGATCCTCAAACGCAGAGACGCAGGAAACACAAGGGCTGCAGAAAACACAAAGACACTGTTATATACATCATGAATACACAACTAAAGATGTCAGAGCAGTATTTGGATCAATTGGTTGTGATATGATCTAAATTGTCTATATATAACTACTATTAAAAAGATTGCATGAGACACAAACACAAATAAATCCAATAAAAGCAAATCATAACTTAATAATCAAACTTCGATTCCGAGAAACAATTTTTATGTGTAAAAATCTATTTATGCTGTATGAGGAAAATATTGAATAAAATACTATTAATACTAAGTAATTACTTTCAAAATACAAATTTGGCTTTTACATGTTTTACAATTTGGCTTTTTAATATTGTCATATTACAATAACAAATTGTTAAAATATTATATTTGGAAAATGTGTTTACTTTTAGTTGACAACTCACAAAAAATTTATATTATGAGAAAATAAAATAAAAATATAAAGAAAATAATAGCAATTGATTTCTGACCAGTTTTTAGAAAGCAGAATGAAATGTATTGAATGCAAAAGTAAAAAAAATAACTACGTGAGACGTATTTCATTAAAATCTTTAATACTGAAAGCACTAAAATGCATTTGGTATAAAATTTAAAAAAAAGTCTCATAAATCACCTGTTTTATTCAAATATCGTGCTATTCTTGTTTCTCCAACACATTAGCACATTAAAACAAGCATAACATAACCGTTTATAATACATCGTTTATAAGAAATACGCACTCTCAAAATGATTCATATTTAAGTACGACTTAAATAAGCAGTTTATTTTAAAATCAATGTTTTGACGCATTAGCCTCAGTTAGCATGAATGCTAACAACAACAACAGTCGTTTCACCCCGAATAATAATACAACAAACCGTGTCAATCATGCAGGAGCTACAATACCTCGCTAATGACCATTTGTAAACACGTTTGTCTTATTGACACGTAATGACAATGTATAATTTTATACTTAAATCACACCCACCGTGCAAGATTTTCACCGGTTCATTCTGTGTGGAAGGACTGGCGCGATCACGTGACAGACCCACCCTGACAGCAGCTCATCTGCATATCACTGACGTCATATGGCGCGTGTCATTAAATCACTTGTGTGTTGCTCAGGATATCAAATAAAAACAATTGTTTTCTTTAAAGTTTAAGATTTGTTTTTAGTGCATATGGATTGACCATAAGAAAGATTCAACTGCATGACAGATGTCTCAGGAGAAAGACTTACAAAGTCCAAATATCCATATTGATATATGATCATAACTATCTAAATATTTATTAAAACAATTTAATCATTAATTTATTTGCGACTTATAATATTGAGCAGGGTATGATTAACCACATAAATTCCAATATTTGCTGAATCAAAAGATAATCGATTTTTCTATTATTATTACAAATGTATATTATATTTTATATTCACAATTTTTAAAAAATATATAATTTAATATTATTTTAATTATTATATATATTTTGTGTGTGCCAGGTTAGGCTATGTCTGAACATTTGGCTAGTATTGGTGTCAATAAAATTATTTAAACAAAATAATTATACTTCACTAAATCTAAATAATGACAACACAATATATTCCTGGTAAAATGACAGAATGTAATCTATCTAACTAGCGGCTCAGAGTTTGTTAACCTGCAGATTAACACCAAATTTGAAACTGGAATATCAACATTTCAAAATCAGGAATTACTGTATATCTGTGTTGAGGGAAAGGCTGCAGGAACGAACCATCGATCCTTGTTCAGCAAAATAAAAGAATTAACTGTACAAAAGATATGATTCCACCTGAGCTCAGCAGAGGCCTGTGACAGGACAGTGCAGAAGCACAGCTGACGGGGCTCTTTGCTTGTTTCTGACGCTCGTTCCCGAAGAGGCCCCGTACACGAAGTCATTCAGCGCCCGGAGCCATAAATGAGGGCCGCGCCAGCGCTCGGCACTGGTTATACTAAAAGGACACAAGGACCTTGGAGCGCAGCCAAAATGCCTGGAACAAAAGGTAGATATCAAAGTAAAGCTTTCAAATATACAGATTCAATGTTTTTAATTAAGCCTTCATGTGATTTGTAACATACTAAACTGTCATGAAATAATTCCATAATCTCAAAATCTGTACACAAAACACCATAGCATTCAATTAAACCGTGCATGCAAAAAAAAGTAAAGTCCTGAATGTTTTAACAGGTAACAAGGCGGATAAGAAATCCACCACCAAGGTAAAAAATTGCCCACAGCAGGCCAATTGCACATATTGGAAAAAGACACATGCATAATTAATCTTTAAATGCTTTCTTGAGATTGACTTTCGATTTTATTGTCTTCCTGTAGCAACCTCAGAGTCCTAAGGAGCAGCCGAAGAAAGCTGATCAGAAAGGAGATGACACCAAAAAGCAAGGAGGTAAATATTGACAACAGTACAGCAGCCATCAGATGTGCATGAAATACAAGCAAAATATGTAAAAAAAAAAAAAAAAAAAAAATTCTATAACTAATATTGGCCAGCAAAATATCTAACACACAGACCTGAAATGCTTCTCATGACTTATGAAAGTAAATATATTTGACTGGCAAATACAAATTTGAATTTGAACATCTTGACACAAATAAGAGAAAAGATTGCACATTTCTATCTTACTCTCAGGGACAAATGTAATTTTATTGCACTTGTATGTTTCCAGTTAAGATATCTGTCTCTGTCTCTTCCCCTTGCAGGACAGCCGAAGGGAGAGAAGCAATAATTTCCAGGCCTTCGTGAAGCTGGCTCTGGAGACTCTCCTGGGCTCTTGTCGACGCAAGAATGAGGGCCCCCGCGGTAGGCAGGGCTGAGTTTTGCGCCTCCCGCCACCCAGCCAATCAACAGCATCCATCTGACTAGCGCTAGACAGAGCTTGACCTAAGCCTCCATCGTCTGTCCCTTCTGTATCTTCTCACATGGGTCTCAGGTCTGAATAACGCTGCTGATGTGCTCATTGGAAGTCGGGCCAATGTCCCATAATTCAGAGACACTGTGACCCCGCCCTCATCTGCTCACATCTGACTCCGCCCGTGTCAAAGTCCTCAACTGTGCTGTACATAAATGAACTGAGTGACAAATAAACATGATTTCATACACTTATCATTCTTTGGAATTTTTTCCTAACTTTTAAATCAAAATATTCATTAAATCAAGTGAATGTACTCTATTCCTGAGATGACACCATCATTACTGTCATGGCCCTTCCAGGTCAAGAAACCTTTCTGATTATTTTTAATGCAGAAAAGAATGGTGCTTTTATATCCTTTTTTATGATTCAAGAACATTTATTTGAAACAGAAATATTTGTAACATTATAAATATCACTTTGGATCAATTTATTGTGCCCTTGTATAGTGATGAAAGATTTTTTTTATATGGAATAACATGCACACTAATTAATCATATGCATGTACTAAAAATAAATAGGTTAAATTGTGATTTTATGCTGATGTTCGGATTTAATTTAGTCAAACAATCCCAATTCTTCATTCAATATCTTCATAATTTAAGAAGTTGTCAGAGGAACACAGTTGTAGCCTATTGCTCTGATATATAACTTTCACCATTTATCATTTTTGCCGTTTCATTTTTGCCTATAGCGGCCCCATGTGAATCAATGTCTGGTCAAGTAGACAGCAGACTGAAACATGCACATGAAACATGTAGTGTAACCAGGCATAAAGGTTTCAAGAACGCCAGTGAAGATTCCTCAATCGGCCACCAGAGGGTTCACTCGCCTGAGTTAAGATTGGACTACAATTCCCAAGAGCCCACATACCTGGACTGATTACTGCACACCTCCTCATCACTCAGACCCTTTATCTATGCTTGTGTGTGCGCGCGTGAGAGAGAGAGGGAGAGAGAGAGAGAGAGAGAGAGAGAGAGAGAGAGAGAGAGAGAGAGAGAGAGAGAGAGAGAGAGAGAGAGAGAGAGAGAGAGAGAGAGAGAGAGAGAGAGAGAGAGAGAGAGAGAGAGAGAGAGAGAGAGAGAGAGAGAGAGAGAGAGAGAGAGAGAGATCACTTGTTGTGAAGACTTGTTTGTCCCGGGTACATTTCTGAGCATTATAATTCCCTGTGTTGTTCTACCCGTGTTTGACTCTGGCTTGCATTACCTTGTATGACTGATTATGTAACGATTGGTACTCGTGTGCGATGCGGCGAGACTGACGAGGAGTAGCAGGATTCAACTTAAAACTAATTTAATAATAAGTAAAACAAAAGACTTTAAATATAAATAAAAGAAACACACATGTGCGTAGAACGGAACTTAACAAAACTCAAAAGACCGGGAACACAGAGACATCGAAACACGGGCAACATACTGCAATACAACTTCAACAACAACCGACAAACACAAAGGAACACAGGAGGGAATATAAAGGGAGACACGAGATGAAGAACAGCTGGTGAGACTAATGACAGGGATTACACAACAGGTGTAGGGAGTGAAACGATGACACGATAGACAGGAAGTGACACAGAAGACCCAGACAGAAAGGAACATGTGTTACAGTTTGCTGCCTGTCTCCCACTTGTGTTTGTCTGGGTTATTGCTCTTGCTGTTTGCTGCCTGCCCTGATCCTCTGCCTGTCACGCCCACGTTTACAGCTCTGCCTCTGATATTGTTGTTCGCTCGATCCCAGTTTTAATAAACCGCACATGGATTGAATTGCGTCCTCATTACAAAAAGCATATATGTAATATTAAGCTGAGATAGAAAATCTATAGGATGCATTTGTACCAGAGAAAAAGTGAAAGGAGCTGCATGTAGTCTTCTAACTGGATTAGGGTACTGTAAATAAAGCACATTACATGAACTTGCCATAGAGTGCTTCTGTTTTATAGAATGTCAGAAAACAGAATGTCATTCCTTCCCTTGACTTAACCACATCCGACAGATTGTGAGTGTGAGTGATCACAAATGCAGAGCCACAAATGCAGAGCCATAAACCTGTCAGAGTGATGTGGGCATTTCTCTCCTGATGCACTTCAAAAAAAAAAGCCATTTATATTTAATTTCAAGTAATGAATATTTACTTACAGCAGCAATGCTATCATATGTGGCCATTTAACCAAAGATGTCAAGCAATGAATCTATATAAACCCATTTATTTGTTTATTGTTCAAGGGTTATTTTCAGGATTAAAATAGAGATCAGATACGGAAACCCCATATCAGGATATGAAACCCCATTGACTGCTACTGAAATGGGTTTTGACTTTTCTTCATATATATATATATATATATATACACACACACACATTGGACATTTACTTGGATATATATTTGGATGGTACTGAAATAGATAGATATATCAATGTTATAACATGTAAAAAAATATACGATTGTGGTATGTCTTATAGTAGGCCACTATTTATGGATTCATAACTGCCCTCCCACTCTCTTCTCTCTCACACATACACACACTCACACACATAGATTCATAATTGCCCTCCCACTCTCTTCTCTCTCTCTCTCTCTCTCTCTCTCTCTCACACACACACACACACACACACACACACACACACACACACACACATACATACTGTATCGCCTATCCCCTCACGTTATCCCTACTCCTAAACATAACCATCACAGAAAACTTTCTGCATTTGTATATTTTCAATAAAATAAAAACATAATTCAGTATGTTTATTAATTCATATCTCGTGGGGACCGCTGGCTGCTCCGCTCCCCACAATGTGGGTGATTTCAGGTTTTACTATCCTTCTTGGGGATGTGGTATAAACCATGAGAGAGAGAGAGAGAGAGAGAGAGAGAGAGAGAGAGAGAGAGAGAGAGAGAGACCAAAAGATTACATGGAAGAAGACAGGAGGAGAATGACAGTGTGTTATAGAGAGAGAGAGAGAGAGAGAGAGAGAGAGAGAGAGAGAGAGATCCTCACGATCCTTGGCTTCAGCCATTAGAGCTTCAGGTTCGTCACGCGAAAGGAATCCTTCCAGCTCACGCGAGTCATTTCATCACAGATATGGGTTTCCATCGGTCTGTCGGACGGGCGACGGGATCGGCTGTTTTCTGCACGAACACCGGAGAAATGTTCGGATAACTGCCGCCTGTTTTCATGCTCAGCATCTTTGTGAAGTGCTTCAGGTAAACGCTACAAGTGACGTCTCTGGATCCTGAACACGATTCGTGATCTGCGCGTTTCACCTGAGATCGGTGGATCACGAAAACATGTTTAGGTCACCGATTTCAACATGAATTATTATTTTTTGGTGGCATTATTTTGTGACACTTTTGATATAAATGAGTAGCCTAGATGTTTTGTTTTTGAGTTTTAATTCTGAGTGATGATTCTCATTATATTGTAATGGAGTCATGTTTTAGCTTTACTAATTAAACAAATTAAATAATTTATGCATAGGCTTATTTTACCATTTAAATGATATACGTATATATATATATTTTGCATAATGTTAATTGGAGTGCTTGCTTAATTGTCATGCATATCATGCCTTACATGGAGCACAAAAAGTATTTTTTAAATACTATTATTTTAATTTTGAGGTTTTTTTGCTGGTTGGTAGACTGTAATTAAACGCTATAGGGAACATGGCGTGGGCAGCAAATTGCCCTCTACGTGTCAGGACTGTAGGGTAGAGAGGAAAAGAAGACATCTATTGTAATTTGATTGTTGCATTGATGTACAAAGTACAAAGTCTTATATGCCATTGTACATCACATTTAGATTTTCTATATGGAAATGAAACAGTAGTAATGTTTCTGGTTTAGTGCATATTTTCATTTTCCCTTCTGTTTTCTAATTAGTAATTTCCCTTAAAGGGATAGTTCACTAAAAAAGGAAAATTCTGTCATTAATTACTCGCCCTTATGTCATTAAAAAACACATAAGACTTTCGTTCTTTATGAAATCTGAGAGATATCTGTCATTGAATGCTTAGAAAAGTTCATAAAGAGATCACTAAATTAATCCATGTGAATTCAGAGATTTAGTCTGTTTATGTTGGCTGATGAATATTTATATGTGAATGAAAGAGTAAATTCAATCTGTTCCTCATTTAAAGCAGTCGAGTCGCTTCAGAAAATTTTCACTAAATCACTCAATTCATATGGATTAGTTTTACGAGTTGCGTAGCTGTGAATGGAGGGACAGAAATTGTCATATTTCATGAAAAATATTCTGAAGATCAAAAATCTTAATATTAAAAAACTTTTCGTTTATTGAAATAAAACTGGAGTAATATTTAAATATTACACGGAGGAAAAAACTTAAACGAAAAGGTTAGAAATGTTGCAGAAAACGCTCTCAAGAACAGTTAGTGACATTTCAGGGATCCACACTTTAACACTTGGGTTTAAACCTACTTCTGAGACAGAAGTTGCGATAGCCTTTTCTTCCTTACATATATCTGAGTGAAACAAGAAGAAACTTCTCAAACAAGAAAAACAATGTAGGAAGGGACTTGATTTTGTCCATGGGGAATTGATTGGATGGTTGTGGTTTGCTATTGGTGGATGTCATGTGAGTGACAGGTTGCCCCGCCCTCATGCCAGTAAACACATCATCAGAGAAAATATGTCGTTGTGAGTGGGAGGGGAAGTTATTTTGATTAAAGGTTACTAGAGCACATGAATATTTAAAACAAAAACGATGTGCGTGTATAAATCTTTCATAATAATTACTGCAATATTTCATTAAAAAAAATTTAAAAGTCAATTTAATGTCATGATGACTTTAACAGATCGGCATCTCAAAATGACTGCTGTATGATCACCCATTTATGGAAATTAAACATGTCTTTCTGTGTTTAATGTCTTAGGGAGAGTTTCACAGCTTTGCAGTGGAAGAACCGTTCAATGAAGACGCAAATGATGGATCTTAAAGTGGAACCTTTGGACATTGATTACGACCAGCCGCCTCCCCTCCAAGTGTTCGCTCACACCTCGACTCTGCATGGCATCTCTCATATCTTCTCTTATGAGAAGATCACGGCAAAATGCTGCCTTTGGGTGGTGTTTTTCCTCAGCTCTTTGACCTTTCTCATGTACGTCTGCGTCGATCGGATTCAGTTCTACCTGGAATACCCTCACGTCACCAAGCTGGACGAGATCGCGACGCCCGTGATGGTCTTCCCCGCAGTGACGATTTGCAATCTCAACTCCATCCGCTTCAGCAGGATCACACGTAACGACCTGTACCACGCAGGGGAGTTGCTGGCGCTGCTGAACTCGAGGTCGGTGAACGCGTGCATATCAGTCAAGGGGCCGTGGTTAAGTTTTAATAATGAGCATGAGTCACTCGCTCAGTAGATTATGCTCTTGTATTCCTCGCATGAACACACAAGCACATTGGAGTGTAAATGATTAGCATGTTTTTATTGAACTTGAGGAGCGGAAATGAAAATGCAGAGCTCTGGGGAGTCCCTGTTATTGAAGTTATATATTTCCGTCACTCCTGCATCTCCATCTTGTCGTATGAAGTCCCTAAGTGGTTTTCTGGCAAATTGAAAGATGCGGTCTGATTACTGTTCCATTTTAATCGAGGAAAGTGACCTGTAGACTGTGAAACGGCAGACATGACAGATCTGTTTTGGATGGTTTAGGTGCAACTCCAATATTAAAATATTTGAGTGAAATAAAATATTTTGCTTTAGCAGCAGTATCTACTTCCATCTGGCATCAGGAAGTCGTGATTTAGTTACTGCAGTGTTGAAACACTCAGCAGCTGTGATGTGATGTGGGTTTGAATTGGACTTCAGTCATGCCTGCTTCTGCATTCCAAGTTCTGACACACACACACACACACACACACACACACACACTCTCTTTCTTTCTCGATTTTATTCTGCATTCAGTCCAGTGTGACACTTTTCGCCATGTTTACAGAGAATTAACCTTGAATATTCATCAGCCTGAATGGAACATGCACAGCTGCATCACAGGCACAAAATAAATATTGACATTTTGCCATTTTTTTTGCTCAGTTATGAGTGTAATCAAACTGAGATTCAATTCTGAGATGTTGAGTTATGAATGTCTTAATTTGTATTAGGTTTATAACTAGTAACTATTTTATTAAAATTAATAATTACTATTATTTATATATATATATATATATATATATATATTTTTTTTTTTTTTTTTTTATCCTGGTTGAAACTCTCTTCACATCCTGACATGCAATCACTAAGTTAAGTGGTCTAAAGTTTTAAAAATGTACAGTAAAACCTTGAGATATGAGCATAATTCGTTCAAGCTCATAACTCGAGGTGCTTGTACCTCAAATAATTTTTTCCCATAAAAAATAACAGAATTTTTTTTTATAATGCTAATAACAAAGGAAAAAACATGTTTTTTATTGCTATAGAGACACACACACAAAACAATTATAATATATAGTATATAGAGACATACAAAATTATAGTATATAAGGATTCTTGGGATATAAAATAAAATGTGGTTTTAATTATGAGTGCTTACCTTTGAGACAGACGATACAGTAGCGGCTAATGACGGCATGTGCGGAGGAGGAGGAGGGAGGTACTACGTAGATTATGCAAACACAATACGGAAGACTCACGGGAGATGCGTACGGAAGTCGACTATGGTGGCAAATCCAAGGCAAAAAGAAACGAGCACAAAACTGATGTTTGTGTGCACGTAAACTACATCCGCGAGCGGATAACAGATCTACACGCAGAAAAATGGGAGCCTGCAAGCTCACCTGCGCGCAATACACATGCGTGCTCGATCTTCTCTCGACTGCTGTTTTTGCTTGCCCAAACACTTATTTTATTCGACGAATCTTTACTCGTATCTCAAAGCAAAAATTGCTCGAAGGCTTGCTCGTATGTCAGGACGCTCGTCTCTCAAGGTATTACTGTACATATATCTTCAATGGAAGTCTTAGGGCAAAATAAATGTTCCTTCAATCATTGCATTCGGTCCAATACAATGTCAACATATGTATTTCCATAGCTCTGCGCACCTGCTCATGCAGATATCACACGTCATCAGCGTGTGTGTCATGAAGAAGGCGTGGCTTTGGAGATGCTCTGAAGGGAGGGCGGGATTTTATGCTTTCAAAGCTAACTTGCTATTGCTAGCCTCTCCAGAAATTGTCTGCCCTACCTTCAACGATTTGAAAATTTCAAATTTTCTAAATTAATTTAAATTTAGTCTAAATTTAATTTAGATTTAGTTAAATAAATATTGCATTAAAAAAAACAAAATCGAAATTGAAATCAAAGAAATATATTATAGGTAACAGAACAAGTGGCAGGTCTATTGCACTTACACTTAATGCACAAATCTATTTTCTAATATCGCAGTTTCAGATTCAATCCCTCATCTTAATATGGTTTTCTCTCCCGAAACCTTTAATTGTGTACTTTTATTCAAATTATGAATGGGTTACATCCGAAAGTGATCAAAGCTATAATCAATTAGCATATTCTGACTAACCTAAATGCCTCTGATTGGCTATTTACAACTGCTAACACACATTGTATATATAGAAATTTTACGCTCTTCACAGAAAGCCATACAGACGGGAGTGCCTCTTTTCGAAAAGATTTTTCGAAAAGTGCATTTGTCCATACAATAAAAGTAAATGTGTTCCAATCTTGTTTTGGACCCCACTGAATTTCACTATGAACAAAAGCTATTCGCTGAATGGTTCTTTGGGGAACTTGTAATGGTTCTCCAACGGCATGGCTGCAATAAACCCTATTTGAAATCTTTATTTTTAAGAGTGAACTCTTTTCCATCTTTGTGTCCGTTTCTATAGACATGAGATTCGGGATGCTCACCTGGTTGAAGAAAGCGTGATGGAGGTTCTCAAGAGCAAAGCAGACTTTCGCATCTTCAAGCCAAGACACTTCAACATGTGGGAGTTCTACAATAGAACAGGACACGACATTAAAGACATGCTGCTCTCCTGCCAGTTCAGAGGCTCACCGTGCCGACCCGAAGACTTCAGCGTGGTGAGACAGTCTACGGATATACAGTGATAGATTTCTTTGAGCTCTTTTCACTTCAAGTCCCATATTGCAGCCCTGGTTTATTTATTCAATGCGAATCTCTCCAGCGTACTGAGAGAGCCGGAGGCTTTTTCTAGATTTCATCCAAATGCTGGGGTGTAATATTTGACAGTCCAATCATTTACTCCACTGGAATGAAATTTGTAGTTCTCGAGATTTCCCAGGGTTCACATTGTGCTGTTGAGTTGTTTTATGGCTTTCATTTCACAACACTAACAAAAAGTACAGAAAATGCCCATTTCCTTTATGTATCCGGTGACATGGTAAAGCCAGGGCTCAACTATAAGGATGGCGTGATGGCCTGAGGCTAGTGTGAGAGAAGTTCGGGTCAGATCTGTCAATTCAGTTGAGTTTGCATGCATGGCTGTAGAGTGGCTGTTGTGCGAGTGAAGGGATTTATACACAGGAAGGGCATTCAAAAATATTATTGTGGTTTAATTTATATACTACGGTTCATTGGTTTGCGGTCGGTTAGATTTTTATATGATTATGAAAGAGTCTTATGCTCACTGCAGCTCTTATGATTCATTTATTTAATCATGCAGTAAAAACAGTAATATTGTTTTCTATTTGAATATATTTTAAAATGCAATTTATTCTTGTGGTTTCAGCATCATTACTCCAGTCTTCAGTCACATGAACCTTCAGAAATCATTCTTATATGATGATTTTCTGCTCTGGAACACATGATCCTTCCTTTACATACATGTACAGACTAAATATAAACAGGAACAATGTATAGTAATACCTTGAGATACGAGCATCCCGACATACAAGTATTCCGAGATATGAGCAAGCCTTCTAGCAATTTTTTTGCTTTGAGATAAGAGTAAATATTTGAGATACTAGCAGCTTACAGACTTGGGTAATTTCATATTATCTCCACTAGAGGCACCTTGGTTTTACAGCGGAGGTTACCTGGGGCGACAAGTAATTCACGAGTATTAAGCTGGGAGCAGCACGAGTTATGCGTGTTCAATAATAATAAATTGAACATATTTTCCTATGGGAAAAAATGATTTGCAATACGAGCACCTTGAATTACGAGCTCAGTCCTGGAACGGATTATGCTCGTATGTCACGGTATTACTGTATGTACATTATTGTAGGCTTACCGTAGTACAGTGCTTCTCAACTGGTTTGGCCAAGGGACCCACATTTTTCCATGGTCATTAAGCCTTAAAAAATCCTGATGAAGAATGTCCGGCGTCTGTTCGTGACCTCAAGCTGAAGCAAACTTTGGTTCTGCAGCACAACAATGATCCAAAACACACCAGCATGTCCACCTCTGAATGGCTGAAGAAAAACAAAATATAGACTTTAGAGTGGCCTAGTCAAAATCCTATTGAGACGCTGTCACATGACCTTAAAAAACAGTTCATGCTCAAAAATCCTCCAATGTGGCTGAATTACAACAATTCTGCAAAGGTGAGTGGGACAAAATTTCTCCACAGCTGTAAAAGACTCATTGCAAGTTACCGTAAATGATAACTGGTTGAAGAAAGTGTGATGGAGGTTCTCAAGAGCATAGCAGACTTTCTCATCTTCAAGCCAAGACACTTCAACATGTGGGAGTAGATAGAAGTGTCAACAACTTTCCCCTACGTCTTTCAAAATAATAGTGTTGCATCAGAAAAACAGGTTACTTTGACCGCTCACTCCACGACCCACCAGTTGAGAAACACTGCATGTAGTAAATTGGGGTCAGGCAAGAACACAGTTCTATTATTTTTTACCCAAAAATCATCTGTACTGCAACAAAAAAGATGGGAAATTAAATAGTTTGTCATTTGCCATGGGAAAGTGCATCTAAATGGCAGACACTTTTGTCAAAAGCAAATTAAAGTGCATACGAGGAAGGAGTGCATTTTATCTATGAGGTGTTTCCGGGTTTTTGATCCGCTAGTGATTACGGTAATCTGAACAACTGGCCCAACTGCTACGGCAGAAACACCTGAATACAGTGTTTTTTTATATGTACGATGGTAGTGTTTCAAGTACACTGGGGGGAAAATACTTTATTTTGAAAGAATTTGCACTCATAAATTGCTCACACGAATAATTACAATAAAATGCAAGTAACACAAAAGTGAAATGTTGATGTAGGATGTAAAGCTCAAAAAATAAAACATTTACATTTATGCAGACGCTTTTATGCAAAGAATTCGAGACACACATTGACGTTCTAATCAGTTCTTGCTTTCTTTGGGAGTCGAACCCATGACCTTGGTGTTGCAAGCGCCACTCTCTATTGTTTGAACTACAGGAAATCCATGGAAACCATGAGTACCTTTGTATTACCGTCTGAAATCACTACTAAAGTATTATTTTTGAATGAGAAGTCAGTGACTCAGAACTAAATTTTTAACTGTAAGCGATGAGAGCAGATGTGAGAAGCAGCTCATTACTGGAAATGAGAGTTCACCATAACACTATGAGGACTGTGGCACTGAAAAGGTTGCTCTGGTGATGTAACTATGTTTCTCTCCAGGTTTCCATGGTGACATGCGGAACTGACTCCCCCATCCCCGTCTGAAGCATCTGAAGTCTTTTGTGTGGCTTGTTGGTGATAATGCCCTACTTACCCAAATGCCAACATGAGCATATTGTACAGGGATTTTTCCATCTCTAAATATAAATGCTTGTATAACAGCATTAGTAGTTCCCTGATGAGCAAAGAGTCTCCCAAAAAACCTCTGCGTGTTTCTTATTCCCGGATGAATTCAGCTTCACCCTCATTTCCAGGCTTTTGAAGAAAAGCCAGTCCGGTTTACGCCAGGCTACTTTAAACTCCCACGGCAGGTTCAAAATATCCAGCAGCCTTTAAAATAGGTCAGTGTTAAATATTAGATTTGGTGTGATGTGTGAGAGCGTCTGGGACATCCTATTCTTTATCTCTGTCTTTACTGACTCAGTGCTTTGGGAAAAAATAGCCCAGTGAAGTGCACCTGACTTTTTGTAATTGTTAATGGAGTTCGAGGGATGGCTCTCATTCACGCCCAGCTGGCTCTTCTTCTTTTTTTTGGTGTGCGTTTAATTGTTTTTTCAGCCCTGTGTCGCTACAATTAAATGCTTGATGGGGTTCATTCTGGGAGAGGAAGTGCTTGCTTCATTGGCCTTGATGACTGAAGTCACTCGGCTCAAATGCTGTTTATATATTCTTCAAACTGTTCTATTTGGCACTTTGCACAGATAGGATGCGCTTGGTGAGCATTCATGTACTACTTTTTTTAAATGATTGAAAACAGAACTCGTATGTTTTGCTGTAATGAGACCGATTTAAAAAGTGATCATAAAAGTAGCTAGTTTTAAAACAGTGGATTTCAACACTTTATGACTCCAAGGCCAATATTTGAAGGCCTACTAAGAAATATCTTGATTTTTAGTTGTTATGGCTTATTTTATTGGTTGTTTTGTCTCATTTTAAATAGGGATGTTTCACCCAAAAGAAAGATTACTTTGGACTAAACCACTCAGTTCATATGGATTAGTTTTACGATCTCTTTATGAACTTTTTGAAGCATCAATGTGACAGTTGTGGATCTGTCAATGGAGAGACAGAAAGCTTCATCAAAAATATCTTCATTTGAATTCAGAAGATGAACAAAAGTCTTACAGGGTTGGAATGAGGAATGAGGGCGAGTAATTAATGACAGAAATTTCATGTTTGGGTGAACTAATCCGTTAAGACATCCAAGTTTGTTGAAGCCTCTTAGTGTTGAATTGATATTCAGTTATTTGTAGTAAAGAGCTCATTTTAATTATTATTTTTGAAATTATTTTAAAACAGGGCCAGATTTTTTAGCAGCTTGCGCCAGCGCAAACCATCTTTTGGCATTAAAAAACTTCTGTCAAGATTTACTTAAGACACGCAATGACTTGCCATGGACTTTCAGATGCAAAATTAATGGGAGAAGAGTATTTAAATGACTCATTCATGGTTTGCGCTCAATTGGCTGCCATTATTATAATAAAAAATGTTTATTGAGCAGCAAAGCAGCTTATCAGAATGATTTCTGAAGAATCATGTGACACTGAAGACTGAAAAATCTGCTTTGCATTATAAGAATAAATTACATTTTAAAATACACTGCTCAAAAATATTAAGGAAACACTTAATCATCACAGTATAAGTCAGTTAAACTTCAAGGAGATCAATCTGTCTAATTAGGAAGTAGAAGTGATTGTGAATCAGATTCAGGATGACACACTCATAAGTGCCATCGCAAGGAGGTTTGATGTGCCGTTATACGAGGAGAGCTGGACCGGGATGTAGAAGGGTAACAACTCAGCAGTAGGACCGATATCTGCTCCTTTGTGTGAGGAGAAACATAGAGCACTGACCTCAACAACATGACCTCCAGTAGTGACCTGACTTAATGAGGAGGACATGAGCGCCTCACATCCTCTAGTGGGACCTGTGCTCACAGTTCAGCTCTCAATTGGCATTTGCCAGGGAACACCAGAATTGGCAAGTCTGCTATTGGAACACCGTTCTCTTCACGAATGAGAGCAGGTTCACACACAAGAGTCTGGAGATGCGGTGGATAACGTTATGCTGCGTGCAACATCATCCAGCATGATCGTTCTGGTGGTGGGTCAGTAATGGTCTGGGGAGGTCGCACAGAATTCATTTTCCCTTATTAACTTCTGTTAAGTACCGGGGTGAAACGCTCAGAGCCTTTGTCAGACCTTGCGCTGGTGCAGTGGCCCTGGGTTCCTCCTGGTCTTGGCTTCATGTGACTAGAGTGTGTACTCACAGAAAAGTCAAGGTACAGGAATGTACCTTTGTCACACCAACTGAACCTTAGCAGGATACAGCAATGGATCTCTGAAAATATTTGTACCTTCTTATTTGTACCTCTAAAACAGGGGTCGGGAACCTATGGGTCGCGAGCCAGATGTGGCTCTTTTGATGGCTGCATGTGGCTCGCAGACAAATGTTCGATTATTTAAAAAAACGACGTCAGGACTATCGCTCCGCTACCCTCTATGTCTACATGGCTCTCTCAGACAAAAAGTCCCCTAGTGATAGAAATGTATTTTTATGTCCTGGCTTGGTCTAAAAATGTCCCACCGGACATCAGTGAAATGCTCTGGGAAAATACAGAAATGTAGTTTTAAACCATACCCGAACATAAAGTTACATTTCTATCAGGGGAGCAGTTCTGTACCTTGATTTTTCTGTGTGTAGGCAGTTTAGGCTTTGCCAGTGACTGGCCCTCACGTTCCCCAGACCTGAATCCAACTGAGAACCTCTGGGACATTATGTATCAGAGCATCCAAGGCCCTCACGTAGCATCACACACTGATGCCCAGATCCTGGTCTGGGAGGAGATCCCCCAGGACACCATCCACCATCTCATCAGGAGCCCAGATGTTGTTGTGAGAGCACACGGGCACGTGAGGGCCAAACACATGACTGACTCACATTATGAGTTGCTGTTATATAGATGTTTGATACGATTTTGAGTCCAGCCCTCAGTGTGTGGATGATTTTGGTTTCCATTGATTGTTTGTCAAATAATTTAGTTCTTAAGAAATTATAGAATGTATTTAAATATTTCATTCATTGAGATTCAATCTATGATTTAAGTGTTCCCTTCATTTTTTGAGCAGTGTATATTAACAGAGAAAACGATTATTTTAAATTCTATTAAACATATTCTATCTTTAAATGTTTTGATCAAATAAATGCAGCCTTGCTGAGCATAAAAGAAACCGCAAAATATAGATCTGTGTGAGATAAAGAAAAGATACAAAAGCACAGTAATGCACGTCGCCTTTTCTGCACTAGGACTTCTGTCAGTGTTTCAGATCTTCAGTTGCAGATGAATAAATGATTGTGCAATGAATAATCACATATGATAATGAGACAGTGATTAAAGTGGCTTCGCGTGCCGTCTGTGCTCCCACCCTACATAAATGAGGTTTACAACTAATCATGACCGCTAATTGCACTCCAGAGTTTTGCCAAAGGAGAGACGGGAGCGGTGTCGCTTGCATAAAGAATGAAGGAAAACATGCACATTCTATCAGATACTAACTGATTAATCTAGACATCTTTAAATCAGTTAGCCCATTAAAATGCTTTTCAGATGTACTTTCATTTGACAAAATAATAAGGCAAAGACCATGTTTGTGAAACGATTATGCTTTGTGTTCTGTTTCCTGACACTAGTTTGTCTTCAAGGTTTTTCCATTACCTTCTAGTTGGTCTCCATGGTTACTCATCTGTTTCCTCATATGTAACACCTGTGTTTAGCCAATTATCTTTGTTTTCACTTGTATATGCCTTTGCTTCTGTTCCCTTTGTCAGTTTTTGCTAATGTGTTTGCTGAGTTTGGTTATGGTTTATCTTTCTGTCAATAAAATCCATTTTGTATTCATCTCATCCTCGCGCTTTGATGACGTGTGGCTGTTTGTTTCTTTCTAAACGTTTCAGAATGCTTTTCTTATGTGATATTTCAGATGTGAGTGCTGCTTGCTTGTGCAGTTCTAGTCAATGCTACGGTACTGCTATTAAGGAGTTGCTAAGATGTTCTGAGTGTTGCTATGCAAAAATTAGGATGTTTCTAGGTTGTTGCTTATTTGTGTGACTTAGGTGTGATGTTACTTTTCTAAGCAACCATACTAACTAGTACTAGCCTTAGCATTAGTAGGCTACTAGCCTTATACATACTAGCATTAGTACTAACCTTATACATACTAGCATTAGTACTAACCTTATACATACTAGCATTAGTACTAACCTTATACATACTAGCATTAGTACTAACCTTATACATACTAGCATTAGTACTAGCCTTATACATACTAGCATTAGTACTAACTTATACATACTAGCATTAGTACTAACCTTATACATACTAGCATTAGTACTAACCTTATACATACTAGCATTAGTACTAACCTTATACATACTAGCATTAGTACTAACCTTATACATACTAGCATTAGTACTAACCTTATACATACTAGCATTAGTACTAACTTATACATACTAGCATTAGTACTAACCTTATACATACTAGCATTAGTACTAACCTTATACACACTAGCATTAGTACTAACCTTATACACACTAGCATTAGTACTAACCTTATACATACTAGCATTAGTACTAACCTTATACATACTAGCATTAGTACTAACTTATACATACTAGCATTAGTACTAACTTATACATACTAGCATTAGTACTAACTTATACATACTAGCATTAGTACTAACCTTATACATACTAGCATTAGTACTAACCTTATACATACTAGCATTAGTACTAACCTTATACATACTAGCATTAGTACTAACCTTATACACACTAGCATTAGTACTAACCTTATACACACTAGCATTAGTACTAACCTTATACATACTAGCATTAGTACTAACCTTATACATACTAGCATTAGTACTAACTTATACATACTAGCATTAGTACTAACTTATACATACTAGCATTAGTACTAACCTTATACACACTAGCATTAGTACTAACCTTATACATACTAGCATTAGTACTAACCTTATACATACTAGCATTAGTACTAACCTTATACATACTAGCATTAGTACTAACCTTATACATACTAGCATTAGTACTAACTTATACATACTAGCATTAGTACTAACCTTATACATACTAGCATTAGTACTAGCCTTATACATACTAGCATTAGTACTAACCTTATACATACTAACTGTAGGCTGTAAGGCAAAAACACTGAAATAAAGGTAACACTTTACATGTAGGTACCATTACTTAAAAACAATTACTTCATTAAATACAGTTCTGTGATTAAACTCTAGATAGCACAGGATGATTAGGTCCTTAACTCTTTCCATGTCAGCTTTTTTCTTTCTTTTCTTTATATAGTTGCTAGTCACCACCAACATTTTTAACATTTTCTCAAAGATTTTATGGCCCCCAGAATATTTGTTTGCATTAATATCTGAATATGTAATATATCAAAAGAAGAAACAAACCCTCTGCTTTTAAAACAACAAAAAACTTTTATTCTGGCTTCATGCATTCGTTTTTTAAATCAAAACTTGAATGCAAGTTTCATTAAAAAACAGTAACATTTTGAGCAAAAAGCTGAGAAAATCACGTTTTTATCAAATACTACATCCAGATAGGATTCAGAATGTTTTGTGGTTTTCTCTCTTTGTAAAAATCACTTCTCAAAGGTCTTTGATACCAGAATCCGCCTTTTTTCTTTTTCAAACATAAGCCCATACTAGCCTCTGTAGAGACAACTCGAGATTTTTGCTGTGTTCACAATTACATACCAATACATCCTTCCCAAAACGGTGTCTGTTCCTGCCCCGTACCCTGAGTTCCCTGGCCTGACTGATGAATCTGTCTAACAAGCCTCTGGTTCTGTGAGCTTCTACCAAGACTGAGGCCACGTCTGAGATCGATAACAAGCTCCGGGTCCCGTGTGCTGCCTAATCTTTCCGTTTGTGCTGCCTCTCCTGTACTTCTCTCAGTGCTCATCCTCCACTCTCCTTGCTGTCTCTAGTCTGCAGTCGTGTTATTAATAACCCATTTGCATGGGGGCCCTATCTCTTGCAGAGCCTTGACATAATCTTTGTCAACAGTTAGTAAAAGTACAACTCAAGTCAGATTAAGTAAGGGATAATCCACGGCTAGCTGTCAGGGCAGATCTTTCCCTCTGCGCCATGCATTAAAATCATTAAATGCACAGCTAGTCGAGGATTATCCTGCTCATAACATGTTCATTTGCCAGCGTTGACAACTTAAAGCAAGTTATTGATGTTTGCACCACAATATTTGACCGAAAGGATCAAATTGTCTTTTATTTTCGTCAGTTTCGTCTCAGACACAGGAATAAATTAGTGTGTGAGATTACATTTCTTACATTACATTCCTGTAGCTCAACAAGTAGAGCATTGGTGCTTATAAAGCCAAGGTCATGGGTTCGATTCCCAGGAAAAACAAGAAATGATTAGAATATCAATGTGTTCCTTGAACGCAATGTAAGTTGCTTTGGATAAAAGCATCTGCCAAATGCATAAATGTACATTTATTTGCATTAATGAATTACAGCATTTATTTGAATTCATTATTGAGAAAGATAATTTCCCTTCGTTCTCTCCCCGTGTCATCAGTATCACCCGTGTCTTCACTAATTACCTTATTAGTCTCGTCAGCTGTTCCCTTTCCCCTACTCATCTTCTGTGTATTTAACCCCTGTCTTTGTCCGTTCTTGTCTTCTCTGTGCATTGTTGATCTTTGTAATCTGGTTTTGTTTAATAAAAGTAATATGCATCCTTCATTCTCGTCTTCTGGCCTTTGTCATACACGCACACGTGACACCTGCGTCTGTTCAGCATCTCTCTCTATTAACAAAGAAGCTATGAGTTACTTCAAAAGGTTGTTACCCCCTTGTTGCTGAGAATTATAATGTAGCGATTCAGCAGCGTGGCTATTTTATTGCTAAAAGTCGATGACAAGTTTCTGCTCTCCTGAATGGCTCTGTGTGTGCACAGCACGATCTCCCCTCTCTGTGTGTGAGAGCTTCAATGAAAACAGTGCATTCATTTAGAACGGTGATGAAACTGACTGGAACTAACCGTGCATCCAGAATTTCAAGTGTTCAGACAACTGATGGTTTAACTCAAACTGATACAAATTTTGACTGTAGTAATGTATTAGATAATGTCGAAATGGACATTTACAATATAATTGATACTATTTACTTTCAGTGATCATGTAGACAAATAATGTTAACAAATGGAGCCTTATTGTAAATTGTTACTGATAAAGCCCAGCAACATGGTATCATAGTTTTGACAGTTAACAACTGCCTAGCAACAACCACCCAATTGTACATGCTGGCATCTTCACTGAATCCTCCTCAAGTTCTGAAATGCTCTGATTTCTGTGGATAAATATTTTCCCGTGCTTTTATTTATGAGATGCAGTGTGTTGTCCGTTCTGTTCATCAGCCATAGAACTGTTTATCTCCTTGCCGATGTCCTCCATCTATCTTTGTCTCTTCTGTTGGAGCGGTGTAATCATTTCAACTCACAGCTCCTGCGGCGCACACCTCTCTCCCGCAGTGGGGATTTAAATCAGGCGGTTCTGTCGGTCTGACCTGCGCTCACGAGGGCCCGCAGACCACAGCTAGCCATGATTCAGTGTTTGTGGCTATATAGACATCAAAGCTGATTCCCGTCTTTGAACAAAATGCCTAAGGTGGTTTGTGCCTGTTTTCTGGTGCCCAAAACCTTCTTAAAGTCTCCATGAAATCCAAATGGACAATTCTTGTTTGCAGTATTTATTGTAAATTATGTATCTCATGCACATCGTTTTTAAATTCACATGCTCTCACAATCTTTAATCAAAACAACTTCCCCTCCCACTCCAACTCTTTTCTTCTCTGATGATGCGTTTAGTGGCATGAGGGCGGGGCAACCTGTCACTCACATGACATCCACCAATAGCAAACCACAACCATCCAATCAAGTCCCTTCCTACATTTGTGTTGTTCGAGAAGCGTTTCACTTGGATATACGTCACAATAGGAAAGGAAAGACTATCACAACTGAATTTAAATCCAGCAAATCAGAACAGGTTTTCAGAAACTATGGCTGGATGATCTAGTCTGGATTATGCAAATCGATCTCCTGACATGGTATACATTTTTGTTGTCTTGTGCTATGAATGCTGTTTTTAAGATGGTGTGTCTGTATATAGAGTTAAAAACACCTCTCATGATCGCTGTCTTGCAGAGAATTCATATTTTTTTCTCAGTGGTTGCTGTCAACTTTGTCTTAGATGTTTCCCATAAAATATTTGTGAAAAAATTAAAAATAGACCCACAAGACATTTGTTGAGACACAGTAAGCATATAGAGCTATCAAATACATGTGTATAGAAGCTAAAATCATTTTGTCTCTTAATATTGATTGCTGGGATATTCTTTGGAAAGGTCTGGGCAAAGTTTGAGATGTTTTTGAGATCTGTTTGAGATACCAGATTACTAGGGTTGTTTGTTTTAGGTAAGACTTATAATGTTTTTGAATGAAGCCTCTTCTGCTCAGCAAGGCTGCATGTATTTGATCAAAAACACAGCGAAAACCGTAATATTGTGAAATATTATTACTATTTTAAATAGCAGATTTTTTTATTTGAACGATGTAATTTATTCCTGTGATCAAATCTGTGATTTCAGCATCATTACTCCAGTCTTCACTGTCACATGATCCTTCACAAATCCTTCTAACATGATGATTTGCTGCTCACTACACATTTCTGATTATTATCAGTGTTGAAAACAGTCATTTTGTGGAAACCATAATAATTTTTTTCTGGATACTTTGATGAATAGAACGTTTCTTTAGTAGAACAGCATTTCTTTAGTAGAATTTTTATGAATGTCTTTGCTGTCTCTTTTGATCAATTTATTCACCCTCTCGGAATAAAAGTAATCTCAAAGTTTTGAATGCTAATGCACATTTCTTTTGTGATCTCTTTGTTGAGGAAGCTTCTTATTCTCGTAAGAGTGTTTGCCATAGCTAACATGAGCGATCATTCTCGAATAATGTCAATACAGACGGCTTTATAGGCTTATCTGTGACTCTGTGGACAACACAGAGGGATGTTTTTTTGTGGCAGGATATGCAGTATTGATGCAGAATGTATGTGTAAGGCGCACAGGAACACTAATGGATGCTGATGTGGACAACAGGGTGGTTTGATCTGGGCTGACTGGTCACAATCTCTCAGGATCTCTCCCTATGTTTTCAACAATCAGACAGATGGAGTTGTGCTCCATCTGTCTTGAAACACTTTAAATGTTTAATTAATGTATCAAAGAGAACACAGAGCGAGAACAGAGCCTAGTGTGTGTGTGTTTCCATGTTTTTTACACTCGATCTTTGTTTCCATAGGAACCGTCTTCCTTTAATAACTCTCAGCGGGTCTACTCTTTTAATTTCTTTTATTCCTCTCCTTCTCTTTCATTTTTTATGTCTCAAGTCAGTTTTTGAGAATAGTTTTTAATAGAGAAGAATTGCTACAGCTCTTGTAATATCAATTTTTCATTTAGATCATTTTAGTGTCTCTGCACGTCTCTTCTGACAGCAGGGAAAACAAAACTGAATGAAAATAATAAAGTGCAGCCAACTGTGTCATGTTAGGAAACTGTAAATATTACATTTACTAATTAACTTCAATGGGTTGTGTGCACACACAAAAAAACATCTGGGTCCAGAATGCAAAAGCAGTTGAGAACCAGTTGTAGAAATCTAAAAGAGTGTTTCATCACAGAAATAAAAAAAAAAAATTTAAATCTATTAAAATAGTAAAGAGCAAAGAAGCCACTTCTCTCCACATCAAGGACAGACTGAAATTGTGCAGGGCGTGCAAAGACTGGACATCAGGAGACTTATTTTCTCTGATGAAGCCCCTTCGACAGTTTGGGACATCTGAAAATCTTTTGCCCGGAGAAGAAAAGGTGAACCCTACTTGAGTCCTGTGTCGTACCAACAGTGAAGCATCCCGAGAACAACCACGTGTGGGTCTGCTTTTCTCTCACAGTTCTGCCCATTAAAACCTCCTGCAAGAGCAGCTTCTCCCAACCACCCAGGAGCAATTTGGTGATCATCCATGCATTTTCCAGCCTGATGGAGCGCCACGTCACAAGGCAAGAGTGATAATGAAGTGGCTCGGAGATCATTACATTGAAAATTTGGATACGTGGCCAGGAAACTCCCTGGATCTTAAACCCATAGAGAACCTGTAGTCCTCAAAAGGCCCAAGCAGAAGTCCATACATTCTGATCAACTCTGAGCACCAAAGCAAGAGTTAATCGCCGTCTGTCAGGATTTGGCCAAGAAGCCAAATAAAATTTTTGACGCTTTGCATTATGTTGAATTTGTATTTATTTTTGGTCAATAAAAGCCTTTAAAACATATGAAAAGCATATCATTGTTTTCCAGTGTACCATAGAAACATACTAAAGCAGCAAACTTTGCGAAACAAAATTTTTCACTCAAAATACTTTTGGTCATGGCTGTATTGTATGTTAAAGCGGTGGTTTCCCCCAAAATTGAAATTACTCACCCTCATGTCGTTCCAAACTCATAAGATTTCTGTTCATCATGGAAACACAAATGAAGATCTTTTTGATGAAATCTGAGAGACTTCTGTCCCTCCATTGACAGATGCACAACTACCACTTATGATGCATCAAAAAAATCATAAAGAAGAACCCATGAGGTTCATTCCCGTGTTACGCAGAACATTTGACCTTCAGCAAGAACCAATGAGGTTTGTTCTTGCACATCAAGCAGGTTCAGTTAAGCTTCTGTTTATGTTTGTTGAGCAATGTTTATTTGTGAATAAATAGCCTAAATTCAATCTGTTCATCAAGTCTCTTCAGAAAATGTGTACTGAACCCTCAATTCTACATTTACATTTATGCATTATGCTTTTATCTAAAGCAACTTGCATTGGATTTAAGGAACAAATTGAAATTCTTAATCACTTAGTGCTTTCCCTGGGGATCGAACCCATGACCTTGACATTGTAAACACCAATGCTCTACTGGTTGAGCAACAGGAAAGTATTCTGTTTTCTAAAATAGTTTTACAATCTCTTTATGAACCTTTTGAAGCATCAAAGTGGTAATTGCCTTTCTGCCAATGGAAGGATCATTCATATTTCCTTTAAAAAATCTTCATTCATATTCTGAAGATGAGATGAAGGTATTTTTGGGTGAACTAACCCTTTAATATTTAGAGCAAAAGGAATACTATGTTTATGTTCCTCCAAAACTGATGTGACATGTTCACAGGCAAGCACAATTCATAGTGTTTTCAGAGTATGTAAAAGAAAAGGTTTTCTGTGTTAAAATCGGTACAGTGAACACCGACCGTGTTTGGATCCTTGAATTGTTTCTTCTCAGGTGGTCAAAGCATCTGTTCAGCAGCAATAAGCAGCAAGTTTCGATATAAAATGTTGTGATGGAAGGTATGCAGTAGTTTTCTTTCGTGTGTGTTTTCAGGTGTTCACGCGTTACGGGAAGTGTTACACCTTTAACTCTGGTAACATCGACCCACCGCAAATCAGCGTGAAGGGAGGGATGGGAAACGGCCTGGAGGTCATGTTGGACATTCAGCAGGATGAATATTTACCTGTGTGGGGAGAGACAAGTGAGACCACATGATTAAAACACCAGGTACACACTGCTCTCATTCTTGCTCTCACTCTCATTCGTTCTCGTTCACAGATGAGTCGTCATTTGAGGCGGGAATCAAAGTTCAGATTCACAGTCAGGATGAGCCTCCGTTTATAGATCAGCTGGGCTTTGGAGTCGCACCAGGTTTCCAGACGTTCGTTTCCTGCCAAGAACAGCGAGTAGGTGTGGCGTTAATATGTGCATTAAATGGATCTTCTTCTTCTTTTACTCATGCTATTATTTTTCAGCTGGTGTATCTTCCTGCTCCATGGGGGAGCTGCAAGTCGGCCCCGCCGAGCTCAGATTACTTCAAAGCGTACAGCATCAGCGCCTGTCGAACTGACTGCGAGACGCGCTACCTGGTGGAAAACTGCAACTGCCGCATGGTCCATATGCCTGGTGAGTCACTGCACCAAAGCGACTTGCATTACATTCAAAGAACACATTGGTTTTCTAATCAGTTCTTGCTTTTTCTGGGAATCAAACCCATGACCTTGGTGTTGCAAGTGCCACACTCTACTGTTTGAGTTACTATACGTGTGTTTAACAGTCACGTTTGTAACATACTATCAGGTATTTTATAGGTACTTTAAGTGTCTCCCTCTGAAAAAGTAAGTTCACAACAGCTTTGAGGTCGAGTTAACCAAGCCTGTGAAACCAAATTAAACCTGCTCCTGTTAGACCGCCACTGGCACTGAAATGCAATTTAGTTGATTACAAAAGGCTAAATTAACATGTATTAGTGTGAGATTTTAATCCAAGGCAATTTACATAAGGTAAATTAAGGACAAAGTAAGGACTCTGGCCATTGAATATTCATAATTATTGCACAAGAGCATGGTAAGAGAATGTAATAAGTGTGAGTGCTTGAGGTTTTTAATATTAAAAAGTAATTGTGCAAGATTGTGTGTTAACAAAATGTTGATTTTATCGTTTTGCTTAATACTTTTTCCTGTGCATTTATCAGCCAGTGTTATTTTAGTAGTATTTATAACATTGAAGGATTTATTAATATTTTGAGGTAGTGCTTATTTGAATACTTTCAGTTTTTGTTTTAATTTCAGTTTAGATTTAAGTAATTTTGCAATGTGATTTTCTCATAAGTGGTTTTGTTGTAATATTTCAATTTAGCTTTACTGCTGTATTTTAGCTAATTTTATTTTATTTTAGCTATATTAAACTTTAGCTTTAGTTTTACATCTAATTTTATATTATATTTTATTTCAGCTTTATTTCAATTAATACAAAACATTTTAATAATAAAACAGCCTTTGTCACCTTGTTGAGAAAAGGTGGGAATCCCAAGATTCATAAAAAATCCTCTGAAACCATTTGAACATTTGAGTTCAAACAGAAATAAAAACTCTATCATCGTTTAATCATCCTCATGTCCTTCTGAACCCATATGACACAAAGCACAATAAATCTTTTGAAGCCTTGGCTCTTTGCATTGGAAACATCAATTAAGTCATAACATATCCCTCTGTGTTCTGCAAAATAAAGATAGAAGACACACAGGTTTGGAATTCATTTTTGGGGTAAATTATCCTTATAATGATGCTTAGATATGTGCTGTCCCCGCAGGAGATGCGCCTTTCTGCAGCCCTGTGCTATATAAGGAATGTGCACATCCAGCACTTGGTGAGTAACTATAGTCATGAAGCAATTTCACTTTATTAATGTGTCCATATTAGGCTTTTTTCAGTGTGCATTTCAGAAAAAAATTTAACTGAACTGGCTGAAACGAGTCATCAGAAATTCCAGTATTACTTCCTGCATGATCCTTCATAGGTTTGTAATAAATTTGCATAATGCCAATCAATGGTTTTCATTGGCTGCTGGAGAACAATGTCTACTTTGACCCTCAAACACTGTAGCTGTAGCTGTAAGAGTTTGGTTTGTGTTGTCGACAATGTTTTCGTGCTCCAAAAAAATATCCACTTTCAAATGATGAGGACTTGCGCTTGAATCCATAAGTTCAAACTGACGCAATTGTTACTGTTTGTATCACTGTGTATAAAAATGCTGAGGAACAACATTTCCAGAGCTGAAATTCAGGTATTATAATGGTCATTTCATTGACCATTACCGTCATTCTCGAACAAAATAGGGTCTGTCAACCCTTGGGGTTAGCACCCCCTTGCGGTATCCAGCTGAAAGTTGTTGAAGATGAGCTTACCATTGCGTACAAAAGCTAATTCTAAATCGAAACTGAACTTGTTTGAGTCGTCGTTGCTAGATATTTGCGCCTTAAATGTCAGGACGCTTTTACAAACTGGTCAGCAAGCCTTATTAGCGGCCACTCTTTATAACTACAATGTGGACTTATGTTGCCTTTCCGAAATTCGCCTGCCTGATACCGGATCTTGTAAAATCAAGGTACCTCGACAGGACATTACATTTACCCTCTACTATAGTGGCTCCTCCCAAACTGTCGGACGACAAGGTCAATGTGGCGTTGGAATCGCCATTAATAACAAACTAGCTAATGCCCTTATTGAGTGGACGCCTATTAGTGATCGTCTATCAAAGATCCGCTTTGCAGCTAAACCAGTTAATCTTTCCATTATCGCAGTTTATGCGCCAACTAACAGTGCATCCGACGATGCAAAGGATGATTTTTATGCTGCTCTGGATCATGAAATTGCCCAAATACCCCCAAGCGACTATATAGTGATTGCTGGTGGTTTTAACGCACAACTCGGCCCACCTGTTAGGCTGAGAAAAGAGACAGGACTGAACACGCTGGGGAACCTGTGCGATAATGGTGAACGCTTATTAGATATTGCGGCAAACCACCATCTTTTTCCATAAAAGACGCCATTTACAGACATGGATCAGTCCTGATGGTAAAACGCGCAATCAGATTGATCACATCCTTGTTCGGAAACGCTGGCGAAGATTGTTGGTAGATTCGCGATCGTATTGGGGCACGGACATTATTACGGACCATGCGTTAGTGTCTGCAAAGATCAAAGTTCAACCGCAGCGTCAAAATCGCTCTCAGTCACATCGGAGGTTTGATCTGATACAGCTGAAAAATCCGGAAAAACGTGCTGAAATCGTGACCAAGTACAAAAGTGATCAACCGGTGGAAAAAACCGTAACGTTAAATCAGAAGTGTACCAATATTAGAGAATCTCTAACCAAAGCAGCCCAAAGCGCCGTAGGCTATACCACAAAAACGACTCAAGATTGGATTAGCGAAAAAACTTTACAATTGTCCGCCCAAAGAAAGTTGGCCCGCAGCAACAACAATCATGCAGCTGCATCTAACCTAGCCAGAGAAATCAAAAGGTCTGCCAGGGAAGATCGTGAGATTTTTTTTGGGCAGGCCAGGCTGCAGAGTTGGAAGCAGCGCAAAATAGGGGTGACACAAAGAAACTTTTCCGGCTGGTGAACGTTATAGCCAAAAATACTGCCAACCGGTTAGTGGAACACTCATGGATAAGGACAACAGCCTAATTTCCGAAAAGACCCAACTATTGGACCGCTGGTGTACATATTTTTCCGAATTATTAAACCACCCTTCACCACAACAGCCAGTTTCATACTCAGCAATTCAACAAACCCCATACAATATTTCAGAACAATCACCAACACTGGAAGAAATACTTTGTGCAACTAAACAACTAAAGGGTGGCCGTGCCCCGGGTAGTGACGGCCTGCCCCCTGACCTATTCAAAATCGACAACAAAGCACTTATCAGTGACCTACACGACCTCTATTGCATCATATGGAAGGAAGAAGTGATCCCTACCGATTGGCAAACAGCAATCAGAATTGCCATTCTTCAAGAAAGGTGACAAAAAACTTTGCTCAAATTACTGTGGAATTTCATTACTCAATATCGCATACAAAATCTTGGAAAAGATACTTCTTAACCGCCTCCTTCCACATCGTGAGCTGAATACTCGAGAAAATCAAGCTGGTTTTAGACCAGGCCAGGGCTGCATCGATCAGATCTTTACCCTACGTCAAGTTTTAGAGCTACGACACGAATTTCGGCGCCCAACTGTTGTGGCATTTCTAGACTTTTCAGCAGCCTTCGACAGTGTAGATAGGGCAACCATCTGGTCCCTACTTGAATTCGATGGACTACCCTCAAAACTGAAACGGATTTGCACAGCAATGTATGCAAAAACTAAATGTATAATTAGGGCGTATGGAGGAGACGGTGAAGAGTTTGAAACCAAAACTGGCGTGAGACAAGGGGGCGTTCTTTCCACCTGCCTGTTCAACATATGCATTGATTAGGTGCTAAAAACCGCCCTTGACAATAAGCCTGGTGGTGTCACAATTTATCCCAGTGGACACGTCATTACGGATCTCACATTCGCCGATGATATAGCATTGCTTGCCGACTCACCAGTGATTATGCAAGCAATGATGGACCGTATCGTTCAAGCTGCATCGAAAGTTGGCCTCAAACTGAACTGCACTTCAAGTGATAAAAGCCAAGGAAAAAAGGTGGGTTTTTAAAAGAGATTTAAAATGAAGCATTGAGGTGGCCTGCCTAATATGCAGTGGCAGGTCATTCCACATTTTTGGTGCTGCCGCCGCAAAAGCACGATCCCCTCTTAATTTACGCCTTGTTTTGGGCACTTTCAGGAGCACTTGATCAGCTGACCTTAGAGAACGGGTGGGAGTGTAAGGAACAAGTAGCTCAGACATGTACGCTGGGGCAAGACCATTTAGAGATTTAAAAACAAATAAAAGAATTTTAAAATGAATCTTGAACTGAACAGGCAACCAGTGCAAAGAGGCTAAGATACATGGGGGATACATGCTCATGTTTACGAGCTCCTGTAACCAGACGAGCTGCAGCGTTCTGAACCAGTTGCAGACGGGCAACAGAAGACCCACTGACCCCCACATACAGAGCATTACAGTAATCCAGCCGGGTAGTAACAAAGGCGTGCATTACCGTCTCAAAATGTTGCCTTTGGAGAAATGGCTTTATTTTGGCCAACTGTCTCAATTGGAAAAACTCGATTTAGCCACAGCCCTGATCTGACTGTCGAGCTTAAGGTCAGAGTCCATTTTAACCCCTAAATTTGTGATGGTGGGCTTGATGTACTGAGCCAAAGCACCCAACTCAGCAGAACGGGTCCCAGAGGTGTCACCAAAAATCATTACTTCCGTTTTGTTTGCATTAACACTTAAAAGATTTACAGCCATCCAGGCCTTTATATCCTCAAGACACTCCAACAGTGTCATTCTTTTTGAGAGGCACGTAGATCTGACTATCATCGGCATAACAGTGAAATGACAAGCCATGCTTCCTAATTATTGAGCCAAGAGGCAGCAAGTAAAGAGAGAAGAGCAGAGGGCCCAAAACTGACCCCTGCGGGACTCCACAAGAGAGGGGTGCAGAGGAGGATTCAAAGTTCCCGTAACTGACACAGAAAGACCTACCTTCCAAATAAGACCTGAACCATTTAAGTGCAGTGCCCTTTATGCCCACCCAGCTCTCCAAACGAGAGATCAGAATTTCATGGTCAACAGTGTCAAATGCGGCAGTTAAATCAAGAAGCACAAGAATTACGCACTCTCCAGCATCAGATGCTAAATAAATATCATTAAAAACCTTAAGAAGAGCAGATTCTGTGCTGTGAAGGGATTTAAAACCAGATTGGAGCACTTCTAGGATATTGTGGTCTTTTAAAAAATCCATTAATTGGCTGCAAACAATTTTTTCTAAAATTTTAGAAATAAAAGGAAGTTTTGAAATAGGCCTGAAATTTGAAAAAAAAAATTGCATTATCCAGACCTGGCTTTTTGATCAGGGGATGCACTATTGCATGTTTAAAACTCTCAGGGACCACACCTGAGGATAGACTGCCATTTACAATTTCGAGAACCGTCGGCCCTAGAGTGGAAAAAACCTCCTTAAACAATCGAGCAGGGACAGCATCAAGTGGAGAACTGGAGGGCTTTAGCTTACTAACATTTTCCTGTAACATAGACAAAGTCACAGGCTCAAATTGATCAAAAATAGCAGTGCAAAGAACAGAGATTGAGGGGTCATAAGCAGATGGTGGAATTAGAGCCCTAGTGGAAGAGACCTTATCATTAAAAAAGGTGAGAAAGTCTTCACAGACAGCCGGGGAGGCATCAACACAGACAGTTTGCGGAACATTAAGAACTGAGTCTATAGTTTTAAATAAAACACGGGGATTACTACAGTTTGACAGAATTTTCTCAGAGATATGTTTCCTTTTAGCATCTTTCACAGTGGTCTGATACTGATGCCAACAGTCCCGCAGCATTTGAAAAGAAACTTGCAGTTTGTCCTTTTTCCACTTGCGCTCAGCTCTACGACACTCGTGCCTGACAGCGCGTGTAGTGTCATTCATCCATGGCTCGGATTTAGTTTTTGGGTGCCTGATTCTCAATGGAGCCACAGTATTTAAAACTGTTTGGCAGCTGGAATGCAACCAAGAGCTTAGCTCCTCAGGGTTATTTTGTAGTTTTTCAGGTATGGCAAAATGCTGACTAACAACAGATGAGAATTGAGCGGCAGTGGAAGGGTTAATAACTCGACAAGGGCCGAGCAGCGGCGCGAGGTTCAAGTGTACTGCAAGAGAGAGGAATTTCAAACAATATAGGCATATGGTCGGAGATAACTGCATCACAAACCTCCAGATTAAAAACAGACAGACCAGAAGATAGGACAAGATCAAGTGTGTGTCCACGTTCATGTGTGGGTCCAGACACAAACTGCTTGAGATTAAAAGAGTTAATAAGATGGAGAAAGTCCATTGCCATAGGGCTCTCCGGGCAACAGACATGGACATTGAAATCCCCAATAATGAGGATGTGGTCATATTTAGGCATAATATCAGCCAGGAAAACAGAAAAGTCATTTATAAAATCCTTGTAATATTTGGGAGGCCGGTAGACCACTGCAACCAACACTATGTGAGAGCGACGACCCAGCTCAAATAAACTCAGTTCAAAGCTGCTTGATGCTGATGATAGCGATAGCTGTTTGCATTTGTAGATGTTCTTATAAACCGTTGCTATTCCTCCTCCTCGCCCCGACGCTCGCGGGGAGTTTAAATAGCTGCAATCATGCGGTAGAAGTTCAGAGAAAACGCTGGACTCACCAACACTCAACCACGTCTCAGTCACACAGAGAAAATCCAATCCCCGATTTGTGAAGAAATCCTTTAAAATGAAAGATTTATTTGCAAGAGATCTAGCATTTACTAGGCCAAACCTGGCAGGAGCCGACAAATCCGCAGTAATGTCCTTTAGAGAAACCCGGCGCAGAAGCCGCAGGTCTCGTAGATTCACTCCACGCTGGCGGCGAGGGCGAGGTGAGCAAGATGCACGGGGCTGGAACGCCTCATCCGGGCCGATGACAGGTACCAACCAGGCCCCGATCGGGTCCAGCGATCGGCGAGAAGAGACACTCGGCCCCGGAATGCGTGGAAAGGTACGCCAAGCAAACTTTCATCCTCACCAGACGTCCACTACGTTTTCCCCGGCGACGATGACGCTTACGCCGTTGATGTAGAGGCGGGAAGCGGGAGAGGTGAGCTGGAATCTCTGATAGAAATGGAGGCAATGTCCGATGTCCACTATACTCAAAGTGGATGGGTTTGTTTGCAGAAAGTTGAATATTCAGTAAAGTTTGGCGATCATACACCAATAAAGAGTCGACATTTTGGACAACAAGTGAAACAAACAGCACGAACACACACAGAGTTTGCAGGATAAAACGGCAAGCCACACACACTGGCGCCATCTTGGAACCAGCCTGACTGGTTACCCTGATATTACCTGACATTACCCCCTGGTGCTTTGAAGGAACAGAAAGCTCTCAGATTTTATCAAAAAGATCTTCAGTTGAGTTCTGAAGATGAACAAAACAGGTTCTAACGGGTTTTGAATGACATGAGGGCGAGTAATTAATGACAGATTTTTCATTTTTGGGTGAACTAATCCTTTAAATTCATGTAAACCTACTGTAGTAGTAATACAATTTTCAACCATTTAAATAGTATAATTGGGGCACTTTAAAATCATTTAAATTTTTGCAATGCTATCCTTTATATTGTTGCGGTTTCAGATTTCCTTGTGGAGACGGACAGCGACTACTGCTCATGCGAGACTCCATGCAACATCACACGCTACAATAAAGAGCTGTCCTTCGTCAAGATCCCCAGCAAAGCATCTGTCAAATACCTCGCAAAGAAGTACAGTAAATCTGAGAAGTACATAACGTGAGTGTTCAGTTAACAGTGACTAGTGCCCTTTTTTCAGAAAGATAGTGTTAGATAATGTGTACCACTTTAATTGATAACCTGCCATGCTAATCTGTGTTGTGTGTGCTGTCAGTGAGAATGTGCTGGTGCTGGACGTGTTCTTTGAGGCTCTGAACTATGAAACCATCGAGCAGAGGAAAGCCTATGAGGTTGCTGGTCTGTTGGGTAAGTCAGACGTTACTTAGTTATTAGTGGTGTCTGCTAACTAGTCCTGCATTAACTAGTGCTAATGATATGCCAAATCTTGCAGCGTCTTGATGAGAGATGTGCTGTTACTTTTGAAAGTTATCAGATTTACATTTTTCTCCTTAAAACTGGCAAAAATAACACTCTACTAAAAAAAGTCTACTGTTCAAATGTTTGGGGTCGGTACATTTTTTTATGTGTTTGAAAATAGTCTCTTCTGCTCACTGGGGCTGCCTTTATTTGATCAAAAATACAGTAAAAATAGTAATATTATGAAATTATACACTTTCAAAGCTGTATTTTCAGCATCATTATTCCAGTCTTCAGTGTCACATAATCCTTCACAAATCATTCTAATATGATGATTTGCCGCTCAAGAAACATTTCTGATTAATACATTCTTAATGTCTGTACATCTTTCGCACTTCGGCTCAGTCTCTGTGTGTTTGTGTTGATAGGTGATATCGGAGGACAGATGGGGCTTTTCATTGGAGCCAGTATTCTTACGATTCTGGAGCTTTTCGACTACCTTTATGAGGTATGGTTTATTAAGTATCTGTATCAATAACCTGTCCTGTCGCTGGCCTTTGATTTTATTTGTCTAATGACATTTTTACAGTTTATTAATGGAAGATTTGAACCAAAAAACTTATTCTGCTCATGTGCATCAAGGCGTTATTTACTAAAAATCTCGTCACAAAATGGCAAGCTTAAATATACACTCCAGTTCAAAAGCTCAGGGTCATTAAGAGGCGTTCAGTACTTACTCTGCAGGAAGTTTTGCTGATGTTGATGTTTGATGCCTGCGGTAATTATGAGTGTGGACATCATCACTGTGTCTCAGACATGCCCACCGTGAGGATTAAAGGCGAATTGCACTTACTGAGTCTCCAGAGATTCAATTGTTCTGCCAAAAGAAATATACTTACACTATAATATACGTTTTAAATTTTCCTTTTTGTGTTTCCAAGGTAATGAAATACCGGTTGTGCCGCTGCTCCGAAAAGAAACATCACAACAACAACAACACTGATCACGGCACTGTACTCAGCCTGGATGATGTCAAATGTCACGTCAGTAAATTCCATTAGCATCTCTGCAATATTCCAGCTGCTTGCCTGCCAGCCATATTCCGATTTTGTTCTACGGCTTTCCAGATGGCATCACGACACAAGCACGGTTGTTTTCGACAGACTGTTCTGGCATCTTGTGGTTGTACTCTCTCTTTCTCTCTTATGCCTATGAATGAACACTTTCTAGTATTTTTCCAAAAATGTTTTGTGGTTTTCTGAACAAGCTGATTTTGATTTTGCCTCTATAAGGCAGGAATGTCAAAAACGTTTAGTATTAATTAAATGGTTCAATCTTTGTGTGCCTGGCCTTTTGCAACAGAAATGCGTCTGCTAGTTTGAGGGGTTACTGTGTCATATTTGATTAACTCTGTGCATCCTAATAGCTGTGCTATGGCTGTAAATGCGTTGTGACAGACTATTCATTGCATAAGGCGTTGTAAGCGGGAACACCAGTCGGAAGACCTGAACTTGTTATGATATGAGCATGATATTATCAGTTAATGTCAGATCAGAGAGACGAACCCTAGCTATTCCCAGAGGGCGCATGGGAGCTTCTGTCCGCAGTGTCACGTTTGTTTCGTGAGCTGGAGTGTGTGTGTGTGCATGTCTTTAAATGCGTCTGTTAACGTTGTATGCCAGTGCTCTGTGTGTGTTGTTGTGTGCGTATGTGTGTGCGTGCAAGCTTGACTGCAAGTGCATGAATGCGTTTGTCTTTTTGTAATCGCTGGTTCACACAGAACTCGTTTGTACTGTTGAAAACATGAGGGCAGTGGAACAAAAAAAGTGCAAGGTCTAGAGATGTTTTTAACATTAATGTGCGAGGTTAAAGATGTATGTCTAGCACACATTTACATTGAAAATCAATAGAAAAGTAGCGCAGTGGAAAAACACCTTCTGTGTGAACGGCTGTCTTTCTGCATGTATATATTACATGTGATTATTTCTAGAATGGATGAGGAAAGGTTGGAGCAACAGGGTGTCAGGTATTTTTAAAAAAGGAAATCAAGTATTTTTAAGTCTCTGACACATTAGATAGATGTGTCAAATGCCAGCAGATAGTATGCAGTGATTTGTTGTGGAATATGGTAGTTTATGGCTATGTTTTCATGTCTGATTTACATTTTAGACACTATATTAATCTCACATACAGCAGACTTCTGTTGGGTTTCTTTTCAGAAAAACCACACAATCAGTTTACAGTATTTCATTCAAAAGGTGGATTGTCAAAGATCAACAGTATTAACATGTAAATTAAACTTTTTCTGCTGATTCATTTCTGTATTATTTTGATGTTCATCATGTGGCTGTAATAAAATATGATTTTTTATGAATAAACATGCATAAAAGGATGCCTTGCTTGTGTGTGTGTGTGTGGTCCTGGTGTCCCCTACATTGTGGGGACCAAATGTGCCCTCAAGGATAATAATACCAGTTTTGACCTTATGGAGGTCAAATGAACGAGAATGAACCTCATTGGTTCTTGTTGAAGCTCAAACAAGCTCATGAATCATATAGAATGATCTATTTTGAAAATCTAAAATAGAATATACAGTATAAAACCCATTATGTCTATGGAAACCCTGGGTGTGTGTGTGTGTGTGTGTGTGTGTGTGTGTGTGTGTGTGTGTGTGTGTGTGTGTGTGTGTGTGTGTGTGTGTGTGTGTGTGTGTGTGTGTGTGTGTGTGTGTGTGTGTGTGTGTGTGTGTGTGTGTGTGTGTGTGTGTGTGTGTGTGTGTGTGTGTGTGTGTGTGTGTGTGTGTGTGTGTGTGTGTGTGTGGTTCAGGATCATTTAACAGCATATGGTTTTAGATTAAAGATTAAACCTAGGCGCACAAGCCAGTCATTGAATCACGTGCAATGAACAAGTTTGAGGTTATGACATTTGAAAGGGCGTAACAGAAGACATTCATATAAAGGATATAGAAACATGAATTTAAGTTTTTGTTGCACAATATGAGATCCACTTAACAAGTTTTAGTCAAATGCTGTGAATATGCTTTTGTGTGTGTGTGTGTGTGTGTGTGTGTGTGTGTGTGTGTGTGTGTGTGTGTGTGTGTGTGTGTGTGTGTGTGTGTGTGTGTGTGTGTGTGTGTGTGTGTGTGTGTGTGTGTGTGTGTGTGTGTGTGTGTGTGTGTGTGTGTGTGAAAGAGCGAGAGAGAGAGAGAGAGAGACAGAGCGAGAGAGAGTGTGTGTCTGTCTGTGTCTGTACAATTGATGTAATGTTGTGCAAAGTTAATAGCTAGAGCAAATTAAATATAAATATTAAAACATTAGAAACTCTGACATAAGTAGCCTAACTTTAGTTTAACCTGGAGAACGTACTAAAATGACTACAAAAATAATACTGAAATAAACATAAAATAAAGCTTAATAAAAATATTTAATACTTATAAAAATAACATAAAATTACCAAAACTTTAAAATTAAATTGAAAAAAATATATATAAAAAAAATTATAATATTAAATAAATAAATTCAACAACAACAACAAAAATCCATAAAGTCACCGTGAATTGGGGAATCCCTCCCCCGAGTCGGCATCACTTCTCCCAGGGAACTTCAGCCCTGAAAACTGAGAACACTTGTTCAAAGGTCATTTCAACTCCTTAATCCACTCAGATCCTCTGATAAAGTCCCATTCTGTCAGATCCATTGATCTTCATGTGTGATCTTGCATAAACGTCTCACAAATCACCCCAATCAAAAGACTGAAAAAAAGATTATATTTAGCATAAAGCATTTTTTAAGACCACTACTATGTAACATGATTCCCATTCTTGACAGATTTTGCATGCCTACTTTTTACTTCTCATCTCACTACATGACTTGTCAGCTCAAAGTGTTCAGATTACACCTCGGCTTCGAGTTTGTCATTATGTCCAACTGAGACAAATGTTTATGATATTTCCATGTACATACAGTATTTTTGACACTTCACTTACATGCATGCATATAATGAATCACTTGACTTGAGATTCCATAAACACACACACGCACACGAGCTGATAGTGGGCGGAGTCGACGGAGCGGTTTTCGTTCTCTGATTGGCCAATAGCACCCGAGGGGGCGCGGCCTACAGGGACAACACTCAAATGTGCGCTCGCTATGATTGACAGATATTAGCGACTAAAGCGAAGGAGCCGGCCAAGATTCTCAGCGAAATGTCAAGTCCAAAAAGAGTTTGCATCATCGGCTCTGGGAACTGGTAAAAATATTTCTATTTTCTGTTAGAAATGACTGTTTGTGGGGTTCAGGATCGTTTGACAGCTTACACACAATAAACAAAGACACTCAAGGGTCACATGCATAACAGATAGCATTAATATGAAGAATATGGCATATGTATGAGATAGATATGAGATACTTATGAGATATGTATGAGATAGATATGATATATGCATGAGATAGATATGATATATGCATGAGATAGATATGATATATGCATGAGATAGATATGAGATGCACTAAGAAGTTCTGCTCAACAGCTGTGACTTTTGGACTAACTTAAGCACAATTTAACACTGTTTGCAAAAGCCATTTGTAGCACAACAGCAATGCAAAGCAAGTAGAACAGATGTTCCAGTCAGTCACACTTGAGAACTTCAGGATTTATGTTCCATACGTTTCAACTATCCGTCCTCCAGTCGCCTGGTTCAGTATAATGTCCATTTCCAATGTCTCAAATGTTGGCAGCTGCAGAAATGCATCATATCATAATGCATGCAAACAGTCTGTTGAATTGTTTCCCTTGACCTTTTAGGATTTTAATAATTTGCCCATTCACATAATCATGCGTATTGGTAAACCTGACTGCTGTTGATGATTGAAGATTGCATGAAATTAAAAACAAAAGTAGATGTTTATGCAACAACAATCCACATTTATGTTTATGTATCATGCCATATTAAATCTCTCAAACAATACCACGGTTGGGTATTTTGTACATAAAGTCCCCAGTGTTCAGCTGTTAGTAAACCCCCACCTTTGATCATCACTTTCTTGAAATGCAAAATCTCCCTTTTGGTATCTCGGGGGTTGTGATGGGATTAAAATCACTCGTTAATTTACACCCTGTATTGTATGTCGCATGCAACCTTTCACACATTGAACTTCCCTCCTCTCTCTCTCGCTCTCTCTCTCTTTCTGTAATGTCCACAGGGGTTCTGCTATTGCCAAGATAGTTGGCACAAATGCAAGGAACAATTCAAAGTATGACCCCACGGTTAACATGTGGGTGTTTGAAGAGACGGTGAACGGGCGAAAACTCACAGACATCATAAACACAGACCACGAGAACATCAAGTATTTGCCTGGACACAAGCTTCCAGAAAATGTTGTAAGAAACTTTGTATTTTGATCAAATAATTTATTAAATATAATAAAAAAATAAAGTATTACAAATATATACTGTTATAAAATTAAATCAAATATTAGCACATACTTGTATAGTAACTTAATAAATAAATGGTTTAAGGAATGCTGTATTTTCATAAATTAAAGTGTGAAATCCTAATTGAACAAAAGCAAATATGGTAACTTTTTATTTGCATACATACACAAAAATATATAGAATCTATACCATTCATGTAAGTTATTATTTGTCATCAATAATAGAACATACTTTATTAGAGGAATAAAAATGTTTTCTTGATTTAATAAAACATATAATATATATGTTTAAAATACACATATATCACATATAATAAAATAATACATAAATGTTGTAAGAAACTTTGTATTTTAATAAGTTCAAGTTTTAAGTCCTTATTCATATTTTGATGCAAACCGTTTTTTTTCTTAAATAAAAAAAATAGAAATCAAGTAAATATAACATATACAAAATATTACATATATAAACATTGTTATTTTTATATAATAAAGATATAATAAAAAAATAGGAATTATAACAATTTCGTAATACAAGTAAAACTATATATATAAAACACAAACATACAACACAAAATAATATCTATATCTATATCTATATATATATATATCTATATATATATATATATATATATATATATATATATATATATATATATATATATATATACAAACCTTTATGTTAGATGTGGTTAATTGCGATTCATATATGTATTTTATCACATATTTTCATTTGGTAAGTATATATAAGATTCTTAATCGGCTACAAAATTAAACCACACATAAAACTCAGTTCACATTTTTGCTTGGGAAATGGTTTCAACTGCAAATATTGCTCTGCGACAGAGGAAGTGAACAGAAGTCTGGAGAAGAGTGCTGAAACCGCTAGATTCTTCCCCCAAAACCTTTGGGAACCATCCATTTGCACTAATAAAAAGCTGACAAAGCTGCATGTGTTTCTCCATCATTATGACCTGTAGACAACATGGTTGAGAGTCTGCCAAATGGTTCAGTCTATAACTAGGAATCACTATCCCAGGACTGGGCTAGACGCCGGGGAAACCATTTGCAGACACATGGCACAGTAACTATTTAGAATGTGAACAAGATGGTTTTGGTTTGATATCGACACAAACCCTGCCACATAAAACATGAAACAGGGGTTAGGGCTTAGGTGTATTCAATCATATAGTGAATATATTGAGTGATATGCAGGTTTCATCAATCCATATCAAACAGATTATTTTCCCTTCTCTCTATTCCACTCTCGTTCTCTCCGGCTCACAGGTGGCGGTGCCGGATCTCCTCGACGCTGCCAAAAGTGCTGACATTTTGCTCTTTGTGATTCCACATCAGTTCATCGGTCGTGTTTGTGACACCATGAAGGGCAAAATCAAACAGGACGCGCTTGGAATGTCCCTCATCAAGGTCCCGTACACTCATGATGAATATAAGCATTGTGTTCAAAGGTCTTTGCCATTTTCTCTCTTAGTCTCGTCGAGAAATAAAGAGGAAAATTGCATTTTAAGATCACAAGACTGTCACGTTTGACTGTGCACGTGGGTTCACTTAGGGGGTGGATGAAGGACCGGACGGACTGAAGCTCATCTCAGAGGTTATTCACGAGAGGCTGGGCATCAGGATGAGCGTGTTGATGGGAGCAAATATCGCCAATGAGGTGGCGGATGAGAAATTCTGCGAGACCACCATTGGTGAGGATGATAAAAAGCAATGTGAATATGTTAGATGAGTCACTTTGAGTTCGGGTGAGTAAATGCATGTGTGTGTTTGATGTGTGTAAGGCTGCAGGGATCAGACTGAGGGAGCATTGCTTAAAGAACTCATGCAGACGGATCACTTCCGGGTCAAGGTCGTGCAGGAAGTGGACGTGGTGGAGATCTGTGGCGCGCTGAAGGTTTGCTCAGTCACACTTCCACATTTTACACCTCAAATGACATATAATGCGATAAATGGTGTGTTTAACAGTTCAAACTATTTTTAGGTTGACATTGACAGTGTTTTGCATTAATTGAAGACATTGTTTTATCAACAACAGTAATAATAGTGGACTGTTCTGATATGGCAAGCGTGAGTTGTCAATTTTACAGTCTATTAACTCTTTTATGTAAAGGGTTTTTTTTGTTTTTTTGTTTTTTTTTGAAGCATAATATATAAAAACGAAGCAATCAAACCAGTACCCTTATACGTTTATGAGAAGAGTTTGACCACTATCTATAAATACTATATATGATTAATAATTATTTGCTTTGGCAACTAATTGAAATAAATAAGTACTAAAATTAGTTAAAAAATCAGAATTAAAATATAAAAATAAAAGCTATGTTTCAAGATATGACTAAACACTATAATAGTACAAAAATAATAACACTAACAAATGTATTTTTGCCTGAAAAGTGTGCGTATGCTCTTTCTTTAAAATAAATAGTTGTTTTGATTGAAGCAAATGTAATGACTTTCAAGAAAAAAAAAAGTTGCTGTTTGGATTTAAATAGGAAAATGTTTAAGAGTCTATTATTGTATCATTATTAAAATGATTATTATGTTTCTAGCATGTAATATCTTTGGCATCAGTTCTTCTAACCCTGATGATGGAATATGTAGCTTTTAATTTCATAAACAAACATGTATGAAGACACATCATGGCCATTTTCCAGGAGGACAGCAGCTATGTTTCAATCCACCTATTTTTATGCTCATAAATTCTAATAATGCACATGAACTCTTTCCAGTCCAGTGTTATTGAAAAAAGCCATCACCAGCATTTTTGGCAATTTTCACAAAAGCTTAATGGCCCCCAGAATGTTTTGTTGAATATCTGAATATGCTATATATATATATACATATATAAAAAAAGAACAAACCCCCTATTTTAAACAACAACCTGTTTATCCCAGCTTCATGGATTCTTTTTTTAATCAACACCTGAATTAAAGAAGCAATATTTTGATTAAAAAATCTGAGAAAATGACATCCAGATTCAGAAAGATGATCAAAACGCAGGTGGAGGAGATCAAATCCATCAACACCACAGCTTCAGTCCTAGAGCTCGTCCTGGGTTGACATTTAATTTGGGATCATTAGGCAGTTTTGATTTATATGATGTTTAATACTGATGGTCAGGTCATTTTGCATATGCATATAATTACATGCCATCACTTTTTCTGCTTCTCCTTTACCTGTGTTGTGAGCAGGAGATTCTCTACTCTTTCAGGAAATGTCAGTCCCCCACAAAACACTGAAAACACAGAAGCATGGATATTTCCATCAATGTCAGGAAATACACATTTATAAGAATTATCATATACAGTGGCTTCTCCTGCTGCACAAACTACCATTTTTCTTAGTGATATTTAGCGCTGGTTTATCGGGAAGTGACGGTTTTGTTCTTTTTTACTCACTGTTTTATTAGCAAATGTTTTATGCAGTATTCAAATTTTTTTCAAAATTGATCATTTTTGGTGCAAAATATTTGTTAACGAACATTTAACATGCTAGAAACATAATATCACTGCAATAATGATCCAATTAAGCATCCGTCTATATAAATCCAAACAGTAACTTTTTTTGGCCAGGCAGTGTTTTTTGCGAATTTTTAGAATGAGTTTTATGTTTGTCTATTTTCTGTTTTCACTTTAATTTTAATTAATAAATAAATGTCTATATAGAATTTATTGGTTTTTGTTTTAATTTGAGTTATATTAGTATTTCACCTTAAACTAAACTAAAAATGTCACCAACTTGCTCAAATAAAATATTGTCTAAATTATATTTCATTTCCATTTAAGATTAAGTAATGATAATTTTTTAATAATTTTTTTGTTAATGATAATTACCATATTATATATTCTATTATTATCTATTATTACCTTTATTTTGAGTTTAGAGGCTATTTTTCCTTGTATAGAATATTTGATCATTAGAAATACATTTAATGCATTTTATCCAAAGCATTTTATTTTATTTTATTTATTCATTTTATTTTTATCCAAAAGTTATCTTTATCAGTTCGTGCTTTCCTTATGAATCAAATCCATGGCCATTTGAGCTTTAGAAGACAGTGCTTTACTTCTGAAGATTTTAGCTTGCAAAGTCAAATGAAAGTCTTAAAGGGTGTCATCATTTACTCATTGCAAACCAAATGAAGAGAATTTTCATTTGTGGATAAACTATCCCTTAAAGACTTCCATTTGACTTACAACCGAACTTTACAACCAAACAAACTTCTTAATGCACTGCAAGAACTCAAACACCATCAACTGAAATATAGTGTCTGGGGCTCTTTAGCAGTTCCAAACTCAGATCATGCCAGACATTTAGACCCTTTTTGTCTTCCTACAGAATGTAGTAGCAGTAGGAGCAGGTTTCTGTGACGGGTTGGGATTTGGTGACAACACAAAGGCTGCGGTGATCAGGCTGGGCCTCATGGAGACGATCAGCTTTGCTCGGTTGTTCTGCACTGCTGGCTCGGTCTCTCCTGCAACTTTCTTGGAGAGCTGTGGCATTGCTGATCTCATTACGACATGTTACGGAGGACGAAATCGGAAAGTCGCAGAGGCCTTCGTCAAGACTGGAAAGGTGAGACACCAGGAATTGAAAGGGAGAGTTCACCCAAAAATTATCCTGCCATTTCAAGCCTGTATGAAGCGTTCAAGCTTTAAAAAGTTCCATAAAAGCAGTCCATTTATTAATCCACTTTATTTTAATATCACACAACTGTTTTGTGAAGAATCATACAAGCCAGAATGTTAGTATTTTTATACTAAACCTTTCCCACCGCAGATGTCAAATCTCAACATTTATTTAAATTTGGCACGTCACAAAGTCTAAGCCCAGAATGCAATCTGCTGACCTTTTTTTATTTATTTCACATGCTCTTTTTTAGCTGTTTTTTTTTTAAAAGCAGCCGAAACAAAAGTGCAAATACAAATTCTAAAGTAAAGTCTTTCTCTGCATTTGTAGTCATTAAGATTTTCTGTTTCAGTCTCTCGATGAGCTTGAGAAGGAAATGTTGAATGGTCAGAAGCTGCAGGGTCCAGCCACAGCCGCATCGGTCCACACCATACTTAAAAACAAAGGCGTACTCGACCGGTAAGACTCAATTTCACTGTGTGTAAATGTCACATTTACATTAATATCAAGCACAAAGTTAGTCCAACACATCTAAATGCTTTTTTTCTTCCCACAGATTTCCTCTTTTTAATGCAGTGTACAAGATCTGTTACAAGGGTCAGCCTGTTACAGAGTTCGTGCACTGCTTGCAGAACCATCCAGAACATCAGTGAAAGTAGGGCAGAGCTGCAATACGGAGTGAGAGAGTGTGTGTGTGTGTGTGTGTGTGTGTGTGTGTGTGTGGTATGTTTGTGAACTCTGCTGAAAAGAAAAGCACTGCTGCTGTGTTTGAAAAACTTCTTAACTAGTTTAAATTAACCTGCGAGACTTTTTAGTCAGACAGCTTCAACAAACAGAAGCATCAAGTGCAGGGTGTGTGTGTGTTACAGTGAGAGCACGGGGACGCTCTCTGAGTGCAATGTCAGGTTTTGTCATCTCAAATGAGTCTATCCTTTCAGCCACTTTATTCTGTATAAATCCTCAGACGCCAGACTGCGCGCTCCTCTATAAGTGCCACATAAGATGTACGAGACAGTTCTGAACTGAATGTTCTTACCATGAAATGTGAAATAAATCACTGTATCTGTGAGTTCCAGCTGTCTATTTCTTTCAGACAATCATTTTGTGAATAATTGCATTGAGGGTTGTCCAGTATGTGTAAGAACCAGACATGATATATAGTGGCTCAAAAAGTATCACAAGTAAAAATGAAGGTACATATGAAGTAATTCATCATATTTAACATCATGCTCCACAACAAGAAATAATTCACTTTTCAAGTTTCTATTAAGAATTATGAGGCCCGACATCTATATTTGGAATATATTATTACTTTAGATTTTATATTACTATTTTAAAGTGTTTTGTTACGAATGCAAAGACATTCAAACATTTTAGGACGACTGTAAAAAAGCCACTAGAGGGATTAAAAGAAATTAAATATGCATTTATAAAAGCTTCTTTTATTTTTTTAACCAAGCATGCATTTCATTTTAAAAGCCAAGATATGCAGATATACCAACCTGAGAGACTTCTAGTAAACGATATTTGGGCACGTGTCCATCAACTCAAAAAAATCCTCAGAGAAGTTATTATACTTCAGACTGGGAAAAAAAAGAGAAGAAAAATAATGTTGTGAAATACTGTATAGTACTGTACATACATTCAGAAAGAAATTCAAATTTAAAAGGTTTAATTTAAACCTTTCAATTACAATATATTAGAAAATGTACAGCAAGGGGAAAGAAAATGCACTTACAGTATTAAAATACAAAATATATATTTTAATATGCCTTTTGGACAATATAGTTAAATTTACACTGAAAATAAAATGGAATTTAGTCGTTTTTTGCCATTCAATTTTAGGAGTGACCACCTGTCCCGCATTTTACAGGACAGTCCCAAAATTGGGATCTCTGTCTTATGTCTCAAAAGACGTAAACAGCATCCTGCATTTCAATTATGTTTGCATCATTATTTTCCCAATACCTGTTACACTTGTTCCTGTCTGTCTGGGTCTTTTTTGTCACTTCCTATCTGTCGGGTCTTTGTCACTTCCTGTTGGTGAGGTATTGGGAACACTTCCTGTCTGTCGTGTCATCTGTGCACAAGGTCATTGTCGTGTCATCCCTGCACCTGTCGTGTGATCACTTCATCGTTAGTCCCCACAGGTGTTCGTCATTCCCTCTTGTATAAAACACTCTCGTGTCTCCCTTGTCTTTGTCGGTTGTTTAAGTTGTAATGTTGCCTTGTCTTTGTGGTCCCGGTCTGCTAAATGTTCAGTGGTTTGTTTAGTTCAGTTTAATGCACATGTGTGCTTCTTTGTTTTGTTAATCTAAAGTGTTTTTGTTTATTATTATTAAAAGTGGATTCTGAGTTATATCCTCCTGCTTCCTCATACATAGTTACAATACCTCAATAAGAAATTTAAAAAAAAACAGCCGTCATGTTCTGGCTACAGCACAAATAACCACCACATTCGTATAGAGGGATTTATCCACTGATCAGTGTGGACCTCATCACCTGAGACTTGAACTGGATAACATTTGATTTAATGTGCCAGAATGTGCTTTCACTAGCTATTTCGGTTATTCGGTTAATTCATATTCAGTTATTCGGTTCATTGTGGCCCTATTCTATTCATAGACTGAATAGGGCCTGTGGAGTAAATTACATTGTATCACTCAAACCTGGGGAAATGCAAAAAGAAAAAGATTACTGACCATTTAAAGTGGGATCATCCAACGTGACGGCAAATAGGCTGTCCAACAAATGCGGGTTAATATTTATATAGCATAATAGTTGTACATTTATCTCTCCACGTGCCAGACATCGTCCCAATCTACATCCACATCTAATAACCAGGTGATGATACTAGCACATTTATAGCCGGTGCTTACTTCAGCTGTTCCATTAGAGGACGGCCCAGCATTAAATTGACCAACTGTGGTATGGCGGTGTCCGTCATGTCATTGTTTTTCAGGATGAGGGTTGATAAAGTGCTGCTGGCAGCAACAGATTCACACAGCTCCTCTACGCAAGCATCTGTTAGCGGCATCATTTCCAGACTGCAGAAACAAGACAAACATTTCAATCATCAGGTGTGAGTTCATGCGTTTCAATCGATCTCTAATCCTCCTAGCACATGGACGAAGGTATGACTCACTCCAGGTACTGTAGTTTGAAGTTTTTGTGTCTCATCGCCTCCCACATGTGTTTGGCTCCAGCGTCGCCCACACCATTCCCTCCTACCGAAAGACTGATAAGCCTCGACAAGCCGGACGACAAAACACTTCCCAGCGCTCGAAAGTCGTCCTCAGTCAAATTACATCCCCACAAACTACAATGAAACACATGCACTGCTTAGATTTCATAGCAAAAGTCCACATGGCATCAAAATGTACTTCTTTCATCCGTGTAAATGTATTTAGTCTTATTGTGCAGGATTCATCAGTGCATCTCATTAGAAAGAAAAGTTTAAATTTCATAGCCTTTCATTAAAATGCAATAACGTTCTCGACCCTGGAAGAAATATTTGTATTACCATACAAATGTTTGGGATTAGGTGCAATTTTAAGGCAATACAAAGGCTGCATTTATTTGTATTAAATACTGTAAAAACAACAAAACTATTAAATATTGTAATCTAAAATATTATATAATACAATATTATTATATTATTATATAATATTTATATTTGAATATTATTGTAATGTACTTCTGTGATGGCAAAGCTGTATTTTCAGCATCATTACTCCAGTTTTTAATCACATGATCCTTTACAAATCATTTTAATCATGATATTAAAGAGATATTTCTGACGATCAATTTTGAAAATAGTTGTGCTGCATAGTGAAGTGTAAACTTAATACAGTGTTTTTTCAGGATTCTTTGATTATCAGAGTTAGAAGGGGGAAAAAACAGCATTTATTTGAAATAGAAATACTCTGTGACATTATAAATGTCTCTTAATTATTTTAATTCTCCTTGCTGCCAAAATAAAATAATTTAAATAAATAGTATAAAATAAATAGTATTTTCCACTGATCAAACCAAGGAAGAATATAATACCCAATGATATTAAAACCTACTGCAACTCAACTATCTGCCTCTCAAATGACAAATGTGATTAAAAAGGACTCATTGGCAGACATACTTTAGTGTTTGCAGTGTACAGTTAGGAGCCAACAGGGCTTCAAATATCTGCATCACTCTTGATTGGCCGAGATCATTATGGGTCAGATCCAGCTCAGTAAGAGAGCAGTATTCTGATTGGATGACAGCTTTCAGAGGGGAGCAGCAGGAGCCAGCCAACTCGCAGTCAGACTCTCTGAGATTAAAAAGAGGACAAAAAAGGGATCAATTGTATAAAATTCTGTCAAGTCAGTATTTCAATGAAGAGGCTTTAAACAAAAAGCTGTGTTAACCTCGTTCATTTTTAGTCAATTCAAACCATGCCAACATTTGAATCTATTCCAATTTGCCACTACATATATTCTAGATATTTATAACAATAATTTATTTTCAAAATGCAGTTCCTGTTTCAAGGGGGGGGGGGGGGGAACAAATAATACAATTGTTTTGTTGATGCCATTAATGTTTTGTAACACACATATACACACACAGACCATTCAAAAGTTTGGGTTAATAAAATCTTTATTAATTTTTAAATAAGTTAAATAAAGATGCATTAAAATGTTTAAAAAAAAAGATAGTAAGTGCATTAATACGGTTACAAAAGATTTCCATCTTAAATAAATGCAGCCTTGGTGAACATAAGAGACTTGTTTGAAAAATCGCACATACAAAAAAAGATATTACAAAGCCAAACTTTTGAATGGCAGTATGAAGTAAATAAACACATTGACAGCTAAATGTGTGTAAAGACAAAGATATTTGCTATTTAGATGCGTTTAGATGAGAGTTATGACACATAGTATGCACCAATGCTTTACTTCAGTGTGTTTAGGCGGCGTTTGGGAGATCAGATTTAGTATAAAAGACTGTACTTGGTTTCTTGTGGTCTGTTCTCCAGTGCATTGCTGAGATGCAGGTCTTGATCCTTTCGTTTATTCCAAAAGAGACTCGGCACATGGGAGCCTCTGGAGAGCATCTTCGCCAGTGTGTCACAATCAGCTGTAGTCAATGAGCATTCCTGCAATCTAGACATGGAGACGACACGTTTCAGCAAGTATTCCAGCTAAAGCAAGCACCAAGAATGATGTAACCAAGTGTATCAAATGATACGTCGCTGGAGCTTCTGCACAGCAGTAACACAAGCTCTCAGCATACAAGATGCAGTTTTGATTCAATGCCATTCCTAATATGCTGTCCTTTCTAATATATGCACATACATAAAAGTGATCTTACATGAACGACTGTAGCGCAGAGTGAGTGAGTGAATGGATGAGGGTTTTGACTGAATCTTTTTCCACTGTGGGGAAGGAGAAATTCAGCGTGGTCATCCGGCCCTTGGCCAGCTCTGCTGCCAGATGAGTGACGGCGGCAAAACTGAGTTGAGTCTCTTGCAGACTAACAGGATAGATGACACAATCAGACTTTTTTTTTGCGAATAAGTAAATATATTTTATTAGCAACAACATAAATTAAAATTTGAAGTAAAGACGAAAAAGAGTTTATCCGCTTCCTGATTTTTTTTTTTTAAATCGCACTTAATTGTTTAATATCAAACAAATTTAAATAGTCAAAGAAAACACAAAATGCAGTTAAATGAACGTTGTTATTATTAAGAGAAAAACAGGTCCAAACCTACAAGGCCCTGTGTGAAAACGCGTTATCACACCTGAGATCAATTTCTCTAGCCACACCCAGGCCTGATTACTGCCACACCTGTTCTCAATCAAGAAATCACTTAAATAGGATCTGCCTGACAAAGTGAAGAACTAGAACAAAAGATCATCAAAAGTTAGACATCATGACGGGATCCATTATCCACAAATGGCAAACACATGGAACAGTGGTGAACCTTCCCAGGAGTGGCCAGCCAACCAAAATTACCCCAAGAGCGCAGCAACAATTCATCCAAGAGGTCAAAAAAGACCCACAACAACATCCAAAGACCTGCAGGCCTCACTTGCCTCAGTTAAGTTCAGTGGTCATGACTCCACCCTGGGATAGTCTGTCCCATTACATCTGCTGTAAAAGAAAAAGAACATCATACCAACAGTAAAATATGGTGGTGGTAGTTAGATGGTCTGGGCTGTTTTGCTGCGATAAATAGAACCATGAATTCTATTGTCTAATGTTGTCAAGCTGATGCCAACTTGGTTTCTGTAGCAGGACAAAACCCACCGGCAAATTCACCTCTGAATGGAAAAATTAAAGACTTGGCAATGACCTAGTCAAAGTCCTGACCTGAATCCTATTGAAATGCTGTGGCAAAAAGGTAGTTCATGTTCAAAAACCTTCAATTGTGACTGAATTATAACAATTCTGCAAAGATGGGTGGATCAAAATTCCTCCACAGCTGCAAAAGACTCATTGCAAGTCATCGTAAGCACTTGATTGCAGTTGTTGCTGCTAAGGGCCCAACCAGTTATTAGGTTTAGGGGTTAAGCACTTTTTCACACAGGATCATGTAGGTTTGGATTTTGTTTTCCCTTAATAATAACAATCTTCAGTCAAAAACTGCATTTTTTGGTTTACTTGTGTTTTCTTTGATTAATAATTAAATTAGTTTGATGATCTGAAACATTTAGGTGTGATGAACATGCAAAAAGATAAGAAATCAGGAATGGGCAAACTCTTTCACACCACTGTATTGTTACTAAAGCGTATTTTTAAATAGATGCTGTTCTTTGAAGTTTATAATTATCAAGGAAAATAATGTTTCACAAAAATATGCAGCAGAGCACGGTTTTCAATATTGATAATCAGAAAACAAGAGGAAACAAGGATGCAGAATTGCAATTCGAATTTGATAATCAGTTTCATGATCAGCAAATAATCATATTAGAATGATTTTTGAAGAATCACGTGACACTGAAGACTGGAGTAATGATACTGAAAGCACAGCTTTGATCACATTTAAAGATGTATTATAGTTATAATGCCAGTTAAAACCATTTATAAATGTAATTTACAGCTTTCTGACCGAAATGCTGTTCCATCATGGTTCCCTCAAATATATATATCAGAAGCCAGCACAATTTATTAAGTTTATGAATTTATGAATTCCGTAAGTTCAGTGATAAAAACAAGTGACTCTGGTAGTGCAAATGTAAAAAGTTATATTTATATAATAATAAAAACACCAGACTCACTTAATGCTTTTCAACAGCCTTAATGCTGGTTTAAGTTTCTCGACTTTCTCCTCTGTTAGTTTTGCACGAAAAAGGCTCAGATGATCCATCTCTCCCAAGCAACTCACGACATACGACAGCGCCGCACATTCGGCCTCCTGCATCTCACTGTAATGCACACGCCTCCACTGGCTCTTGCAGATGCTTTCTGTGACCAGAGACGAGTTACGTGCATGTTGCAGAAGATGAAAAACACCAAAGTGCTTTTTTGCATCGCCACCTGCCAACACATTAGAAACATATCCCTTCGACCACTGAGAGAACTCAGATATGCGGCTTTCATCGAAGCTGCCCACCAAGTCTTCGATTGGTTTACGCTGGGCTGAGTCTGACAGCCCTGCTAGAAATATATAGTACAAATGTGAGCGCTCGTCCGAGATCTGCACGGATTGGTCGAGATAAAAGGAGGTGGCCAATAAGAACTCTTGCATCACTGGAGACAGGAAGGAGAATGTGGTATCAAGGGAAGTGACATCACCTCTGATGCACAAGAAAGCAGAAAGCACAGGCTGATGCAGAAAAGAACGCAGGCCAGAGGAAGTAATGTCATTGTAGGAGCTAACCCGATTGGTTAGTTTGCCCAAACCTAAAACAAGCTCTCTGGTTTCTTCTGCATGCATCTTCTGTTTCTGCATGAGCATGCATGTTATAATGCCGAGGAGTTGAGTAAGAGTCTCAGGTGGTGTGGATTTACTCTCAATCTGAATTTTAATCACATTGCAAAGCGTCCAGCAGAAGGCCGGACAAAAACACTGATCATACACTCCCAACGCCTGCTCACTTTGCTGAAAAAGTCTCTCTGATAGGCCTACGTCGCCAAAGAACTCCTGGAAGAACGTTCTCTCTTGCGTCTTGGAGAAACCGACCACCTCAAAAAAATGAAAAGACTCAATGTCTACTGGCTCTCTGGACATGATCAGTATTGATGCTTCAGGAAGCAGAGATCCGTGAAGAAGACTTGACAGCAATACAGTGCCAGCTGCTTCTTGTTGCATGTCAGAGATAAGACTAGAGGAGGACGATGGAGTGCACAGAAGGTTCTTCTTCAGCCCGTCAAGCACAAGAAGTAAAGATTGAGGCTTCTGTAAAGCAACGGCAAGAGTCTCAGCGGGGATTTGAGAGTGTATGCGGCTCAACACACTCTGCAAACTCTCAGTTTTCTCTCCAAGAGCGGCCAGCTCCAAAACAGGCACTCGCAGGAGGAATGCATAATGTTGCAGGCATGTGCCAGTCGTCCAATCCCAAATTACCTTTTCCAGCACTGTAGTCTTACCCATTCCAACTCCACCTTGAAAAAGCACTCTACGGCCTACAGATCCTGGAGGAAACTCTCGAGCCATAACATCCTCAAAAGCTTCCCAGTCTCCTCTCTTAATCGCAGTACGACAATGAATGTAATCATACGAACACACGGAGAGGGGAGTGAAGTGGCCTTTCTGGATCACTTCTCGCACAGGCTGACCTCCCAAAAGAGAGTTGGGTAGAGTTGAGTTCAACACAGAGTTTCTCAAGGCTTCCTTAAACTCCATGTCTGTGGAAAGAGAAATATAGACTTTAAAGGAAGTACAGTACTTGATCACACTAGCTTCATCCAATCCATTATCCAGTTCACATTCTATCCATCACTGTCAATTCTGTCATCCAGCTCTCTATATATCTAGATCTAATTCCATCTATCATTCCTTCTATCTAGAAATTATTCTGTATTGAGGAAACAATTCAATTTTCATTCATCACTCCTTGCTGGTGGAACGATCTCCCTGCCCTGATCCGGAATGCAGATCTCTTGTCAAGATTTAAAAGACTAGTGAAAACACATCTCTCTCATGAGCACCTAACATGACACACACGCACACACACACACACACACACACTTAAAACAAAAACCCCACCCTCTTACCCCCTCTATCCCCCATGCTTGCTCTACTTGTGTATCAAATTCAATATCTCAATTCAAAGTTAAACTAAAGACTAATTTGTTTAGAATGGCTTATCCGTCATGATTATTGTGTTCCCTCAAGTCTAGCACTTTGTTTTTGTTATTCTTACAGTGGTCATGTTTGGTTTTGCTGTATTTGTAAATTTCTACTTATTTATGGAATATTGGCATTGTTATTTAATATTGTTCTTATTGTTGTTCTTCTGCTTGATGTATGGTGACCTTGGGTGATCTGAAAGGCGCCGAAAATAAAATGAAACTTTTTATTGTAAGCAATCTTATGTACTTCGGAACCTTCAGGACAAATCGCTTTCTGTACTCCACAAATTGTAAGTCGCTTTGGATAAAAGCGTCTGCTAAATTAATAAATGTAAATGTAAAAAAGGATGAAGAATTGCAATTCGAATTTAAATGTAAGGAAGTAGACAGACAAATGTGCAGTAAATAATAAATAAACGGACTGACAATTTTACTCTGTTGAACGCCTTAAAAGTATATTAAAGTAAATAAATTCATGCCATTCAAATTCACACAACACTTCAACTTTATGTCGCGTGTTTATCATTATGTCTATAATGTAACAGCTAAACATCAAACATCATATTCAAAAACTGAAACTGAAAACTGAAAATGTTGTTGCTCACCAAATGAAATCTTTCTATCCATGACAGGTGTGATGAGTTTCTGGGACTCGTAGAACTATTTTCGGTTTCTGGGATTTTCGGTTTTACTGGGCGGTTATAAATAAACATAAACATGAATATTTAAATAAGCTCCGCCCAGTGAATCCGAAAATCTCGTATCACCGGAGATGGATATCGCGAGAACTTAAGTTTCGTGCTCCTCCTTTTTCACCATTACGTTTCACGTGCACAATGTTTTAGTATGAATTCAGCGCAAGTCTTTGTACATGAGGCCCCTGGTTTTGGAGTTTCTCCTAACAAGCTGATGAGTTTGATTAGGAAGTGTTTGAAAACCGATTATAGACCAAAAATAAGTTAAAGAGCGTCATCTAGAGACAAATTACATTATAACACATAATTAATTTTGTTTATTTGGCCTCTGACCATTTGTGTGAAATATTTATTTTGTATTTTATCATTAGAATATTTTTGGTTGGGTTTAGTGATGGTTGCTTCATGCATGTTTATTTGTAAAGGTGTTGATTTCTTTAGTTACTTTAGCCTGTTTCTCTCTCTGAGGACAAAAGGACAAACTGTTAGACTGAAACGAGTAAAACTTCCTGCCCTCCAGTCACGGCTCTTCTTTGATGGGAAACTGGAGTAAAAAGATTCTTCAAATGGCACTAATTGTGTCACATATACACTCGTTATTCAAAGTATTCTCATGTAATATACACTTAAGGGCAGAACATATTAATACATGATTAAGAGTTTGCTCTTTAAACAAGTTAAATAATCTTTAAGTTTATTATAATAGAGTTTCAGATCAAAAGTCTGAATCTGGGACAAGGGTAAAAGAAAGAAAAGACAAAACTCAAATAGCATTTGAGAAAAAAAGTACATATGCTGGTTGTAATAAAACATTAGAGAGATAAAAGTGATGAAAATATGTTACTACAATAATTTTATTTACTATTAAAGGAGAGAAAAAGCAACTTATCAAAGAAAAAACATTTATGCGGTTATGTAAATGTAATTCTCTTTGTCATTTGTTCACTCTTGAAGGCTTCACTCAGCAATGACAAACAGAGATTGTGTGATGTGGATGTGTAAACAGCTGGATTCTTGCTCTTCATTAGCGTTTATGGATGTTCATGTTGAAATCCAGTCCAAGCCTAACAGGAGACAGGTCGGATTTGTGGAGTTAGTAGCTGAAAACATCTTACTTTTGTTTAAAAAATAAATAAATAAAAAAAAAAAAAAATATATATATATATATATATATATATATATATATATATATAGTAATACCTCGGTTTACGAGTTTAATTCGTTCCAAGAGCGAGCTCGTAAACCAAAATGATCGTACACCAAAACAAATGTCCCCATAAGAATGCACTAAAAATCAATTAATTCGTTCCACATGACCACAAATGCCCATTTTAAATATTTGTTTGGTTTTACCCTATTAATTGCAGTTAAAATTGTAACCATTAAGATATCATATAAATACTAATTAATAATTGACAATTAAACTCAAAAAATACTTGACAATTTACTGTAATGCACGTCAGGTTTGAGCAGCCTGCTTGGAGGAGAGAGAGGAGGGAGGAGAGGGGAGCGGGGAAAGCAAGGATGAAAGCAAATGAGTGAATTTATTATAATAGTGCAGAAAACAAAGGAGTGATAATCCACGGGAGCCGCGAGAGAACGAATTCGCGGGAGCCACGAGAGAACAAATTCGCGGGAGCCACGAGAGAACGAATTCGCGGGAGCCTCGAATGAACGAATTCGCGGAAGCCGCGAGCGAACGAACGAATTCGCGGGTGCCGCGAGAGAACGAATTCGCGTGAGCCGCGAACGAACGAATTCGCGGGTGCCGCAAGAGAACGAATTTGCGGGAGCCGCGAGAGAACTAGGGGAGCGCGGGGCACAAAGTAACGCGGGGTAAATAGTAACAGCGATTTTTTTAGATAGTTGCAGGGGCATAAATGTGACGTGCTAAAGGGCTTTTCATCACACTCTTTGCCCACGTCTTCTGGCCATTTTTCGAGAAATTTCATAGAAGTTTGGATGAGAATCACAGGAAAAACTATTTTGGCAGCATGTAAATATTTTTTGTTATAGTAGTTGTTTTTCGATTTTCAAAGAATGTGTGAAAGATTGTTAGTCTAATCTTATATTGTTATGATTACCATCTTCTTGGCTAAAAGATGGTCCCATTAAAACACATAATGGCTGATATCCAGTCCTGAAGTAAACAAGACAGCGCGGGGTTAGTTGTAACACTAAGCCTCATTGAACAAGTTTCATCAATAATCATATATTTTGCATTGTATTAACCTATTAAAACGTTTTTCATGTCATTACATTGTTCAAAACACAACAAATGTAAAAAATAAAGGAAAAAAGTTATTCTTATGATCATCAAGACACAACTTTTTTAAACAAATAAAAATACATGAATGAACTTGCATTGGATAACATGGTGTTACAACTAACCCGCTGTCTGTTAAAACGAGCCCCGCTCACGGGGTAAGAAGTCACATTTTACTCCTTGCGCTTTTGCCGATACTGCAGAGAAACTGCAGGTTCGACGAACATGAAAACAGTGCTCATTTGTAGGAGAGGCTTATATGTTGTTTGTATAAAAATATGGTTTGTCTAACTCTATTACTTTGTTTATTATTTGGCTAAAACCGTGTATATTTCACTACGTGAACAATAGTGATCACAATTAATTAATGTCTAGAATATGAGGTAAAAACTTCTGTAAATAACTTATAAAAATATCACTGTGGTGAATGATGCAGCCAATGAATGAGTTAAGGGGTTATAAAAGGGGTTGGAAACTCCTGACTGTGTTATGAGAGGCTGTCATTAGGATATTTCATGTAAAAATGCGCACAAGGATGCAGAGCGTTAGGACTTTTTCCACACAGAACTGCGCATGGGTGAGGGAATTTTTTTCTCGTACACCGATACAATGCTCGTACTCCGATTCGACCCTCCTTGCTCGTACACCGATTTTCTCGTATACCAAGTCGCTCGTAAACCGAGGTATTACTGTATATATATATATATATATATATATATACCTACTTCTGACTGGTTTATTTCAGTTCATTCATCATTTATATAATAAAAAATATATATATATTTTTATTTATTTATTTGTATTTATTTATATATTTTTATTTTAAATAGTATATTGAAAATATATTTCTACAGTTTACAGCTTTACAGTATCACCTGTTCTCTTCTCCTTCCAGTAGTTTCTTGTAGGTGGCGATCTCAATATCCAGAGCCAGTTTGATATTCATCAGCTCCTGGTAGTCACGAAGATGTTTGGTCATTTCCTGTTTGGCTTTCTGCAGTGCGTCCTCCAGTGATTTGATTTTCTCTTTGGCGTCCAGTACCGCCTCCTCACCAGAACGCTCCGCCTCTTTGATTTGCTCCTCCATGTTATCACACTGTGATGATATCAGACAATTACGGTACAACTGATTTAAAATGTCACTGTACAAGCATCTTACATGCATTAACATCTGGCCTTTAAAGATCCCATCAGTGGGATCTCCAAAGAGAGTTATCTGTGTGTTTATTGAGGATGCTCATGGTGTTCGAATTTCTTGATCTGTTACCTGTGATTTAACTGAGGATATGTCGTTTTGCAGTCGCATTATCTGCCTTTTCAAATTAGTTATTGCACTTGTATTGTCTCTCAGCTCAGTGTTGCAACGGTCTGCCTGTGATGAGATCATGTCAAACTGTAGAGGAAAACACAAGTATATGCACAATTATGAAGTTTAAGTTATATATAGGCTTTCCTGTAGCTCAAACAGCAGAGTGAGACGCTTGCCACCCCAAGGTCATGGGTCAATTTCAAGGGAAAGCAAGAACTGATTAGAATGTCAATGTGAACCTTGAATACAATGTAAGTTGCATTGGATAAAAGCATCTGCCAAATGCATAAATGTAAATATTAATATAGTTTATGTAATATATATGCATGATATATATGATGATATGTTGATTAAAAGATGTGTGCAGTAAAATAATATTTTTCTTTTGAGCAATAAAACAATATATTGTATCTTGTAAAACAAACATGCTTTGAAATAAAGAGTTGGATAATAAAAAACTAATAGCATTATTATCCGTGTTGGGGGAAACGCATTCCAAGCAATTTGAGATATGTAATCAGATTACTTTTTTTAAGTAACTAGTAAAGTAATGCATTACTTTTAAATTTACAAGAAAAGTTTCAAAAAAACTGACGCGTCTCCTGTCCTGATGTTGAGAGAAATCGGGAGTCGTTGGGTGAACATCGTGATTATTGTAGTTCCAGACTAAATGTGAGCATTTAATAATCTCACTCGCACAAAAACACATTGTTTTCCTCAAAATTAATAAAATCATTGAAATGCAAAATCAGAATATTACACAAACCTCCAATAATGAAATGTTAAACAACAAGCCCAGATGAGAGAAAAAGTCATGCAAAAGTAACGCAAAAGTAATGTAACGCATTACTTTTCTTAAAAAGTAACTAAGTAACGCAATTAGTTACTTTTTAAGGGAGTAACACAATATTGTAATCCATTACTTTTATTACCTGTAATGCAGTAACTTTCCCAAACACTGATTATTATAGCATGACAAAATAAATAAATAATAAAAAATAAGTTTGAACTAAATTTAAAAAAAAAAGTTTTATAAAATTAAATAAATAAAAACATTTTATTTGAATATATAATACCAGATGAGGATGATCATATCTGCGGGGCCATGACATCTAAAAGATTGAACCGTTAAACCACTTTAATTGCTTGGAAATCAATATACGCACACACACACGCGCGCGCACACATATATAATAGGCTAAATATAATTGCCAGCTGTTTCTAAAGTCTAAAGTGTGTTATTACAACAGTTTTAAACATGAGAACCTCCAGGAAAGATCAAATGAGATGTCAGCTATTTTCTCAAAGAGATTAAATTAATCTTTGAGTCTTAAAGGTTTCAGCTTCTGAGATTTTTTCTCTTGAGAAACAATAATCTCATGTTTCTGCTCTAGTGTTTCAGATCTCAACATCATCTCAAAACGTGTTCAGATTTGCCCAGAGACCAAAGTCTGTATTCGGAAGTCAGAGATGGGATCTTCACCTTGTTCTTATACCAAGCCTCCGCTTCCTTTCGGCTGCTGGCTGAAATCTCCTCATACTGGTTCTTCACATCAGAGATGATCCTCTCCATGTTCAGCTGCCTGCTATTGTCCATCTGCACTACAACAGACGTGTCCTTCATTTCAACCTGCTGCTCATGCACCTCCTGCACACACACAGAGAGAGAGAGAGAGAGAGAGAGAGAGAGAGAGGGAGGGCAGTAAGATCCTCTGATTAACGTTTAATTCCCATTCATGTGAATAAGTTTTAATTACCTGTTCATAGAAGCACTTGAAAAAGTTCAGTTCATCCAGGACTGCAGCTATTTCCTGTTCCAGTGAATTTTTATGCAAGTATGCCGAGTCCACATCCTGTCGGGGCATTTACACTTGTTAGATTGGTGATGCTTTTTGCATCCAAATGACTAGAATGAGTTATATTGAGCATCAGGGCCTGGGATGTTCCTGTAACTCATGCATGAATTGAGAAGATTAGGTGTTTTGGATAAAAGTGTCTGCCAAATGCAGCCAAAAACCCTGATGACCCGAGGTTTATCGAGATATCAGACATGTATTATGGTATTTTTCTTCTATAACTGGATTTGTCTTACCTTTTTCAGAAGAACAAAGTCATTTTCAGATTTGTTTTTGTTGTTAACCTCATCTTCATACCTATAAAAAGCAAAACAAATGTTAATATTATCAAAAACTAATACTATTCAACATAGTTTGCATTTACTGAAATTGAGCAGAAACAAAATATTAATCTATACAAATATTAGATGAAAATCTTAAACAATAAAAAAAATTACAGTATATATATACTGTAATTTTTTTATTGTTTAAGATTTTCATTTTCAACTCTGGATTATCACTTCGTTTGTTCTCTGGATTATTATAATAAATTCACTCATTTGCTTTCATCCTTACTTTCCCCGCTCCCCCTCCTCCCTCCTCTCTCTCCAAGCAGGCTGCTCAAACCTGAAGTGCATTACAGTAAATTGTCAAGTATTTTTTGAGTTTAATTGTCAATTATTAATTAGTATTTATATGAGATCTTAATGGTTAAATTTTTAACTGCAATTAATAGGGTAAAACCAAAAAAATATTTTAAATGGGCATATATATAATGTTTTTGAAAAATTTAAAATAAATTTTTTTAAATTATTGAAAACTAAACTGAAATAAATAAATTAAAGCTAAATAGAAATATAAAAACCTAAGTAAAAGAATTATTAAAACCATTTAAAATTCTAATATATATATATATATAATAAATATATGAAAATAAATAAATAAAAGCTAACTAAATTATTAATAAAAAATATTGGGCTTATTATAAATAATAATAAATAAGTTTTTGACTCTAATGTTATATTTACTGCAGTTGTTTAACTCTTGATTAATAATAAAGTAATATGGGATCCTTAAACAGTGTAAGTGTCACGCTGGTGTTGGTGTGCGATGCGGAGACGAGGAGACACTCGGAGATTCCAAACAGAAAATACTTTAATCAAAAAACTAGAAACATAAACTGCACGCGAGGGTGCAAAAACACGGGGAGCAAGGGGCATACATCCACACACGTCTCTTCCAACATGACCACTACATAACATAGACAATTACCGACAAAGACATGATAGAACATAAATACACGAGGAAATTGCAAACAGGTGGCAAACTAAATGGGTAATTAAACTAACAAGACATCTACGGGAATACAAGAGGGACAAACATAAGGATCTAGACTAGACTGTGACAGTAAGAATATTTCAGAATCTTTCTGTAATTTCTTTTTTGACGATAGTAATGGTTGAACCCAAATTACCAGAGTTTGACTGCAGTAAAATTATTTATTTGCCAGATTCTTAACATATTATCATATTTGGCATACATTTAAGTGAAGCATTAAAAGTGGTGTTTTGGGTAAAACTGCATTGTTTACACTTAAAAATAAAGTTTTTTCTTTTAGATTAAAGAGCTTCTTTTTTTCAAACTTTTTCATTAATGTCAACTTTTGTGCAATAGAAATGGAAGGTTCATGAAACAACCTTTATTTTACATATAAATTTGAAATTATAATGAATTTCTGAATTTAACTTAAGAATATTAAGATTTTCTCTCTGCTTGGCTAATGACAGTTTGAAACTGAACACCATCGTCTAGTTTCAGTCGGGACTGAAGACAGAAGATGAAGTGTCTGATTACAGACCTTTGTTTTTGTTCCTCAACCTGTGTGTGGACATTCCTGAGCTCGTCTTCCAGGTATTCTTTGTCTTTCTTCCCCTTTTCTAGCTGTGCTTCCAGGGAATGGATGTAAGACTTGAGCATGGGCTCCAGTTTAGACTCAGGTTTAACCCCTTTCTGCAGCAGCTGCCACTTAGTATCCAGAAGCTTGTTCTCCTGCTCCAATTTACGAACCTGTGTGTGTTCATGAGAACATTTTATTGTTCAAATACTGCTCTTACAGCATAACTGAGAATTATGTTTCATTTAAAGATTAACTCTGATGTTTCTATAAGAATAAACAGAAATATAATGCAAAATATAAGCAAAACAGACAATAACTGCCATACAGTAAGAGTAGAGGTGTGAAATGAATGTTGCATGACATATCAGATCATTTGATCTTGTGAGAATTTAATGAGGAATGTTTGACGTCATTTTGACATCTCATATTTTTGATAGGTTTGGCCAGTCTGCGTACAATTGAGACTCTGCTGAAACTCGATCTGAGTCACTTGAGATTATTAGTCTTTTTCTCAGAAGATTTATTGAAAAGTCTCTTTGGTCTCATATTTCTTATAGGAGAAACAATTGAGATATTAAATGATTTGTGATTTTCCTGTCCAACAGGTTATTAACAGATCTGACTCCTGAGATTGATATTCTTAATTCCTTTTCCATTTTATGTATATATATATATATATATATATATATATAATGCGTTAAGTCTATATAAATATACTATATATAACACTATATATATAATGTTTTAAGTAAATATATATATGTATATATGACTTAACGCATTTTATATATATATATATATATATATATAATATAATATAATATAATATAATATAATATATATATATATATATATATATATATATATATATATATATATATAAAATGAAAAAGGAATTAAGAATATCAATCTTAGGAGTCAGATCTGTTAATAACCTGTTGGACAGAAAAATCACAAATTATTTAATATCTCAAGTAAGTAAGTAAATAAATAAATAATTAAGTAAATACATATTTTTAATTCCCTTTTCATTTTGGGTATATATATATATATATATATATATATATATATATATATATATAAAATTAATATTAATATCATTTATTTATTTACTTACTTGCTTACTTGAATATAAAATAAACTAATTAAATATAAAATAAATTAGTATAAAGAAATAAATACATCTCTCCTACAAGTTATTAACAGATCTGGGTGCTGAGATTTAAATATTAAAATATGTTTTAAAAAATCTTTACTACATGTTGTTACTGAGATTTAAATATAAAAATAAATGTAAGAATAAGAAAAATAAAATAAGAATAAATAAATAAATAAATAAATAATTTAAATACATTAATTAAAAAAATTATTAGAAAAAAAGAATAAATGCATACAATCAATATGAATAAATTCAGAATTTTTGTATAGTTTTTAGGTCCAAAAACACATTTAATTGCAAAGCTGACCTGTAACAATCTCAGTAATGTATTATGAGTCATTATCAGGGTCGAGTAGGCAGAGAAATGCCTCACCTTGTCGATGAAGGAGGCAAAGCGATTGTTGAGAGCTTTGATCTGTTCTTTCTCCTGGATCCGCACAGCCTGCAGATCGGGGTCCAGCTGAAGATCCACGGGGGTCAGAAGGCTTGTGTTTACAGACACAGCCTTGATGGGGTCCTCAGCTGGCGGCACGTTCCCATACCCGTAATACGACTTACCCTGACGGGGTGTTTGTGCACCAGCGCGGGGGTATGAGCCCGTTGAGCGGCTGCTGAAGCTCATGGTCAGACAGAGTGAGAGCTGTGACAGGTAGACGGACGGCTACTTATGACTGCTGACGGGTGGGTGTGTTTGTGTATAAATGAGGATATAACAGCATTCCTCACTTCTGAGGAAACATACTTTCTCACTTCTGAGGAAACATACTTTCTCACTTCTGAGGAAACATACTCACATTCATGCACTCTCACACAACCTGAACTACTGTCATTAACTAATATATCTAGGCCTGCCTTCAAGAGATCTTTTAATTATGAGAATATTTCCTGCTCCTCATAGTCTAAAATATGTGATGGGCTGGAATAATAGATAAATGTGCTTTGTTGAAGTGTTTTTCTTTCCAAGTAGTTCTTGATTGATTTTTGTTCATAAACAAAGTCATGACATGAGAAATTAATTTTGTCTTGATCTTTTGACACATAAGAAGTTTGTACACCATTAAAACATGCAAGTTTCAGAGCTTAAAAGATCCTCAATATAATGCGGAGTCAACAAGGCATTTATTTAATCAAGCTCCGTAAATGGCTCGTTTTGATATTGAGCGATCTGTGATGTCATATGGGTAAATACATTTGCATATGCCGGCCTCCAAAGCAAGGCATCGACGAATAGATTAACATCGTCGCACCATAAGCCCCGCCCACTGGCATTCAGTCGCTTAACGTCTGACATTCGCTACACTGAAACTTTTGTTGAAAGATGAAGCAGTGACTGTATTGCATCTGACAGTTGCGTTGCAAATTATAAGTAATTGATTTCATATGGTTTTATATGGATAAGGTTTTCAAAACATGTACTCGTGTGCAGTAGCGAGTGAGTTTTTAACACCGTTTTCTATTCGGTGATGTTAGCCGATCATAACAGTGGCCGTTTACTGACAAGCTGCCCCTTAAATTTCAGAGAGAAGGTCAGAATGAAGGTAAATAATAGTTTTTAAATTGATTTTTGTGCAAAAAATTTTTTTTATTTAGATTATAAGTGAACCTCATGGAAAATGTTTTTTAATCCATGATCCCATAATTCAATGCAATTGTTTCAATTGTTTTAATCTATTAATTTGTGCATTTATCTCCATGGCTGAACTAAGTAGCTACAGTGATTGTTCTCAGCTTTTACAGTGCATTTATATAAATACAGGATATTTGCTTTACATTAGTATATTTTATATGGATTTTTCTGGGGGTTTTTGTTGTTGTTTTTATGTTAGAAGGCTATACACACGGTCATGTGACTTAATGCATTATTATGCTGCTGCTTTATACATAAACGTCTCAGGTTACTTACGTAACCCTAGTTCCCTTAGAGGGAACGAGACACTGACACTCAGTTATTTATCCAAGTGTACAGTATGTGCTGAGAATCTAACTAGAAGGTTTTTTTTTTATCTGCACCCTTTAAGCCTAATATTGAGTTTAATGAGTTCTCAGCACATATTAAAATAAATATCAAAAGAAAAAAATATTTTGTAACTTTTGTAATTAACTTCTATATAAGTATTTTCTATATTTTAACTATAACTATATTTTTTCAGACAAAATTACAATGATATATAAATAATAAAACATTTTTTCTCTAAATCAAAACCAATTTATTACCTCGTTTAGGCTAGCATGAACACTATATAACATCATTGAATAAAAAGAAATATGATGAATGTTAAATTAAGTGTAATTTGTCTTTGGTGGCGCTATTCCACCACAAGCCATGAGAGGCCGCTGTTGAGACGCTATTCCGAGGCGCTATTCCACCACCAGCCACAAGAGGCCGCTGTTGAGGCGCTATTCCACCACTAGCCATGAGAGGACGCTGTTGAGGCGTTATTCCACCACTAGCCACGAGAGGGCGCTGTAGAAACGCTATTCCACCAAGAGCCATGAGAGGGCGCTGTAGAGGCGCTATTCCACCAATAGCCATGAGAGGGCGCTGTAGAGGCGCTATTCCACCAATAGCCATGAGAGGGCGCTGTAGAAACGCTATTCCACCAAGAGCCATGAGAGGGCTTTGTAGAGACGCTATTCCACCAAGAGCCATGAGAGGGCGCTGTAGAAACGCTATTCCACCACCAGCCATGAGAGGGCGCTGTGGAGGCGCACGCAAAACTCTAATCTTCTTCCTGTTTACTCTCGCTGAGCGCTTTGAGTTCGAGAAGAGACGGCAGACATCGCGAATCGCTGCTGGAAACCTCCTCCGTTAGTTTCTCACACCCGTCGCTGTCCGTGCGCCTGCAGCCGATCCTGTCTGTTAGACAGGCCGTTTCAATGCATTTCAGAGAAGCTTTACCGCCGCGCAGATGGACGCCGTTGATCTGTTTTCAAGCTGCAGAAAGGGCGACATTGCCAGAGTGAGGTCAGACAGCTGATAGCGGGTGTTGTTGTTTTGGTTCGAAGTTTGCATGGTGACACATATGCATGGCCTATTTGTTCTCAAAATATTTAATGTGCATAAGTAAAGAACATAAATGCACGACATATAGACACTGTACATGCATATACAATATACACAGCTTATATAAACTCTAGTCTAGGCTTTGATTTAAGTGTGCATGGGCTTTATAGTCTTGTATAGATACAATCATACCTAAACAAATATACATGACTTATGTAGTCTTTAGATATTAATTACGCATATCTAAACATGTTCATGGCCACAATAGTAAACTGTAAATGCATGTCTAAGCACATATCAATGTATAGTTTCTTTCTATTATTCATATCTATAAAAATCTGTGTTTCTGGATGTACACCAGTCTGCAAGATCTCGTTTTTTGCTTTAATGTGCATACCTAAGCAAATGTGAACAGTCTATAAATAGTATTTAGATATGTCATATGCATATCTAAACACATTTGCCTGACATGTGTTGTCTTGCCTGACATATGCATATAGAAGTAAATATGCACAGCCTTTAAAATATCTTTATGCTGTTTGATCGAATGTGCTTGACCAGTGTTGTCTTCAGAGACTGTATATGCACATGCAACACAATGCGCAAACCAAGGCCTATAAAGTGTTTGGATACTGTATATGCATATCTAAGCAAATGCATGCCATATATATATATATATATATATATATATATATATATATATATATACATATATTATCTAGATGCTGTATGTGCATTCAGTAACTAAGATGCTGTTGCATTGCAGTGTAGAATTACACCCGTCTCGCACCTTTGATTGAAAAAAAAATGCATGTATGTAACACTGTAATAAGCCAGGGTTGTTTTTCACTGTCATTTTGTTAAAGCTTTGAAACGGTGGACCCTGTGTGGCCTCAGAATTAGCAGGAGATGCATGTGAGGGTGACAGATAACATGTTATCACTGTCTACTGTACTTAGTCTGCAGATTTCTTAAAGCTTGAGTGATTCTCTCAATTATCATGTTGGTTGTAATGTATCTTGTCGCTGCTTTTTCTCTTTACATTTTGCATCTTTTCCAGATACCTGGTTGAGCAGAGAGATGTGGAGCTGAACATCAGAGATAAGTGGGACAGCACACCTCTGTAAGACTGCTTGCTTATTCCTGTTCGCTGTCTGCCGTGTCTGTTTTGATGAAGCTTCTGATGTCTTTCTGCGTTTTCTTCAGGTATTATGCATGTCTGTGTGGGCATGAAGAGCTGGTGCAGTACCTGCTTGCCAACGGTAAATACTAGAACGACTTGAAATCTGTTCTGTATGTCAGGTTTTTATGATTAGGGTACAAAATAATGCCTGAAACTATGGAAGCTTGTACCTGCTGCAAAGGTTATTGTGACTTTTTAGCTCACAATTCTGACTTTTCTCAGAATTGCAAATTTAGAGTTTATAGCTGAGAATTGCTGGATAAAAATAACATATGCAGGATGTTTATAGTTTATATCTCACAATTTTTACTTAATAATCCGCAACTGTGAGTTTATATCTCACATTTTACAAAAAAGAAAAAAGGTCAAAATTGTGAGATTTTGTCACATTTCAGAATTGTGACTTTATTTTTCAGAATTGCTCATAATCGCAAGGGAAAAAAGTCAGAATTTTGAGATAAAAAGTTGCAATTAACTTAATTTTATAGGAGAAACAAGCGTCCATATAAACACCTTAAAATAAAATGAAATTAAAAAGTTTTCTTTGTCCGATAAATAATGAGTGAAAGCACCTGAAACTTCCAAAAACATTCAGGTGGTAAAACAAAATTTTATTCAATTTTATTTTGTAACTGTATTACCAAAATTGTAGCTTTTTTATGTATGCATTTTACAAATAAATATTTAATAACAAATAAGTAAATAAAAATAAGTTCTTAACTTTCAGTAATTAATAAACGTTTGTTTCCTGTTATAGAAAGAAAATAAAAATAGACAAAATGTATTTGCACTGCTTTTCCTATTTTTTAAATGTTTTTTATTTGGATCATAACAAGGTTGCATGCAAAACTGAGCTGAATGGCATGTTTTGGGTCATTAAAATAAAATATATTGAATTGAAATTCACATTGACTCATGAATCTTAATGACATTTGTTTGATTAGAACTGATTAGAATGTCAATGAGTGTCTTGAATGTAAGTCGCTTTGGATAAAAGCATCTCTTGAATGCATAAATGTACATTTTTAAAACACTGCATTCATACTACGTTATTTAAAATGTCACACTAGATAAAATGGATTTTGTGTCCTTAATGGGTGTTTTTTTCAGAGTTGCACCAAGTGTGTAAGTGCATTGCATCTGTGTCATGGCAGGAGCGAAGTGTGAGGCGAACACATTTGATGGAGAGCGCTGTCTGTACGGGGCGCTGAGCGACCCCATCCGCCGCCTGCTCAAAGAGTACAAGCGCATCACGGCCAAGGCCATGCAGAGAGACTACTATGATCAGTTCCTGCAGACGTGAGGAACACAAACACATGCAAACGTCACGTACGTCAAACCACAGTCAAGATTCACAGACTGACGGTCCTTCTCCCCACGGTAGGCTTCTGGAGCAGGGAAGCTACGGTGATGTGGAGTTTATGGTGCACGGGGAGACGTTCAAGGCCCACCGCTGTGTCCTGAGCGCCCGATCAGAATACTTCGCCCACATGCTGGAGACCAAGTGGAAGGGCAAGAGTGCGATTACACTCAAACATCCACTGGTAGGCGCTGTTTGACTGCACAACAATTCCAACGCGTGTTCATCCGGCCTGGAGCAGGGTTATTATACATAACAATAACTTGAAATAAATGCTATATGAAGTTAAAAAGTATTTCTACAAGTTGCCAAGGCATTCATTTAGTTTAATTTGCTGTACTAAAATAACTCAAACTTAAATAAAGATGAACAAACACTCTATAGCAGTGGTTCTTAACCTTGTTAAAGGTACTAAACCCCACCAGTTTCATATGCGCATTCACCGAACCCTTCTTAATTGGAATAATAAAATATGATTTTTTTCCAAATTCAAAACAAGTATATATTTTACTGGTGCACAAAATGAACCGTGCATCTACATCACTGTGTTCAAAGAACAAAACCATTAAAACATGATTTTCGCACACAAACATAATAATGAATATTTACTGCAAATCAGTGTGACTTCTGTTGCCTTTCAGAGACCGAAGGAAATGCGCGGCTTCACCTTGGCAAGTCCCACTCTCATGTCATTTTCGCAACAAAGTCTATTCCTTTTCTTCGTTTTTATGTCCAGCATCCTCGAAAATGATTGCTAACCCTAATCATATGAGTCGGGTGTGTCTTATCCTCCGCCGAACCCCTAAGACTGACTCACCGAACCCCTGGGGTTCGATCAAACCCTGGTTAAGAACCACTGCTCTAAAGATATCTTGAAAATGAATGATATAAAAATAAAAACTGATTCAAAGTATTGATTAAAAAAATAGCAGGGTCTGACAAACTTTTTTGGCTCAGCAGCCACTGTTTCCAAAGTTTCTAACCGCTCATTTTACTCACATCTGAGTATTTACTGCCATATAGACATTTTTCATATTATCTTATAATTTGGCCCCATATACCTGCTGTCACTTTAAGACCTGACACACAAATACATTATACTATTGCACATGTGTTTTCTTTCTCAACGGTTTACCTTCACTTAAAACAGAACTGACTGATTTTACACAAATACCGTGTGTGTGTGTTTGACCGTTTAAGCACAAAAAGCATCAAAAAGGAACTCCGAGAGCCGACTTTATTCTTGCACTTTGTGTGTAAAAGCAAAATGTGCAGGAAAGATTAAAATGATACACAATACGCGCAATCCCACGCAAAAACTCAAACCTCATAACAGCAACAATATTCATCCGGAGCAAATGAAACGAGTGAGGGAGGAGAGGCGGGTTGTGAGATGAGAGAAAGAGCAACCGCTATCTTGAAGTATTTCAGATATTTCACAATCGATATGTATAAAAACAAATCTAGATTTTTGAGAACATAGTTTATTATTTCAGACTGGAAATTGTATATTATATATAAAATTCAACCTGCCGAAGTGGCTTGTAGGAGTGACTGTGTTACATCCGCGTTTGGCAGGTTGGTGGGTGTTAATGTCAAGTCCTGAAAGTGTAATAGTTTTCAGGGATATTAAAATAACACACGTTTGTAGAATGTGAGATCATGTCATAGGTGTTTTAATTATGCATACTTTGCCACCCCTAATACACTCTTTCATAGTATGTTTTATAAAAATATTGGGAAGTGTCATTTTGTTGAGTAATAAGTCGACTTCTTATCATTCAGTATTAAACATGAAAGCATATGCTCATAGTTTTAAGTATTATTCAGAAAGAGTTAATGCTACAGTTGCTGCTGCTTTAATTATCTTCTCCCCAGGGTTGTGTTCAATTAACAAGAAGCTCTTTTATAACCTTTTGCTTCAAACCTTCATGATCCTAATGTGTTGATTTCCTTTTTTCAGGTCAATCCTGCTGCGTTTGGTGCAATCTTGCAGTATTTCTACACTGGTGAGCGTCAGAGTTTTTAGGTTGTGTTGGCAATCATCTGCCAGACACTATTTTTCCTCACCGATGTTTCCTTTTTTCTCAGGTCGCTTGGATATAGATGTGAATTACGTGGAGGACTGCAAGCGTTTGGCAAAGCAGTGCAAGATCAGCGAGCTGATCGAGGAGCTGGAAGTGAAGTGCAAACAGGTGTATGAGTTTGGTGAGGAACCAGTCTGGTCAACACAACAGTGAAACCCGAGCGCTAATTTGACACTCGTAATTGAAAGTAACTGATGTCATTGAAAGAAAAAGTGGCTTTACACCAAACGACTACATTTACATTTCTGCATTTATCAGACACTTTTATCCAAAGCGACTTGCATTGCATTCAAGAAACACATTGACACTCTAATCAGTTCTTGCTCTCCCTGGGATCGAACCCATGACCCTGGCGGTGCAAGCACTACTCTTTACTGATTGAGCTACACAACAAAAGATTAACAAAAAGTGTCTGACCGCATTAAAGCGACACTAATGTTCAAAGGTTTGGATATGGTAAGATTTTACATTTAAAAAGTCTTTTCTTCTCACCAAGGCTGCATTTATTTGATCGAAACACAGAAAAAACAGTGATATTGTGAAATATTATTTCTAACTCCTTTTGAAATTATTGTAAACTGTAATTTATTCCTGTGATCAAAGCTGAATTTTCAGCACCATTACAACTCCAGTGTCACATGATCCTTCACAAATCCTTTGATGATCAAGAAACATTTCTTATTATTATCAATGTTGAAAACAGTTGTGCTGCTTCATATGTTTGGGGATTTTTTTTCTGGATTCTTTGAAGAATATAACGCTGAAAAGAATAGCACTGATTAATGTTTTAACATTATAAATGTCTTTACTGTGACTGTTAATCTATTGAATGCATCCTTTCTGAATAAAAGTATTAATTTCCTTTAAAAAAAATAATCTTACTGATCCCAAACTTTTAAACAGCGGTTTATAAGGAAGATAATTATACTTCTATGAAATTTGTATGATCTGTTCCAGAAATTAGATTAATTTCAATATTGTTCAATATTAATTCTGTAGCTTATACCAGGCATCTTCAAATAATGGACCTGCAACTGTAATCTCATTTAACCATTTCTATAGCTAAATAAACACACACATGCATTCAAACACGCATGCTTATAGACTGAACACGTTAAAAGTTAGCGCTGCGTTAAAACAATGGAGCTGTTCAGACCACAAGTGCTCATTTGACGTTATTTCATCTAATATTTCTATCTAAAGCCAAGCATGCTTCATTTTAGCCCTTTCTGTTCCTCGCATTTTGTTTCTTTCTCTCCCGCTAAAGATGTAAAACAGTTATTTTAACATCAGTACCAGAAACACTGTACTTTCGCTAAAACGCTTCAGAAGATGACAATGCAGCAAATATAGGCCTTTTATATATCTATATCTTTATATATGTTTCATACAGACAGTATGTGACTCAAACCAGGTTTGTTTTAATATTAAGAGCATTTATTAAATTTATTCAAATGATAAAATTGTTTGTAGATGGTAAGTGGTAAACTTTGAAACTACTAGTTAACTTTGTGTTCTGCTCATAATGAGGGCATTTTGATTATGTACATGGTTTATTTTCATACTTATAAGCAAAATATAAAAAATAGACCCAGACTTCAGGAGGAAAACCCTGAACACATGATCTTTTCTGCCATACATGGGTCTCTAAATCTAAAAATAATAATAGCATGATGAAAAGTTTCAATATTCAATAAAGTTTCAAAAGATGTCATTTAAGTCTTGTAGCTTGTGAAGAGAAGCAGCGTTTTTGAAGAGTGCGTTTGTAAGAACGAGCCTATGCTTGAATCTGAAAATAACGCAAAATAAGATGCCGTGTCTGTAATTTATTGCAAATTATCTCACATTAATTGGATCTCAATTGATTCAAATGCGAAAGAATTTCAGCGCCAATTCTTGAAATTCAGTGATCGTACAAGAAATTCAGTGATTGTACAAGCGCCAGAGACGACAACCCTCGCAAGAAAGAAAAACAGAAAGAAAATACCGCAAAAAAACCTCACGTCCTTAGGGACGTAATAAATATATTGAAATATTATTGCGTGTAAAAAAATTGTGATATAACCCGCACCCTTATATAACCCGCACCCCCCTGTGGGGTTTGTAAAATCTGGTTTAACCCGCGGGTTACATGCGGGAAAATACGGTAATTTCAGGACTTTTTTGTCAGTTGTTTCATCTGCACAAGCTGATTTATTGAAATGAATCCAGCTTCTCAACGGGCTTTCTCTCTCTGCCAGTGTCTAATAAGCCCGGCACGTGTGTGAAGGTGTTGACGCTGGATCCTCATGACTTTCAGCTGCAGGATGGGATGGCTCTGCTGGCCGACAGCGCTCTTCCTGCTGAGCTCAGGGTGAGACGCTTCACACTTTCAACACCTTCAGCCTCTTATCACTAGGCTGAAGCTTCGGTGACTGATTGTAGTTTTTATAATTATAGGATGTGTGGTTGCCTAGCAACTGCTGGTTAAAATAGTAATATTCAAAATACCATTTCTTCGGCACAGGAATAAATTCAATTTTGAAGTGTTTTGAAATGATAATATTTCACAATGGTATTGTTTTTGCTGTATTTTGACCAAATAAATGTAGCCCTGGTGAGCATTAGACACTTCTTCAATCCCAAACGTTTGAACGGTCATGTTGATAAGTGTGCAAGAATGCCATATTATAGACTAAAGTATCAGATTTAATTAAAAATATACCTTTTTATTCTTTTTATACTGTTTGCAGTGATGTTTTGTGACATGCTGTTTGACTGTTAGGTTGGATACGGTCAGCTTCCTTTCGATCTAACTGACAGCTTTCCGAGTTATCCTGATATCTGTTTCCGGGTGGAGGGCTATGACTTCCTGTGTCATAAGGTCAGTGTTTGGTAATACTAATAATCATAATCATAATCTCTGGTTGTTGTATTTGGGACGGCATTAGTCTAATGGTTGTCTGTGGCTATATTTATAATTACTTAGGATAGATTATTTGAATGACAGTTGTGCTTTAATATTCTATTTGTGGTTGATTAAAAAGGGCATTTGTGCAGATTAAACGTGTGTCTGTGTGTGTACGCAGGCGTTTTTCTGTGGTCGTAGTGATTATTTTAAAGCGCTGTTGGAGGATCATTTCAGCGAGGGTGAAACTCTTCAGGCTCATCCCAGTATTCCCGTCATCACCCTTCACGATGTGTCTCACGATTTGTTTACAAGAATCCTTTACTACATCTACAGTGACAACACGCAGGTACACACAAACTACATGTGCGATAAAGTCAAGTCACCTTTATTTATATAGCGCTTTTTACTATAGAGATTGTTTCAAAGCAGCTTTACAGAGGTAACAGGAAAACAATAAAAAAATCAAAGTTTGTTTTGGCTGTACTGCAGTTCTGGAAGAGCAGGAGCATAAATAATATCGATGAATATTAAGTGTTAAGTGATAAACACTAGGGGTGCAGCGATATACAGTAATGCCTTGAGATACGAGCGTTCCGAGATACGAGCAAGTCTTTTACTTTGATGACAATCTTCTGTATGACAATTCAATATTTGAATACAATGTTCTGTACTTTGTTGCTTTACAAAGGTAGGTTATAGAGAGAAATTTACAGACAAATAACAAATTCCCATAACAAAATACAATTCACAGACCAAGAGCTGAAGAGTGATATTCAGAGTTTTTTGAAAGAAAGAAGGGAGGATATCTTGAGGTAGAGCGTTACACAACCTGGGAGACATAACACTAAAAGACCTGGCCCCCGTAGAGACCGAACTAAATTTAGGAGTCATTAACAATGCCACACTAGAACATCTTAAGGAAGGAAAAGGACCGTAAGGTCGAGGTAAATCAGATAAATGTGAAGGACCTGTCACGACTGAAGACGAGGACGACAATGAAGAAGATTCCAATAGAACTTTAATTATAAATGCAAGGCAAAGTAACAGTAGTGCAACTCAACATGAGAATTACCCCAGACATGTGAAATGCACAAACAACAACTGAAAGGTGGAGGAGAACTAAATATACTAGTGATAATGGACAAAAGACAAACACCTGTGATGATTAGTGACTATGACAACTGATGGGTGACAGAAAGATCTAGAACAAAATGAACATGTGACTGAAAAACGGCAAAATAAGAGTCCTGGTTTAGGGAAGACATGACAGGACCATGTCATGAAGGGCTTTGAAAGTGAGGGTGAGTACCTGGAAGTTTACATGCAAGGAAACTGGAAGCCAGTGAAGGTGATGAAGAGTCATTCTTTCTTGTGACGGTAATCAAATGCCCTGCAGAGTTTTGAACATAACGTAACCATTCAATGTTTTTAGCTGAAAGGCCATAAATAAACCAGTTACAGTAATCAAGGTGAGATGAGAAGGCATGTATAACAGTTTAATATATAACAAGAATTATTATGTAGGTGGAGAAAAGCTGTCTTTACCACCTATAGGTGTTTCAGTAAACCTGCGATATAGCGTCGGAAATTACCTACTAGCACCAACAGGGGGAAACCTCCGCTATAGCGTTGGTAATTAATAACATTAAAATAGACCCAAAACAGCTTTAATAACATGAAAAGACACCAAACAAAGCTGTTTTTAACACAGTTTCAAGTTTATTTAAAGCACCATTCAACAATCACGGATAATTATCCACAAGCATACTCAGGAAGATCGGAAACATGTCTGTGCGCCGAAACTGGTTATGATAGAGAAATTCTTGCAGATATGACGGAAACAATGCATGACTAGTTCCGTTAGCTGGTACAATAGTCGTTAATGCTCGTGGTCTCTCTGCCATTGTGGATTTAAATGATTTCAATGTCATTTATGGTAGTGGGTGCCGTGTAATTACCGACGTTTTAGCGGAGGTTTCCCCCTGTTGGTGCAAGTAGGTAATTTCCGACGCTATATCGCAGGTTGACCGGTTTTTCACTCTCTCTTTAAAGTCCTTTATTCATCCTATTCGTCTTGGTGCTGAGATGCTAATAATGCCCCTGACTGCTATGATATCACATGTACTTCTTCAGCTGAAGTCATGTTAAACCGCTTCAGTGTGTCAGATGTGCTAGTGAAGTCTCTGTCTTTGTTTTCCAGCTCTCTCATGAGAACGTGTATGAGGTTCTGTGTGTGGCCGACATGTACCTGTTACCGGGTCTGAAGCGTCTGTGCGGCAGAACTCTGGCCGCGCTGCTCAATGAGGAGAACGTGCTGCACATGTGGAAGACGGCCAAACTCTTCCGGCTCTCGCGTCTGGAGGACCAGTGCACCGAGTACATGGCCAAGATCATAGAGCGGGTATCAAAATTCACATTATTTACATTCATAATGAATGTCCCTGGTGTTATTGTGGCTCACTCACTCATCCATTTTAATTTTAATGTTATTATACAAAAAAGTCATTTAAAAACCAATTTAATTATTTTGTTTTATATAAATATAAGTTGATATAAAGATGAAAATATTTTGTTAAATATTAAAATTATATTTTAAAATATTAATATATTAATAATAATGTGTATTACATAAATAAATATTTGTTTTTTTAAATCAATTATGAATTAAATAAAAGATGAACATGAAATAATAATTGACTTTATATAAAATTATATATGTATATTTGTGTAAAATATATTTTTGTAATATTATGATACAAATGTTTAAGTATAAAAATACATTTTCAGATAATATATTAAATATTTTATATAAATACACATTTATATACTATAAAGATAATATATTTTATTGCATATAAAATGATGCATTTTAGATATAAAAACAAATTATTATACAAGTGATATTTATTTTATTTATATATATATATATATATATATATATATAGTTATATATAGTTATGTAATATACAGATATAAAAAAGAAAAAATATATAAAATTATAAATTTATATTGATGTATTATAATAAATGTAAAGCAATTGTTATTATAAAAATATGTAAAATATAAAAATAAGTTATTCAATACAAAAAAAGTTCTTATTTTATATAAATGCTTTTTTTAAGTCAACTTTTTATAGCACTTTTCTACTTTTTTCAACACAGCTTTACAGAGAAAACTGGAAAATGATGCAGCAAAGTTTGTTTTGGCTGTACAGCAGCTCTAGAAGAGCAGGACAATAATATTAATAATATTGATGAATATTAACAAGTGTCTCAGACGTAAGCAAGTCAGAGGCGACAGTGGCAAGAAACCCAATCTCCATCAGGTTTCTCAAAAGAAAAAAATGAGTAAAAAAATCCTTGCCTCTTTCAAGGTTTCACTGGGAAATATGTCACATTGCATAAGTTAAATGTGCCATGAAAGTCATGTTTTAACTTTTAATTCTGGTGACAAAACTCTTTAATTTAATATTCAAGATTCAGTATCATAGAAATGTTTTCTGCACCAGCAGCCATATTATTAAATATTTGTGAATGCATATTTTGGGAGATTTTGCTCAGAGAGGAAGTGCTGTTTGTTTCAGCTGGTGGAAAGAGCAGAGTTCGCTGATATGATCAGAGAGGATGCTGGAAACGTGGCCGCCAGGCAGGAAACTGATTCCATCCCTCTGGTGGACGAGATCCGTTTCCACATCGCCAGCAATGTTCAGACGTACAGCGAAATCGAGGAAGCCAACCAGAAACTCTGCGCCCTGGAACTCCTGCTGGCCAGTATCGGGCTGGAGTGCTGAAAAAACAAAAAGGAACTTGAGGTCGGAGCGGTACGCTGAATGATTTATGAAATGTTTATTATTATTATTAAGTGCTTTACATGCGCAAATAATCTGTAGCAAACTCGCATCACATTAGCAGTAACAATCTAAACCAAAACATGGACATATACTGTTCATTCTTCCAGATGCATCATGTTCCTGATGTAGCAGCATATTTTATAAACTTTACAGGAATCTTGTTGTGAAGTGTTCTGGATGCGGAGTCAAAACAATGATAAATAATAAATAGGTTTAGCTGTTACATCACCGAATATGATTTGAGTCAATATTTAATGAAAGATGAGGCAATCTCTTTTGGAATTTTTTATTTACATGCATTTATGAATAGGCGTGTATTGAACGTGGTCTCGGAAGAATTTGAAGGTTTTAAAAAGACTGATAAATAGTCTTCCATATTTGATCCGACAATTAAATGACAAAAGGACTTGCGTTTTCTCTGGTGTTTGTGTGATAATTTGCCATTTATTAAGAGCAAATGATTATTTATGCCTCTAAATGTGCGTTCACTCACAAATGTATCTTCCAGCGCTGATATAGAAGTTTCTCAGCTTTGCATCCACAGGAAAGACTTCTGCTAATGTGCATGCAATATTTGCATTCAATATCAATATTATAGTCCGGAAATGTCCTTAAGATTTCTCCACCTAAACATTTTTGGCTTGTGCTGTTCTTTTCCCTGCATTGCTTTTATTTTATTTCATAGCCATATTTTATTTATTCAATTTTATGCTGGTCTTAAAGTGTCACGTCTTCACGATGTGGTTTAAATCATCAGCGTTATCCTTCGCTCACTTCCATAGCAGCACTTGAGTGTGTGTGTGTGTGTGTGCGCTTGTGTTACTGAACCGGTGCTCAAGAGACTTGTGTATGAACATTTATGAATGTCAAAGACGTGAAATATCTGTTTATGATCGGATGCGTTGCAATTTCCTTTCGTATGATTTATGGGTTGGATATTGTGACTGAATGAGATGTAATGTAGATAGGTGAGAAAAAATAAATATTATTTAATAATGTATTACTTGAGGGTGTTTGATTTGACTTTACAAAAGTATTTCTCCATTTAAAAGTTTTCCAGCTCTGAATTCAGTTGTGTCTGTGTCCGGTCATCTTGATTGCTATGTTCTTAAGTTGAAGACAGAATCCTGAAGCCCACGTGTCTGTGCGATGTGTCACACAGCTTTGGGTTTTTTCTCTGGGCTGTGCACATTTATGCCTTTGTTTGAGTGTTTGAGGCATGGTGTCTGGATCCTGATACTTTGGTCTAGTTTTGGTTCTGTTTTGGTGTTGGGCCTTCAAGCCTTCAAGCTATTTTTTTGCTTTGAAATACGAGTAAATATTTGAGATACGAGCAGCTGAGAGACGTGGATATGTCGCTACTGTATCGTCTGTCTCGAAGGTAAGAACTCGTAATTAAAACCACATTTTATTTTATATCACAGGAATCCTTATATACTACAATTTTGTGTGTGTGTCTGAACTAACATTAACTGGTTAATAAATGCTGTGAAAATACATTATTCATTGTTAGTTAATGCACAAAGTAATATGAACTTGGGCTGTCAAATAAATGAATTGCGATTAATCTCATTTAACATAAAATGTGTGCTTATAGGATGTGTTTGTGTATACATACAAACCTTTATGTTGGATGTGATTAATCAATTTGACAGCACTAATATCAACATATTAGACCTTATTGTAATGTTACCAGTATTTATTCATGTTATGTCATATTCATGTGTTTTACCCCAAAATACTATAGACAAATTTCTGATTTTTTCCAAGTCTGAATGAAAGAACAGCCTAAATGTTCAATGTGGTTTCTGGTGTTTGGAAATATCTGACAGATCTTTGATTTATAGGATGCTTTATTAATATTGTCCTGCACGAGGAGCTCAGTATTAATGCAGGACTCCAACAGAGATCGTCATTTCCCTGAAGGACAAACAGTTATCTGATAACATTTCAAATTGTCTTAATTACTGTTGGGTTTTCGTCACACGTTTATGTCATTAAGGTCAAAGGTTTCGTAACTGAATGTCTCCAAATCTTTTCATACCAGTAACTGAATGTCTCCAAAGTTTGTTCATATCAGAATAGCTGGATTTCCATCGTCTTAAAGAGATAAAAACATATGTTTAATGTACTTGTTTATACCAGAGATGAAATGTGGAGCTTTAGCATCGATAGAACTAACAGAAATTGTTCCTTCCCATTTCTGATAGCTTATAAAACTCTGCAAACTCATTTAAAATTCTTGTTTGCTGGAGTTTGTTAACTTGTCAAAGGATGGTGCGAGGCTTCAGTCTGGGTTTTCATGTTTCTCCAGGCAACGGGAGGCAGAATTACCATGACAACTGAGTCAAGTGCAGGATGAAGGCCTGTTAGAGCAGCATTGCATTTATCTGACATCTATCATATAAAAACTGTGCGTGTTTGTGTGACTCCCTGAGTCATCCTCGATAGAGACACGCCATGAATCTGTAGTGGTGGATCTTTAGTGTGAGGATCCTAACTAGGTCTCCAGTGATCTCACCGCTCGGTTTAAACCTACACCCACAAAGATCTCAGCAGCAGAACCATTACAGCACCCACTTCACAGCACGGCCAGATCTGATGATGTAATCTCACATCATACGAGCAGCTTCAGGAGCAACAATAAAACACCAAACTGACTGAGGAAGACAATGCCTTCAAATTATACCTTTTTTGTCTCTTGGCATAAAATATACATTATAGATCATTACATTGACACTCGTAAATATATGTCGTAAATACACATGTAAGGACGGTTAAAACTGTCTGAATGTGGGATCGGTGGGACGTACAGTAGCTTATAGACCGACTGTGCTTTTATTCAGCAGGGTTGCATTAAATTGACCAACAATTTCATTAAAGACTTTAACATTATTTTTAAAAAAGAAAGAAAAAAAGTAGGCTATTTTAAAAGAATGCTGCTTTTTGACCTTGAATCCTGAAAAAATGAACCTGTTTCCACAAAAGTAGTATATAAATTAAATATTAAGCAGCACAACTCTTTTCAACATTGATAATAATCCTAAATGTTTCTTGATCAGTAAATCAGTAATGATGGTGAAAATTCAGCTTTGCATCACAAGAATAAATTATATTTCACAATGTATTCAAATAGAAAGCATTTATATAAAATTGTAATAATATTTCACAATATTACGGTTTTTTTTTTTTTACTGTATTTTTGATCAAACAAAATGCACCATTTCTGAGCATAAGAGAAAAATATTTAAAAAAATCTTACAGACCCAAAACATTTGAATTGGAGTAATGAATGTAATATTTCTTATATTAAAGTGTTTAAGAGTCCAGATACTTCTTGGGACGGGGTTAGAGATTTTTCAAGTTTCCCTGACATACAAATACCATGGTAACCGTGTTTTCTGTCAAAATGAAAGGAGAATGGCATGCAGGTCAAAGTCTGACAAGTACGCAAATATCCTACTCAAATATTAAACAAATATATCCAAAGTGTTGCATGTGTTTTCTCCAGCAGTTTAGTGTGGGTTATATAAACACTGGCAACAGTAATTCAACACCGGGAGTTTTGTTGTTATACTGATGGTTTCCACAGGCAGAAAGCTGAGCATTCATTCCCAACACATACTTTTCCAGCTTGTATTATATCCTTCCAACAGTCTATGATTATCATTCAGTATTATCATAAATATTAAGCCACTTAATAAAATACTGTGGATGAAAAACAGTCCAAAGTAGCACGTTCACACATTTCCATTTTTGGTTTTCTATCTTATGAAAGGAACTGAAGAAAGTATTAATTACAACTAGTTTTAATCTGTTCATTTTCTTTTTTATAGGTTTAATCACACGTCAAATTCTTTCCAAGCACCCTCTGGGGGTTCATGTACCCCTGGTTGGGAATCACTTCTTTAGAGTGTTTCCAAGAATGAAGCCTATTTCCTGCTGCGATCACAGCATTGTTGGAAAATTGATGCGTCTTAGTTCTCCTGCATGGTTTAAATCAAGAGCCAAATCAAGTTTTGCTGGTCTATATACATTCTTTAAAAAAAAGTGTGCTTCTTTTATCCTTTTTTGTTGTTGTTACGTTTTCAACATTCTTTGGTGTGTAATGTTGCTGTTTGAACATGAAAAATGTCTGCAAAATTCTAAAGTACAAAGTCACTCCAGTGGGAGATTTTCTCTATATCAGCATGTTTCATTCATTGACAATCATAAACATTCACCACGCTATCTATAGTCAGCTTGCTGATGATTCAGGAATTTTGGTCAAATACAGGCTATTTTTGCTGTGTATAATATGCTTCAAATACACACAATATGCTTCACTACTTTAATGATAAGACAAGGTGGTTGTGGAAAAACATATAAAGAACAGCAGTGATAGCAGCAATCGTTCTCCTCTTCACCATGTTTAAAGATGATGGCCCGCCCATCTCGGCCACATCCCTGAACATAGGCGGAGTTTCACTTTTGTGCTTGGGGGGGCACCAACCGGGCCAGCCAGACCACGAGCTCAGATTTTTTTAATATCATATTTATATATTATTCATTCTACATATAAAATACATTTACAATGAACAATGACTTTATACCAGTGCTTCTCAATTATTTTTCTGTCACGCCCCCCTAGGAAGAGGTAAAAATTTACCTCCCCCCATTTTGGAACTTTCGCCTTATTGTTTCCATGGCAACGCGTCATGCTTGTCACCTGACATACCGCAGTACAAAAAGCGCTGTATAATAGATCATTCAAAATAGTCACCAACTTTTTGGCTCAACTTGTTGAAACCTAAAAGAAATCTTATGTGGTTGAAAACACTGAATAGTTGTGATAAATGACAAGCTCTGAACGCGTCTATTTTTTGGATCAGTGCCAGATATCGCGTGAAAACACGTGTGAATTTAGTGGTTGATCACGTGACACACATGTACAGCGTTGTGATCGTACATGTCAAAGGATGGGAGGACGGTTATCTAAACTTCATTTCTGCTGCTCTTGTTCAGTGCAAGAAAACATACTCCCTGGCAAAAAAAAGCATGTACCCCAGGGTTACGCGCCCCCCCCCCCCCCCCCCCCCCCCCCCCCCCCCCCCCCCCCCAGGGGGTTCTTCCTCGTTCCGATTAAAGTTCATAAACAGCCTCCCTTGACCTGTCATAGAACTACTTCAGACATTACAATATCTTACCTAATGCAGAAGAAGCCGCCTCTTTTTCCGAGATGCGTAGATGTCCACTGTCTTCTCTTCTGATAGATTTGACACTTTTAGTATTGGATTTATTAAAAAAACGACTAATGTCCATTTTGTTTATTCAGCGCGTAAAACAGAACGAGAAGAGCGTCCACTCACTTACCGCGATACTTTGAGATTCGCAAATCGCAGGAGAATGTAATAAAGCTACAGTAATTAAAAATTAAATACAGTAATTAAAAATTAATTAGCCATATCTTACTCATTCTATACACAGAACTAATAAGATAAGACAAATAAAACGAGAAAATATGAATTCTGTAATAACAAAAAAATATTTAAAGCACAAGGCAGGCATTAATTGGATCTGGTCTGGGGGGGCAGTGCCCCCCCCAGCCCCCCCCAAACTCCGCCTATGTCCCTGAACTTCCCAGTGGTAAATACGACTTGAGAGGGCGTTCAGGTTAAATTTTTAACTAGAAAACTCATTTACGATAATCGAAGATAAGCAGTGAGTTGAAAAGCCTAACCCTAAACACACTAAAAGCATTTGACCAACCATTTCACACATTTCACAACCATTTCACCAAGCATTTCACACATCCTAGTCCAGTCGACCAATCAGAGCACAATGTGCTTTTCGGAAGGAGGGGCTTCATAGACAGGAACTAAACTAAGCGTTAATGTAATGTGTTTTCTGAATATTCAAGCATGAACGCCTATAGTAGAACCCAAAAACTAAATTAAGACTTTGAAAAAAGGCATAATAGGTCCATTTTGTGTAACACTTTCATCTTTCAAGAGTCATAAAGTATGTTTACAAGCTCTTTAATTCACACGATTTAATCCAAACAAAAAATGAGAAATGCAACTAAATTAATTATTGAATTTTTAAAATGATCCCAAGATGTTGAAACCCTGACAGAACCCTGTAATGTTCTATATAGAGTGAACACAATCTCATTGGCAACATTTTGGTGAATTGGTGGTTTGTGTGTGTCAGCGTGTGAATGAAATCTCTCAGTATCCCCCAGCTGCCCTGTGACACAGAGTGCATGTGAGACTGAAAGAGGCTTACTGAGGCACCACATGACTCTTCCCATACTCCACCTGCTTCACATGTCAGTAAAAGTAGAGCTCAAACACTTCACAAAAAAAAATCTCTTTATCAACATGACTAAAGCAAATCCATGCAGACACATGACACCGGGAATATAATGCACGACTAATGACAACTTGAATAATTCACAAGTAACAAGTGCTTTGCAAACCGCTGTTTATAATTCAATTGAATGCAAGCAAACGCTGCACAAGAGATCTCATCACATGGAAATCTCAGCGTTACACAACCCTTTAGAGCACCAAATACAGCTGGACTCAGCACTCTGGGGCTGAGCTGATTTACAGGTATTATTTTGGCATGGATAAAAAAAAACCTGTTCCATTGCTTCGTTCTTTAATCTCCTCCTGGGTGACCAGAGGCTCCAGAGACCAGCAAGGAAACCTGGCAACACATTATACAGACACGCTCGCAGCCCGGCACACAGAAAAGTACTCAAATGGGAACTATTAGAAGTCTTGTTTACTTCAACATGGTCTTAATGCAGATATTTCAAAGTGCCTCTCATGGAAGAAAAGGAGAAATAATGACATAAAAGTCAAGTTTCAAATAATTTAAGAACATAAAAATGAAAGAGGAAACTATCCGAAACTATCCAAACAAATATTCATATAGAAATAAGAATTTTGCTGCACTAATGTCTTGATGGGGATTAGCATTATAGGAATCTGAATTAAAAATATTAGTTGCGCAAATTCTGCATTAATTTTGTATTTTCATAGATGTATGCTTTCAAAAGTTTATTGGAAAAGAATATAAAATACAACTATAAACATGATAATTGGTTAAGGGTAAGTTACTTTACCATAAACAGTGCATGTCAATTTAAGTTGGTTAATATATTAATATTATTTAAATATATATACATTGATGCTATAATCAGCGTATTTTGATGATTCAAGAAGTTTTTTAGATCCGACGGGAGACATTTATATTTTAAAATACAATGCATGTCATTTTAAGTTTGTTGATATATTCACATGATATCATTTAAATATTAAATATACAATTATGAGCTGCATAATAAGAGTATTCTGACCCTATTATTTACAGTAAAAATGTGTATTTTAAAAAGAAATGCATGACTTTTTAATACATAAAAAAACATAAACATTTCTTGATACATGAATAATGTATATATGAAATACAAATATTAATTTATTCATATTCATTTGAAAATGAAATATACAATTGAGCTTTATTATGTATAATTATAGTGGCAAGTATTTACTGTATAGTGTCTATATTTTTAAAAGGCACAGCATTTAATATTAAATTGGTTTATATATTAAATTTTACACCACTTAATAAAGACAAATATAATTATATGCTGTAGAATATGACTCTTCAACAAGTGTATGAGATAGCTAAGCCACGAAGTTCTTGCATTGATATATATATTATATAATATTATATATTATATAATTAGTTAATTTATAATAAGATGAAATTAGCTAATTTAATAATTGACAATCTTTTCAACAGAACTGAATCCACACTAAACTGACTTTAGCTGAACAACAGCCGGAATGCATCATTTTCCTGTTATCACTGTAAAGCTGCTTTAAAACAATCTGTATTGTATAAATAAAGGTAACTTCGTACATTGGATATATTGTTTCAAAAGTATATAAACTCACATGTGTGCATTGACAGATTAAACCATGCAGGGCATGTACAACACCCATGTGAATGTATGTGGGAAAAATAATATAAGCAGCGCGAGTCGGCCGCCCCGTAGTGTAATGGCCGCAGCTCACACCTTTGACTAACATCCTGGTGAGTGTGGACACACGGACAGACCATCTGTCTGCAGACAATCACACACACACATGTCATAGCAAAGCATGCATTTGGGTGAGCAATCTCTTTATTATATTCTATGGCAAGAGCAGAAATGTTCTGCAATAGCCTGAGCTTCATCTTCAGTTTTCAAATGCCACAAAAATAGACCTTGATATCTGTGTCAGTATGTGACCTTTGATTGCGATCATGCAGTCATAAGATTTTATTAAAGCAGATTAGAAAAGGAGAGAGTAGGACATGTGAAGGCATCGTGGCGTTATGGAAAAACACCACCAAGGATCACAATCCTTTGGCTTTGCTGTGATTGGCAGACACGTTTAGCTTAGCATTGTTGTCATATCAGAGTTTGGACACGCCACCCAACCCCCTCTTTCTTTCTTTTTCTTCTTTCTCTTTCTCTAAGTTCATTCCAAAGCTTTGAGTCTAGGTAGATTATCCCCTCACAAGGCCATTGACCACTACGTGACCTCACTTTAGCACTACCTATATCAGGAGATTTTGCTTTAGCATGACAACTTGGGGGGAAAAAACACCTTGGAAATGATTTATTGTTTGTCAGTCATCGAGGTCTTATGATGAAAAGGTATGCATCCATTGCTGTTAGCTTTTTAGTAGTGACGAGCAGTGGTCTCTGTCTTTATTCACAATGCGCATGCGCAAGATCAAACTCGCATTGAGATGTAGAAATAAGAGCGTAGAAGAGCAATCAAACATGATGAGTGTCCTTAAACGGGCGGGGTTTATTGTCCAAAAGCTTGCATTTGCATTGGTCGGTTTGAATGGGCCATATATTTAAACTCCTTTTTCAGGATCGTTATTCAGGTATAAAGTCTTGAACACAACACCACGTGACACCTGGTCCTTTCCTCTTCGCTGGTAAACACGGACTAATCACAGTCGTTTGTGATTTACTGGAGGAATATTTTCGAGAACTCATTTTCTAGAATTCGCTTGAAACGAATTGCATTATTATCTTTGAAAGCTAACAGATTTAATCGTGTTTAAAATGTATTTAGCGAGAAAAAAAAACAACAACAAAAAAACACATTGTTTGAACGAGAATCGACTTAGGCTTCAGCTTTCTGTGCCCCCTGGTGGTAAACTCTTTTTTTTTTCTTGGTTAAATTTACCAAGCAACATAATTGCCACCCAATGGCGCGACGCTCGCAACGCTCGCGTGTGCGTGTCTCTTTAAGAAACACTCCTGTTGCACGAGAGCCTGGTGTTTTTCCACTCTCACCGTTATTACATGCGCTCCCATATAAGACAGAAATCGGGGGGAGAGGGCGTAAAGATTATTTCCTTGCTTTGAAGCCTCAGCACAAGAAGACAAAAGAACAAGAGACGCACTTGAGCAATAAATTGCATTGTCAGGTGAGTGACACCTTGCACCTATCCGGACAGTGGAGGCGCATCTTTATGTGTGCAATTGATGTATGCTTCTTTTTTGGGGGGTCTAAGGTTGATATATGTTTTTTCTTATTAAAATATATATGCATAAAAATTCAGTATGATTTGCATCTTTGACAAGCATATTTTTTTATTTGTATATTTAAACCATTTGCTTTATGGTCCTGATTTAAATTCAAATCACCAATTCCAATTAGAAAATAAGAAGTTATTTTATTGATTTTTTAAAATAATGCATTATCCCAGGTCTCTGGCATTGCATTGTGAAAGCTTTGTGTCTTAGTTGTTCTTTCTGCCTAAGCTCGCTCACGGGCTTTTACAAGCTCAATGTCATTAAATATTAAATGCAATCAATTTATTTTAGATGCACCGTAATTAAAGCAGAATTTTAAGTAGTGGTTAACAGTGTACCAGTCTAATACATATCAGTAAAACCTTGTGACTGACAGCACCCTCAGGACCATCGCAGAGCATCACAGGGTGCTTTAACCCGTCAGGAAAATGTAGGTTAATGTGCATTTATTCTGCACAGCTCGTGCATACAAACACTGGCACCGCTGGAGATAGATCGCTCTCAAACATATCATGTGGGTTCGTGTAACACCGACACAATCACACAGACACAATGTAGGTTATTGGGACACAGTTACAATTTTAACTTCTTATCATATGCCATTCGGCTTGGTGCGGTAAATGCAGTGTTCATGTATGATTCTGGCTCATGCATTGTCTGTGTTTGTCATGCAAACTTGCATTAAAAACTTGTTAAGGGAATTATAATATATTCCGAATCCGTAGCAAGGGTTTCCGAATTGAATATGCTCAAAAATGTAATTTCCTCGGAGCGCGCGCCGGAAAATTGGGGCACGTGCGGGATATGATTCAGGTTTAATTTGAGATCAGACAGGTTTAGTTTTTAAATGCATCACATGCATGAGAAGACATTGCCATACACTTGATTATGATTGTCATATTCATATATTTCAAAGAATACAATGATATTACAGTTTGATATAGAAGTGCCATGGTACAATGAACAAAAAAGATTCTATATATAATTTCCTTTATATATATATATATATATATATATATATATATATATATATATATATATATATATATATATATATATATATATATATATATATATATATATATATATATATATAATATAGTGATATAATTGAACAACTGGTTCTATTTGATTCCTAACCTTTAATGATGTTGCACAAAGTTTTGTAAAGTGTTTTGCTCTTGCTTTAAAAGATAAATCACTGTAGGAATGACGAGACAACAATGAACAAACATAGTAGTGTCTGGCCTTCCATTATTAATGATGGCGTTGTCTTTTGTGTTTATAACATCCCATTTGCTTTATGAGTTTCCTTTTTTGGTGTTCAAGTATAAATGAACGTTAGAGCATTAAAGCTTAATTCATCCCCATTCCACATACTTTGTCTATTTCAGTACATACAATATTATGTTTCATATTTGATTGTTAGTATACAGAGTGTAATTTATAACCTTTCAAACAGCTGAATATCCAGATACGGTTAAGTCTCAGCTGTCTGTAGTTGTGGCCTTCTGATGGATGGTCTCATTCTTCTCTGGGTGATTAAACATTCATTTGCATAGCTTGTTTTGATAATGAGCTATGAATGTTTATCTACATCAAGGCTGATGAGAGGTCTGGGCATGTTTAGAAGGTCTTTATTGGGGTCAAGGTTGAAAGCGGCTGATGGTAAACATGCAGGATTTCTTTGCTCATGGCCACAGCAATACTTGGCTCAATGGCATTTGACTGAGTCTAGCGTTTCAGTGTGCAATTGAGGATCTGACTCGGACAAATCTGTAAAGCCCCCTTTATTTTTTATAGCGCTTTATAAAATATCAATAGTTTCAAAGCAGCTTCACAGCATTAACAGGAAATGAATGATGCCGCAGTAGTAAGACGTAGTGTCATGATTCAGCTCATGTTGATTCAGTTCAGTTCAATAACTGTGTCAGGGTGTGTTCACACTAGGGGTTAAACCACATTATGGGCGCGAAGCATCATAAGCCATAAGCTGGACTTGATTAACACAGGAAGTGTTCGGCAACGCAGGTGGAGCACTGCATTTTGGGATCTGTAGTTTATTGTGTTGCCAGCGCTTCATATCGCTGGGCCATTAATAAAATGATTATTTTATTAATGGCCGGACATAATTACACGCCGGGCCGGATGTGGCCCGCGGGCCTTGAGTCTGACACCTATGCATTAGAGACTTAGAGATTGCGTGTGAATTCATATTACCCCTGGCAGCATTGCTCTACTAATATTGAAGCTGTGGGTTTTAGTTACTAAGAAATACATGCTAGAACTTCTCAATTTCTAAGCTAATTTATTGTTAAATGACAGAACAGTGTTGACAACACATTTCTGCGCTGCTGAATGTTTCTGTGTGCTTGATCTGCATGCCAGTGTCTATATATGTATGTGTGTTACAATGCAGCAGTACGTTAGTTTAGAACTGCGAATAACTTGCGTGTACAATAAGCTGTTTAACACGTGCATTCATCCGATCAATATTGAGCATCCAGATGGTATAATCAAAGATATTTTGTGGAGCACTATCAGAGTGTGCATTAATTTGTCACTTTAACTATGGACACGGAGCGTAAAAGCGGACTTCTATAGTGCCCTCTGTAGGCCATGATCAGTCTGTGCAACCTGTAGTTCACGCTTGAATTTTTTTCTCTTGATTCTTTTGGTCTGGAATAAAAAAAGTAGCAAGCAGGCCGAGGCCGAGAGCCTCGAGAACGGCACGAGTGTTACTGAGCATCACCTGCGCGCCACACCGACCTCGAGTCTCACGAAAGGAGAACCGGCCCTGGACTATTTTGTGTTGTATTTTGTTTTTGTGCGTGTGGCACTCGTCCGTGAGCTTTACTTTAGTTTAGTGTTTATTTTCTTTATAACATTAAAGCTGTTGAACATTCGCCAGTTCCTGCCTCCTTTTCCACTGATTGACAAACCATATTACAAACACATTTAGGGTGAGTTCACACTTGGCAGGATTGATTCGATTAAAGTGAACTCTGGAGCGATTGCTCTGTTAGTGCGGTTCATTTGTGTAAGTGTGAACGCTGCCATTCAAACCCTGGTACACTAAACAAGCGGACCGAAACGCTGAAAAGATGGTGCCGCTTGGTGCAGTTCGAATGAAATGTACGCCTCAAGATGCGACCCTAAAAGGACAGAAGGCTCAAGCATACCCTTTTTAACCATCACAGTTTGGTTCAGGCATGAGAACCGCATCACAGCGCATCTCGGTTTGTGTGTAACAGAGGGATTCCTGCCTCTGTTTTGACTCTCTCACACATTTTATAAGCTCTTCACAAGTTCTCAGCTGGTCAAAACACCATCATATGCAGCAACACACATGCAGCGAGTGCATTTATCCCAGAAAACTGCATTGTTTTGGATGTACAGTAAGTTTGTGCATATTATTTTAATTTTTTTGTTGTCTTTATAAAATATACACATTTGTCCACGTTTGTACTTTATTTTCATAGTTAGACTTTTATTGGAGGTGATGGAGATTTTAAAAGCGAGGGGTTTGGCAACACAGTAACAATGTCGATGTTTATCAGTTTTGGAGGACATAGTGTCATTATTCAACTCAATTCATTTCAAGATTATTATTATTATTATTATTGTTATGATGTTTTGGTGATCTAACTTTTCGAGCCCACACACCAGAGGAATGTGAAGGCGGACATCTCAGTGTTCGTTTGGCACGGTCGTTGACATGGCTTACAATAAATAATGACACACTGCTTGTTGTTCAGATCAAATTACAGAATGTTTGTGATTTAATGGTTTGTCAGAATGTAATTATTTAAATAAAAAAACGCAAGCTACATTGGGACTCAAAATAAAATTCACAATCAAAACAGAATGAATAATTTTCATCATTCAGCTCACCAATTAAATCTAAATTGCAGATGATAACGATCTTTTCATAATCTCAAATCATGCTGGAGAACCTGATCATCAGGTTTCGCTCATGTTGCTCCAGCGCTGCCGTCAGTAAAGCAAAAGAGAGACATTTTCAAATTCATATGTATTTTCAACTCAACTTTCATTATGCTGATCATTAAAAACATTTCTTTCCTATCCGTCCAGGCTTCTGTAGAAGGTCTTGTGCTTAGAGAACTCCTGATACATTCTTAAAAATAAAGGTTCCCCAAGGAGAAAGGTGAAGAGTTCTTAAAAGAACTATTTTTTCTAAGCATCAAAGACATTCTCCACTATAAAGAACCTTTTGTGCAACGGAAAGGTTCTTCAACCATCAATGCCTATAAAGAACCTTTATATTTTAAGAGTGTGGGGAGAAAAAAAGCAATATGTTAATAACCTCCTGCTTATAAAAAATATAGTAGAAAAGGACACTGGCCAACTCGGACACATGTAATAGAGTGAGCTATTTTATCAGCATCCGTGTTTGAGCTGTCAGTGTGAGTTTCGAACAGGATATCAGAGTGTAGGACAGGCTTCTCGGCTTCCTGCCAGCCTGACTCTCGTTTCAGAGCTCAAGTCTTGCTCTGATTAAAGACAGGCCGTGAAACACTGCTTTGCTGCAACACTATCCAGGGGTGGTTGTGTGAAAGCGCAAGCATTTAAACGTTTCCTCTATTCACACTTTACATGAAACCAAATCTTAGTTGCATACATGTTTGGTTTCGAGGCTACTGTGTTATTGAAATGTTTTTCATACGCTTTGAGCAATCAGCATTGAGATATGGGGATTTTTTGGAGCTCTAGATCTGTCTTATATAACAGTGCATGCAGTGCAGTGTCTCAGAGGATGTTATTTTATAACTCAATTTCTGCTTATTGTTACTTATTCTTTCCTTATGGGTCTTCTTAAAGGATTTTCAGCTCAAACACACACACACACACACACACACACACACACACACACACACACACACACACACACACACACACACACACATATATACACACAGGCATTTATGATGCACTACTTTTAAGATTTTTAAATTGTTTCTTTTCACCAAGGCTGCATTTCTTTGATCAAAAACACAGTAAAAACAGTAATGTTGTGATTATTGATGTTGTTGTGATTATTGATTATATGTTGATAATTCTGTTTGAATATGCCTTTGAAGGTAATTTATTCCTGTATTTTCAGCATCATTACTCCAGTCTTCAGTGTCACATGATTGGAAATAATTCTGATATGATGATTTGCTTCTCAAGAAACATTAAATATATTAAATAATAAATTAATATAATACATTCAAATAAATAGATTAAAATATAAAAAAATATTTAAATAAAATAAATAATAAATTAATGCATTTTATATAAATATATTAGTTTATTTATTGTAATAATTTTCATGCATTTATTTTGTGCATCAGTGTTGAAAACAGTTGTGGTGCTTAACATTTTTGTGAAAACCATGAAACATTTTTTCAGGATTCATTTATGAATAGAGTATTTTCTTTTATAAAATTATAAATGTCTTCACTGTGACTTTTGATGTAATATATTCTTGCTTAGTGTTAACTTCTTCAAACGTCTCTATAAAACCTTTGATGGGCAATTCTCAACCCTTTCCTCTCTCTCTCTCTCTCTCTCTCTCTCTCTCTCTCTCTCTCAGTATGGCACAGAAGGAGAAGTTACAGTGTCTCAAAGATTTCCATAAGGACACATTGAAGCCGTCTCCTGGTAAGAGTCCCGGCACGCGTCCGGAAGACGAGGCGGAGGGCAAAGCACCACAGCGGGAGAAATGGGCCAGCAAGCTGGATTTCGTGCTCTCTGTGGCCGGTGGTTTTGTCGGTTTAGGCAACGTTTGGCGTTTCCCGTACCTCTGCTACAAGAATGGCGGAGGTGAGTGTGTTTCCGTGTGTAAAATGACAACAAAGATAACACTTTTCAGTCTTTGTGTGCTGTAAATAGCTGCTAATGTCACATGCAAACATGAGCGTGTGACATTAATACCTTTGAGCTCATTGCAGAATATTTTGTGTACAAATTTGTTTCGGTTCTTAAATGGCAGAACAGTCTTTTAGTCTGACCTGACCTTCAGTTCAAATATGAATGTATTGTATTTTGTGCTGTAAAACTATACTTCATACGTTAGAATTGATATACTATTTATGTTAATAATAATAATTATATTTATTAATGATTTGAATTAGAATTTATATTTATATTTTCTGTTTTATTAATTTTGTTTTGTCAGTATGTAATTCATAATCTTTATTTTTATTTAAGTTCTTTCATTTTTTTGTTTTAGTTATTTGCCAAGGCAATATTTTTAATTTTTCAATTAAGTTTTTATTTTGTTTTTATAGTCTTACATATACCATGGTCTGTCTAAATACTCAATTTGAATGTGTTTTAATGTGGAACTCACTGACGTCTGTTGTAAATGCATTATTGGAAAAGAAAGTTAATTTTTTAATACCTCCTTTAAGGCAATTTTCTTAGCTGTTATGGGTCACCTTTCTTACCTATAGTTGTTTTCCAGGTGCATTTCTCATCCCCTACTTCATATTTCTGTTTGGCGGAGGGTTGCCCGTCTTCTTTCTGGAGGTGGCGCTCGGCCAGTTCACCTCTGAGGGAGGAATCACCTGCTGGGGGAAACTCTGCCCTATTTTCACTGGTGAGACAAATCAATGGATCAAGAGAGAGATAGAGAAAGTGAGAGGGGAGAATGAGTCAGGTCTGACTTTGAAGATATTTAACTAGTTACCCACGGCAGCTTCGACCAATCAACATGGTCGTTACTGTGATGCGCTTCGAGTCTGATTGGCTGCTGAGGCGGCTCGTTAACCTGAGCTGTTTTCAGCATCTGCTGTGATTGCTAAGCAACACTAGAAGATGCAGTGTTCTTTTCAGACGTCGTTGTGTTCTGATCCTGCATGCGTGTGAGCAGGATGCGGGTCACTCACTCATACACACACACACACACTCTACATGTGTGCTTAATTCCCCATCATTTGTTTGCTTTCCGCCGCTCTCTGCTTTAGAGTGCTCTGACTAACACCCCGCTCCGCATTTGGACATGTATTCTGATCTCCATGGCAACAGCCGTGAGAGGTGACCTGAGATGTTTTCAATGGTATGTCCTCCGGTGCCGCTCAGAGATATTCTGCTCAGGAGCCAAAATGGAGTGGTTGTGTTAGGAACGGCAATGATTTGATGAGAAAGAACAGGGCAGGAGGTGTTTCTTAGAGCAGGGCATCTACTTTTTTATATGGTGTTTTCATGGATTAGGACCTCATTAATACTGTGAAAAAATGTATATTATACAATTGTAAAATATACAGCTTCGATAAAGATTGTTTTTATTAATTTATTGAAATAAAATTAAGTTTTTTTAATTTGAATCAGTTTATTTAGTTACTTAGTTTAATCCTATTTTTACATTTCTTATTTATTGAAATCGAATGTTTTTATTTATGTAGCTACATAAAAGCACTTGATCAAAATAAATGCATGAAAATGATTAAAATAAATAAATAATAAATTAATGCATTTGATTATTTAAATACATTTTTTATTAATACATTTGAATAAAATGCATTAATGTATTATCCATTTATTTTATTCAAATGTTTTATTTATTTAATTTAAAAGTTTTATTTATTTTAATCAATTTATTTGAATGTATTTTATTCATTTATTATTTAATATATTTTAGTTATTTTTTTATACAAATATATTTATTTACATTAATTCTATTTTTATTTAACTTGTCCACGGACCGCCTAGCACTCCCTCAGTTTGATAACCCTTGTCTTAGGGGGGTATTTTTATTATTTTGGTGCCTGCCCTCTATATACACACATGCACGGGTCCGTTGCTCACGTGGCTGGGTTTTATTTGGCACATACCAGTGATATTTCTTACACCGTGAGCCCATTGTCCCCTTTCACCTAATGATTATGTTCTTAGTCTCAGCGACAGCTGACCGATCTCTCTTGAGCACACACACACACATCTACAAATGAAGTCCTGCTCTTGCGTACTCAAACGCACGTTTGGCATTCTGTTGTCAGCTGTCACGGTGAGCTCCTGGCACTCTATATCAATTATAGCATAAAACTGGCATTCAGCCCTTTGACCGCCCTCAACCCTAGAAAAATAAAATTTCAGATGCAGTTGTGTCAGAGCCAACAGGTGAAGCTTCATTGATATGAGAATAGAGTTGTTTCAGCTGTGTTTGGCTCATTAAAAGAACGAGAGCACAGTGGATCTATCTATATAAAGTCTGACTCTGTGCTCCGGTCTGCTTAGATGTGGCACCACTCCTCAGCAAGCCGCATGTTTTGAGATATCATTAACGTCTGTAACACAAAGAGTGACAAGTTACATGTCGTGCAAGTAGATTCTTGTCTTATAATTAATGACCAGCTGTAATCCTGGCAGATTAATGTTTTAATATACACTGTTAGTCCATCGGGACATTTAGATCCAGTACTGCATTAGAGATTGCTTAGAGAACGAGTTAATCAGCTGGTAGTCCAATTCAAGAGAATCTTTGGCAATTTTTATTGTTACAATGTCAGTAGTGCATGTAAATGAACAAAGTTTACTCGTTCTGTGTTTCCTAGATCGAGAAATTTCACTTTATTTGTCAGCAACAATAATAAGACGAGTCGATACCATTATGACTAAAAGTTTGCTGAGAAGTTTTTCCTACTAACGCAGAAACAGATAGCTAAACAGATTAAACAGCATTTACAGTACACTTTATAATATCTAAACTAAACACTTAAATTAAAACATAAATAAAACAAATAAATATCACATTTTATAATATTATAATTGTACTGTATATATATATATATATATATATATATATATATATATATATATATATATATATATATATATATATATATATATATATATATATATATATATATATATATATATATATATATATATATATAAAAATGCCATTCAAAAGTTTGGGGTCAGTAAGTTTTCTGTTTCATTATGATATGTATTTGAAAGAAATGGATACTTTCATTTATCAATGATGCAGTAAATTGATCAAAATTGACACTAAATACATTTATAATGTTACTCAATATTTCTATTTCAAATAAATGCGGAATCCTGAATGTTTTATCATGGTTTCCACAAAAATATGAAGCAGTACAACTGTTTTCAACATTGATATAATAATCATAAATATTTGTTGAACATCAAATCATCATTTGATAATGATTTGTGAAGGATCGTAACACTGACACTGGAGTAATGATGCTGAAAATACAGCTTTAATCACAGAAATAAATTACACGTTAAAACATATTCAAAAAGAAAATAGTTATTTTAAATAACTGTAATTGTAATAATATTTTATAATTAAATGTTACTGATCAAGAAATGCAACATTGGTGATCCATATATGTTTATATATATATGGATCACCAATGTTGCATTTCTTGATCAGTAATATATATATATATATATATATATATATATATAAAAGAAAGACCACCTCCAGAGCTTTGAACGGTAGTGTAAATAAATTTTGATATAATATGTATCGAACAGCTGGTTCAACAATTTCTGTATAATCTTGAGTAATCTCTGAAGAACTATAACAATAAGACCAGTAATGTGTATTAAGACAGTAAACAGGGTGAATGCTCTTTCCTGATGACTCGTATTGTGTATACGTGACAGGAATCGGCTACGCCTCGGTCGTGATCGTGTCCCTGCTGAACATCTACTACATCGTGATCCTGGCATGGGGTCTGTACTACCTGCTGCAGTGTTTCCAGCACGAGCTGCCCTGGGCCCGCTGCAGGCACAGCTGGAACACGCCGAACTGCGTGGAGGACACCGTCCGCAAGAACAAAACCCTCTGGCTCTCCGCCAACGCGACCAACTTCACCTCGCCGGTCACCGAATTCTGGGAGTGAGTATCGTGTGCGTAGGTGCCTCGTCCTGAGGGTGTGCGTACAGGACGGACGCTCTACGCCCGTTCTCATCACTCTGATATCGTCCGTAGGCGGAACGTCCTCAGCATCTCTTCTGGGATTGACGAGGTCGGCGGTCTGAAGTGGGAGCTGGCGTTGTGCCTGCTGGCTGTCTGGATCATCTGCTTCTTCTGCATCTGGAAAGGAGTCAAATCCACCGGCAAGGTGAGGGAGAGGACGAGAAAAGTTCACCGAAATGTCTCACAGTGACTCATTTTCATGAAGCAGGGGCGTAACCACCATTACACTTTTAGAAATGTCTACGTTTGTTCCCCCAGATTTTGGAAGAGGTCATTATTTTTAAGAGTGCAAATTGTAGCCGACCACATAAAATGACCAAGCAGAAGCTTTCAGGCAATGTGTGTGCAAAAACCTCTGCATAATTCATATGCATAATTCATATTCATATTGCTGATAGGTTTTAAAATATTCAATGTATATATTATAGTTATTTATAATATTATCCAAAGTAACTCAATTATCCTGTAATATTATATTAAATGTATAATAATATTGTCCTGTAACTCAATTCGGAAGAGCAAATTCAGATCCCTTTATCTTATTTTTGACTCAAAATTATCAGAAAGTTTGACTCCTCGTAAACACAGTCATTTGTGTCTTAAATGAACGTAAACAATTGAAAAATAAATCTGATGTGATTTTTTTATATTGGATCTGTGCATTAGGTCTTAAAGTGACAGTAACCTAATTTTCCTGCTGCTGTCTGTGTCATTAATGTTAATCGCACAACAATGTTTTTTTAGCTTTAAGAAAGATTAATTAGATTTATTTTATACAGTGAAGACTATGCAGTGTTGTTTAATAATTTAATTTATGTACTTGAAAACTGTTAGACGTATCTGAAAAACATAAAGCACTGTTTATTTAATTTGTCTCTGTTTTATTGTATTTACCTATGCTTGTAATTTGTCTGTTTTCTATGCAGATTCACTCCACTACAAAATGCCCCCAATCATTCTAGAATGATTCATTCTTTCCAAATAGAGCTATTCACTTCATCTGGTAAAATTTTCATATCGCAGTATATGTAGCAGAAAAACAAAATATCGCAATGTCAGTTTTTTCCAGTATCTTGCAGCCCTAATTTATATGAGATTATTTGATTCTCGTTTACTTGAAATACTCCAAATTATTATCAAATCAAATAAATAAAGTTTTATTTTGATGTTCTTCTTATTTCCTTTTTTATTAGAAAGTAGGAACAGGACATATTGAAGAGTAAATGTTCGATAAATTAAAAAATATTAATTTATCCATTTTAATGAAAGAGAAAGTCATTATGTTTTTAATTCTTCAGCTTTGCTTAGTTCATTTCTTTTCTATGTTTTGGAGCATAACACCATTCAAAAGTTTGTGGTCAGTAAGATGTTTCAGTTTAGAAAGAAGTGTCTTCTGCTCACCAAATGCCTTTATTTGATCAAAAATACAGTAAAACCGAAATATTATTACAGTTTAAAATAACTGTAACTGTTATCAATAACTTGATCTGATCAAGAATACAGTAAAAAAGTATTTTGAAATTTAAAATGTTCTATTTTATTTCAAAATGTAATTTATTCCTGTGATCAAATCTGAATTTTCAGCATCATTACTCAGTGTCACATGTTCTAATATGATGATTTGTTGCTCAACAAACATTTACGATTATTGAACAATGTTGAAAACAGTTGTGATGCTATATATATTTGTGGAAACACTGACTTTTTTTAAAAGATTATTTGATGAATAATCAGTTTAAAAGAGCATAATAAATATCTGTACCTTTTAAACAATTTTCCCTGCTGACAACAAAATCATTATCATTCAAATATAATTCTTTTTTTCTTCTTTTTTAAAAATTAGTCTATAGATGAACTCCTAGCTAAGAGACATAAACTGAAAACCACAAAAAAAGGTTCAAGGTTTAATTGAAAATACAAGCACTTCATGTGAAACACCACAACTCTTAAGACATCCCAAGATAATCAAGACATTTTGTTGGTGTCACTAGATTGAGGGTTATAAGAGTCTCATTCATTAAACACAAGCAGCACTGATTTGTGTGTAAAGGAAAGAATGAAAAAGGTACAATAAATGGGCAATTTCACAAGGCTTTATTTGAGAATTTGTCGCTCTGTGGGTTTAATTTGTGAATTGTGGATTGCTTTACGTAGGTGTGTAATTATTTTATTTTCATAATGGAAATCCATGAACGCTCTGCCCTCTTCTCGCTCTGTTTGTAGGTGGTCTATTTCACGGCGACATTTCCCTTCCTCATGCTTATAGTGCTGCTGGTCCGTGGCGTGACTCTGCCTGGGGCCGCCGAGGGCATCAAGTTCTACCTTTACCCTGATCTGACCCGCCTACAGGACCCTGAGGTAGAGACACAGAGAGAAAGAAATCTTAAATCTATGTGCATTTATCTGTCATTTGAAGCAGACTGCAATCTCTCTCTCTCTCTCTCTCTCTCTCTCTCTGGAATATTTAGGTGTGGATTGATGCTGGCACTCAGATCTTTTTCTCATATGCTATTTGTCTCGGTGCAATGACATCACTGGGAAGCTACAACAAGTACAAGTATAACTGTTACAGGTGAAGGCTTGCTGTTGTGTGATAACAATTGTAAATGGATGTTTTATATGTCTATTCATTGTTTAAATATTGTGTGTGTGTTTAGGGACTGCATGCTGCTCGGATGCCTGAACAGCGGCACCAGTTTCGTGTCGGGCTTTGCCATTTTCTCTGTCCTGGGGTTCATGGCACAGGAGCAGGGCGTGGCCATCGCCGACGTGGCCGAGTCAGGTAATCCTCACGGGTCAAAGGTCACCAAATCTGCTCACAAGTCATTCTCGGAATGAGAAGAACTGAATGTCCCACTGTGGTGAAAATCACATTTTAATGTCTGTGTGGTGTTTTTATGTGCAAATTCATGTCAACACCATTGCTGAGTATTTTCTTGTTAAAATCACTACTTGTAAAAAAAAAACTACCTTGTAACCAATCACGTCACTATGCTTTCGCATATTATTAACTGTTCTATGAAACTGAGTATCAAGAGAAGCAATATAGTGGGTGTATGATATTTATCACAAAGTTATGATGAACTACATGCCGTTCTCCACTGACGTTCTGAGTTGCTCAAACCATTTCTAAAGATGCTGATTGTTAGAAGGCAGGAACATGGTTTGTGTGACATTAGCAACACATTATTGGCTTTTTGATAACATAATCAAGTAAAAGGATAATCATATGATTTACCGTTATGTGTCTGATGTTATACAGGGAGATAACATTGAGTGGATCTCTGAGCTGGAGGTGGGGCTAATTTGCATATTCATGAATCTGTGTATACTTAATGAAGCAAGGGTGTAGAGTTACATTCAAGCTATTTTAAGGCTTGAAGAAATTTTCTCCACGGAAAAAAAACTTTTAAATATGTCATTTTGGTGATTTAAAGATGAGTGTTAAGGAATACAGTTATTGACTTCAGGGGGACCTTGAAGAATGTCATCAATCGAATGTGGTATATTTTATTTGAAGCTATTTGAACAGCATTTGTGGCACATAAATATATACTCCATCACTCTATGATTGGATATGATCGGTTTTAATTAGATGTGACTGGTTCATGCGATAATTCCCGCCTCTTGATTTTGTGCGCATTCTCGATGAATGAAGAAAAGGATGGTGTTAATGGGAAGACTAATTAAAAGTAAGTAAACTATTCAGCCATTTAGATATCACCGCTTGTCACGTCAAAATCAAAACATGATGACTGTGGGGCTTTTTAGTGAGCAGTCATTACAAATGTAAAGAAATGAAAGGTACGTCTTCGTGACCAATGTTTACCGAGTTGATGACTGATGAAAATAAGTTGACTATTAAAAAGAAAACATTAGTTCACAAATAAAATACCATATTTTCCTGTATATAACCCGGGGGTTATACCAGATTTGCCGGGCTTATTAGACACTGGCAGAGAGAGAAAGCCTGTTGAGAAGCTGGATTCATTTAAATAAATCAGCTTGTGCAGATGAAACAACTGACTTAGCAAATCATAATTTGACAGTTTTCCACTAAAGTCCTGAAATTACCGTATTTTATACCAGATTTTACAATCTAATTTTTGTGGGTTATATAAGGGTGCGGGCTATATCACCAATTTTTTACACGTAATAATATTTCAATATATTTGTTACGTTCCTAAGGACGTAAGGGTTTTTTTTTGTGGTATTTTCTTTCTGTTTTTCTTTCTTGCGAGGGTTGTTATCTCTGGCGCTTGTACTGTCACTCTGACAGCTGGCGCTGATTGGTTGTCTGACCTGTCAATCATGCAGGAAGACGTGATTGGCTGTGCTGCATGAGGGCGGGCTCTTCTCATCTCATCTGATGATCAACACCTGTAGAATCGCTTCTTAACGGACGAGCTGCTGCACAGCGGGAGACACTGCTCTTTCTTTTTCTTCTGATTCTGACTTGTGTTTGTTTTATTATTGTTTGATTTTGCTCACAAGCACTGAGTACCGAGCTGAACAGTTATGGATAATTGACGTCATCAATCTATGGGTGCGGGTTATATAAAGGTGCAGGTTATGCCACCGATTTTTTTACACAAACCCCCAAAACCCTATGAGGGTGTGGATTATCTGCGTCTGCAGGTTATATGTGGGAAAATACGGTAGATTGTGATTTGGAATAACTGACAAAATGCATGAAAACACGAACTTGATGAAATGTATACGTGCTTTTAATAAATAGAACATTGAGTAGTTTGTGTAAAAATACAAATACTTTTGTGTCTCTCAGGTCCTGGTCTGGCCTTCATCGCGTATCCAAAGGCCGTTACAATGATGCCATTGCCGACGGTCTGGGCGATACTTTTCTTCATAATGCTTCTGCTGCTGGGCCTAGACAGTCAGGTTAGACCAACACAAACACACACCTACACTTAAATTAAAGGGGTAGTTTACCCAAAAATAATCCCACTCATGTCGTTCCAAACCTGGATGACTGACTTTCTTTAAGAAAAACATCTAAGACAAAGATAATCAACATCAAAAGGTAATCAGGAACTTCGTTAAGTCTCCAAAGCTATAAAAGAGCAACCTCTGAGTAATAAAAATGTCCTCTGCATGGTGTGACATATGAGAGTCCTGGTGTTGGAATGAAAGACCGCAAACATTGAGATGGTTAATCCAGCAGATCATAACTGTACAGCATAGTGTTCAGTCCTGATGTGAAACATCATCTCTTTGCGGCTGTGAGCCAGTGTTGAGGAATTACACTGCTGTATTTCAGGCTGCCTCCCACAAACACACCCTCACTCTCGCATATCACGAGACGGTGAAGTTATTCCAGTCTCATATGACTTGCTGAATAGCCAACGTGCGATGGATCACATTTCCTTTTGCGTATGTGTGTGTAAAATTACACCTACATCACACACAAGAAAACGCACCAAGAGCAACAACAGGACATAAATAAATTTGTTATTGTTATGAATGTCATTCACTCTCCAATGGGCAGTGAAAATAATTATAAACCAAATGTAGTCAAATGAGGTGGTGACCTGATCCATAAGCGTGTCATTTACATTTCTGCATTTATCAGATGCTTTTATCTAAAGCAACTTGCATTGCATTCAAGAAACACATTGACATTCTAATCAGTTCTTGCTTTCCCTGGGAATCGAACCCATGACCTTAGTGTTGCATGCACCACACTCTACTGTTTGAGCTACAGGAAAGCTTTTACCATTGTTCATTCACTATTGTTCATTCATTCAAGAGGCTTGTGCCTGTGAAGCAGTGTTGGTCTGGCAAAATATGCATTAATGAAGGTTATTGTGGTTTAAAGATGACCTTTTATGCTTTTTTACACTTTCAACATTCTTTAGTGTAATGTTGTTGTCTGAGCATAAAAAAGCTCTGCAAAGTCCCTCCAGCAGGAGCTCTCCTCTCTATCAGTGTCTGTTTCTGAACTCCCTGAAGCGCCTCCATTGTAGTCCATTGAGCTTTCGTCCGGGAACCAACACGTCACATTATTCCTTATTTAAATAATTCCCTCCTAAGGCATAAACAAAAAGGGACATGACCTTGTTGAGTTGAGTTCGTAAAGTGTTGAAACTCGCGATTGTGGTGAGGGGCGGGACATTTTCCCAAACATTAGCGTTAGTGACGGACTGCGAATGGAGGAGTTGCAACTAAATCAAGGCCAAAGTCTCATACTCTCTTGAGTAGCTACTTATTTTGAATAAGTAATTACTTCACAACTGCTAAAAAAGCATGTTCTATATAGTATTAATGTGTGTGTGTGGTATGAATTTAATTTGGCGTGTTTTCATTGTCATGTGACCTACTAGCGTCAGTTGCGTCGCTTCACTGCCATTCATAAATCATCTCCTTTGGCCTCATAGGATAGTAAAGCGTCCATCATATGCACAACGTCTTCACAATCTCACCGGAGCTAGTAGGCCTACTCGTTAGCTTATCATACCTACCTTTTTTTAATAGAAATAAGCATCACTTTCACTACAAAATGTAATCTATACAAAAACAAAACAGCCAATTTGGGCACATTTTCTCAAGACGTTTATGCAACCGAAAACATGACAGAATGGTACAAAAAATGTTTATTCATCACCTTTTTGTACAGAACATCATCTTTTTCCCCCTCCAACTGTTTGGCCTTCTTCCAGTTACAATACGAAAGCTATGATTAAAAGAAAAACTGTGTAAACACTAACAATGGTGTACTGTTGGTCACAAGTAGGCGTCTGTACTGGACTGCAGAATCCAATGCATCACATGACCTATGCTTCACAAACATTGGTATTGTCCAGATTACATCACTTCTCATTTGCATAAGGTTAAATGGTCAGTTTGTTCTATAAATCACTCGTCAGTATGAACACATCTTTATAACTGTATTGCCACTCCAGGCATTAATTCATCACATGATTTAGAAACAGGTGACAAAAAGCAAACTATTCCATGTCTTTGGAAACTTGTGACCAGTGACAGGTCATTTCATCTGCTGTACATGAATATAAAGTATGTTATATATTAAATAAATGTGTGTATTAAAGGTTTAAGTCACAAGTACTTCCCAGTGTTATTGTTAACTAAAACTATTTCAAATCTTTTTATCAATTTAAATAACGCTTTCCTGTAGCTCAGGTAGTTTACAACGCCAACGTGATGGGTTCGATTCCCAGGGAAAGCAAGAACCGATTCAATGTGTTCCTTGAATGCAATGTAAGTCGCTTTGGATAAAAGCATCTGCCAAATGCATAAATGTAAATCTGAAATGACATAAAATATAAACCTTAAACTTAAGCACTGAAATTACCAGAACTGAAAAATAAATCAGTTAAATCTAAATGGAAGAAATTAAACGTATATATTTTATTTATAAAAAAAGTAATTCAAATGGCAAAAGCACATAAAATTATAAAAAAAAATTAAAATAATGAACTGAAAAAGTAAATGAACTGAAATAAGTTTAAAATTACTAAAACTGAAAAATAAATTAAAGCTTAAAGCTAAACTTAAAAAGAGAGCAATAAATTTTTAAAAAAAGGCCATAACACAAAATAATGCTAAAAATAAAACAGAAAATATAAAATAAATAAGTAAACAGACTCAAATAAGTTTAATAGGAGTACTAAAACTAAAATGACAAAAGTACTTATTATAATTATTTAAAATAAATACTATACCGGTAATAGGAAAGTATTACTAAACTAAAACTAGTGCTCACTAATTCAATTCCATGATGTGTGTGTGTGTGTGTGTGTGTGTGTGTTCTCTCATCAGTTTGTAGAAGTGGAGGGTCAGATCACCTCGCTGGTGGACCTGTACCCATCCCTCCTAAGGAAGGGATACCGGAGAGAAATCTTCATCGCTGTTATCTGCGTCATCAGTTACCTGCTGGGACTCACCATGGTCACTAAAGTAAGAGAGAGCGAGAGAGAGGATGTCACCCCTCCGGCAGTGTTTCAATGCTGAATGTCAATGTCTCTCTCTCTCTCTCTCTCTCTCTCTCTCTCTCTCAGGGTGGCATGTACGTCTTCCAGCTGTTTGACTACTACGCCGCCAGCGGTGTGTGCCTTCTCTGGGTTGCATTCTTTGAATGTGTTGCAGTAGCCTGGGTTTACGGTAAATATACACTAGATAAGTTTCAGTCATCAATGCTAAATGTTTTGAACTAGTGGGGGGAAAAAAATAAAATGCTGAGTTACATTTAAAAAATAAATAAAAAATCCCCTATTTCCCTTATAGTGTTCTAAGTGAATAAATTTTTTTTTTTTTAAATGTATTAACATAGAAAACAGTTATGTCACATTGTAATTCTATTATTGTTTTTAACTATATTTTTGATCAAGTAAATGTATCCATGGTGAACATTAATATGTCTTTCAAAAGCTTACTTACCCAAAAGTTACATAACACTGTATGTACATTTCTCGAGTTATTAAATGGGTGTCTGTCTCTTTAAAAACAGATGCTCTGGTCATTTGTGTTTACAGTATAAATCCTGAGCTCACGCTCTTTGCATTAAGCTCATTGAGGTTACTCAATCAACAGTCTAACAGTGTTTGCTAAGATTAATTTATATAATCTTATTTAGTCTTATATAATCACATCAGTCCTCTGGGCTTATATTAGATCTCTCGGTTTAGTCATGACTGGCCCCACATGAAATCAGCATGCTTTTCAGTGCTGATTGTTGGGAAAAACCTTTTGTTTAACTCTATATCATTTCAAGGTGCTGAAAGTCATTTTTTGACTGTACTAAAGCATATCAGCATAATAATAGGTTTGCAGATATTTAGGAAACATACTAAGCTCACATACTTGTTTCCTGAAAAGCAGCCAGTTATTCTACTTTGAAATGTGCGTCCCATGTCTGTTCTTGTTCTGGTTTGTGAGTCCACCCGCTGTCAATTTACCCAATAGTGTTTCGGGATTGCCAGTTGGGTTATTGTAGTCATGGACGCCAGCAAATAACTAATCTGAACAGAACTGATCCATGTAAAGAGCTCAGTGAACGGGAACATATTAAAACACGGATAAAGCACGGATAAACTCTTTGACTGCGGTAAACATTTCAACCGCTAGCTGTCAATATCACACACTGCACCTGTAACCTCTATGAGTTAACATGCAGTGTTGCTAATAATTAGTACACAAATCTTGAATCAATTCTGACTGCCTTTGCACATTTTTAGGGGCTGATAATTTCTATGATGCTATAGAGGACATGATTGGCTACAGACCCAACAGCTGGATGAAGTGGAGCTGGATGCTGATCACACCCGTCCTTTGTGTGGTAAGTGAGTGAACGCAGTTTAAGCTTGAGAAATCTGGCCAGCAGCAAGAGGTTGCGACTATTCCCATCTTTGTATTTCAGGGTTGTTTTGTCTTTTCACTGGTGAAGTACAGGCCGCTCACCTATAACAAGCTTTACGAGTATCCCAATTGGTCTGTTGGGTTGGGTTGGGCTCTTGCACTGGCTTCTATGATCTGTATCCCAATGATGGTTGTCATCAAAATCATCCAATCAGACGGCTCCCTGATAGAGGTGAGAAGGTCATATACTGTATGTAAACACGTCAGGTTGATATTTTATTATAATTGTTTTAAATTAGGAAAGTACAATGTATATGTTTTGACTAGGGAAGTTAGGAAATGACTTTAAAGAAAATTAAAATAATACTTTTATAGAAAAATATTTGTGTGTGTGTCTGTATGTATGTGTGTATATATATATATATATAATATTATTATTATTATTATTATATATATATTTTTTTTTAGATATTTATAAAATATTATAAATTGATGCTAATTAATTTTCACTTACTTTTTAAGAAACTTCCTCTCTACAATAAATGTATAAAAATCTGTGAATTTCTACTTTTTCCAATTTTTTCAATCATATATTTTTTATAATAAATAAATAATAATAATTAAAATATATATATAATTTTTTTTTTTTTACTTTTTCTTACATCTCTTCATTTTGAAGAAAAAAGTTAATTCAGACTTTTCTACTTCCCCTCTATAATTTTAATTTATAAGTTGAATTTCTTCTTTTTTTGTTTTTAATATAATGTGAAAGCTGTTGCATTTTAAAACGGATCCTATAAAGTCATTCATCGTTTAATTTCTTGGTCAAAACATAAAAAAAAGGATTAGCTGTCATGTTACATTCTTTATCACTGCACTTATAATTTTTCTAATAATCTTAAATCGATGAACGCATGTGTTTAGCGGATCAAAGCGGTGGCGGCACCCGTTAAAGGAGGCGCAAGCTCTCGTCCGAAGGAGTACAGCATGAAGAACAGCGAGCTGCTTCACCCTCTGGACCCCAACGGCATCCACGCCTTCACCAAAAGCACCCACACCATCGTAGAAACTACTATGTGAGACTCTCTGAGAGAGATTCCCATATTCTCCTGCTCCTGTCCTCTCCTATCGGAGATCCCATTTTCCTGTGTCGTCCCTCTCCCTTCCCCTCTGTTCCTCTCTCTCTCGCTCTGCGTTTTTACAAAATGATCTTATATCGATATATCTTTTTTGCCATGTAGGATTTGTATTCTGATTGTAATCTCTGGTATTAGCATTAATGCTGATATTGTAATAACCTGATGTGAGCTTTAGCCGTGTGAGGCGGTTTGTTTAATCTGTAGTTTTACATTAAACCGTGTTCTAATCAGGAGCGACACAGGATTTACCACTCATCGCTTTACTATTTCGATCAGATTTTTGGTCCTGAACAGCCTCGATGAGAGATTTTGCTTTCAATTTCGGTCCTGCCACTCTGGGAAGCCACAGCAAAATCCCATTGGTCCAAAATCCTGCTCCACATAGATTTACATAAAATGTAGGTTATATTCAGGGCTTGACATCAACAATATAATATTAATTATTAATAATATATACATTTTTCAATTGTAATCTTTTAAAATAGCACCTGAAACAATAGAGTTGTAAAATATAGATTTTTCGATACTGAAATATCTGCAATGCTTCCAGTTCTCATTTCCGATACCAGCTGATCTTTCTCTCTTTCTCAGCGAGTTACACACAAACCCGCCTCTCCTTACTCACACGTTTCATTTGCTCCGGATGAATATTGTTGCTGTTGCTTGAATTTTATTGTGGGATTGCGCGTAGTGCACATAATTTCTTGTAAAGTTGGTGCTCACACACATAAAAACAGCTTTCAGTACTAAACTGAGGAAGTTTCCGCTGCTTATTGCGCTTAAACAGTAAAATAAACACAAAATAATGTGCTTTGCGAGTATTCATGTAAACGCAGTGAGTTCTGTTTTAAGTGAAGGTAAACAGTTGTGTAACAGTGTAATGAATCTGTGTTTCCGGACCTAAAGTGACCGCAGCCTCATAATCCTGCTGCCAAATTATGAGCTAATATTACAAATAGCTTTTCCCCGTGGAGTTGATGTCAAAATTGTGGCCAAAATTGGTAATTTTAGAAAACCAAAAACGTTAAAGTCAAGCTCTGGTTCTATTTGTATTGAACTTTAATTGTGTAAATCGTGTTGCGCCTGGTTAGGACACAATTCATCCGCAGAGAGAGCGAGTTTTAGCTTCATTTTTATGAAAAACGTAAAAACAGCAGCGAACTAAATGTGACATTTAGCTCCGTCCGTCAGTGGTTGTGGCAGTATCTCTTGTACGATGAGGTTCTTAAATGTTCTTTGTCTTGAAGAAAAATGAATGTACCTCCGCTTTAGGCGGACGCTCTGCACATTCATACACACTCACATGTAAGACATAAGCAAACCTTCACGCTCTGTCCTTTCAGTCTCTCCTTGAACTCTAGTGATCACTGCCATCGCACACATCGAGCAGCTGTGTTCACTAATATCAGTATCATTTGATGCACTATTATGAGCGTCATTCACTGTAAGCTGATCCAGAGCTGATGATTATCAACAGCCGTTTGGCAGCACTTTACCAGCTCTTCATGTACAGCGAGGTCCGAAAGTCTGAGACTGTGGCTGTGTTCGAAATCGCCTCCTATACAATATTCACTGATATACGAGTGAGTGAATTTGGACACTGAGTGTGATGGAAGGGAAGGAAAATCATTTGTATTTGCTTTTAAATAATCATTTGAAGCTCAGCAAACTGGCAGTTCCAGTAGTAAGAGGTTTGGAAAACGGGAGTCTGGATGATTTAGCCACAGGCACCATCCTCTGGTCAGACACAGGAATTCATTCGGCACGCAACTCTCACAGTGCATTATGGGTACTCTCTAGCCATTGAGAGTACATCCGGTGTACACTTGTTATTGCAGTGCATTGTGGGATTGATTGAGTGCACTTGATTACGTCCACTATGGTTTCAAACACCACTTTAAATGTCTGTTTTAGTCGAATAGGGGGTGATTTCGGACAGAGCCTATACAAGTCAAATGCTTCTATCTATCTATCTTTTTTTTTTTTTTTTACATTTTCTTAAATCTTAAAACTTTTCTACTTCCCCCTCTATAATAATAGTAAAAAACTTCAGGGAATTTCTACTTTTTTCAAGAAAAGAACTTGATCAATCATGTTTTAATCAATTAGTATTGTATACTTGGAAAAAATATTTAGTTCATGCATTTTTTTTAGATTAGATTTAACTTGAATGAATTGTGCATATTTATTATCAGTTTGTTTTCATTATGAATTATACTATCAGGAGCAGTAGTGTTGGGGCCCCAGACCAGGAATTGCTTAAGGCCCCCAAACCAAGCATAAGAATTGAAGGTAAAAGCCGACATGAACAAAGCCTGATGAGCAAAGAGTCACACGATCAATGTCACTACTTAACTCGTATTTGACTAGTGACCCGGAGTTTTTTTTGTTTTCTCAAAATCAAGTAGATTTTGATTCCCAGACGTTTCAGACTTTTGGATGCCGCTCTATATCACATGATTCAGCACAGCCAAACCGCTCATCATCACAAAGCCGTCAGCTTTCAGAATGAGCGCAGGAAACCTGGACTTTATGTCTTTGCACAGAGACACTGCCATTTTCCTCTCTGGTCAAAGAATGAGATTGTTTCTTTAGCCTTAAAACATCAAAATAAATATTCAAGCTAATCAGCAACAGCGAAGAACTGCCCCTCATAATACCTCTGTGTCTTTTACCTTTGAGCATCCAGCCCTCCATCCTCAACCCTCTCTGACCCCAATGTCTTTGTGCACATCAGGGCTGCGTCCAAAATCACATTCTTTCCTACTGTATAGTAGGCAAAAAACATTGTGTGAGGAAAGAAGTATGTTAGAATTCACGGTACTCATAAAAGAGTAGTTCTACTTGTGAAAGTGTGCATATGATCCCACGAAATCATGAGGATTTGTGAACGGTTGGTCACATGATAATGAAAACACGCTGAATGTAGTGCGTCCGGATTAGATTCATACTAACATACTTTTAACACTTGCAAAGTATTTATTCAAAATCACTAGCTACTCAAGAGACTGCGATTTCTGACGCAACCTGACCTATGACCCCTGAACCCTTACCCGTTTTGAGCTATACGTTAACAAAGCAAATGTTTGCTCATTTGTAGTATTTTCATTTATCTAAAATTTGCCTTTTTGTATTTAACCATTTTATACTGTACCTGATGTAATTGGTCATTTGCCTATATTTTTCTGACTGTATTCAGAAATTTATATTTAAACGTTGATTATTTGTCAGTCTAAAAGCAACTTGCAGTGTGCAATATTTGTAAACAACTGGCTTTTTCCATTTTTTTTATTATAATTTCACCTGGAAAATACTGTAATATGATGAAAGAAATGTTTCATTCACATTTTGCTGTACTATAAGGTAACTTGATTAAACAAAAACAAACAAAAAATCTTGTAAAACCAAAGTAGTTTTGTGACAGACCATTCTAGATGCATATTGCATCTTTCAGACAAAATAAAACTGTCCAATCTGGGTGTGTTGTTGTGTAAAGTCTGTTCAGAAATGTTTCGCTGAGTCGAGATCAAGCTCACATCACATGAACCTCAGTGGAATTTTTCTTCTTTTATATCTGTCTGTTGAAGTGGCTGATAAATCAAGTGTGTGATTATGACCATGAAATATGATCTTAAAATGAGATCTCACTCTTTACAACTCATTTAGCACATTAACAATAGTCATTTATAACCTAAATATGACTGTTACAGTAAGCTATATCGTAATTTGTCATTTTCCTAGTCAAGGTTATTTGAATATTTGAGCCATGAGAGTTGATTCAAGACTCATTCCAACAGGAACATTGAAGCTTGATAAAGTGCTTTTACTGTGCGTGAATCTAACGCTATAGCTGTGAGGGATGCAAATCTTCAAAAACAAGGTGATGTTATAAACTGAGTAAAGATTTGTCCTAGAAAGCAGGGTGACTGATAACAGATAATGCAAATATAAACATTAGTGATATGAATATGCAATAACATTGTAAATTCATGCAAAATATAATATGGCTTTCCTGTAGCTCAAACAGTAGAATGTGGCACTTGCAACACCAAGGTCATGGGTTCGATTCCCAGGGAAAGCAAGAACTCATTAGAACGTCAATGTGTTTCTTGAATGCAATGCAAGTCGCTTTGGATAAAAAACGTCTGCCACATGCATAAACGTGGCGATCTATGGAAGTTTCCGTCACAGAATTCAATTATTTAAAAGATAATTGCGACTTTATCTCACAATTCACAAGTTTACATCTTGCAATTCTGACTTCTTTTCTCAGGGTTCGTTTACTAGAAAATGATGTACAAAAAAACTGAATAGTTGTTCCTTTTAGTTTTTTTTCATTGCCAAAATGATTTCCGTTCACACGGATCTTTGAAAATTGCTAAAAACACTGTATTATTCAAGCCAGGCCAGTAGTTGGCGATGTCACTGTGTAAAGAAGCATTACACATTTTTGTTTATGCGGAGATGATAACGCTATAGTTTTCAAAAACATGCACTTTAACATGCACTTTTTTTTATCCAAATAGACTTTCATTGCATTCAAGACACACATTGACATACTAATCAGTTCTTGCTTTCCCTGGGAATCAAACCCATGACCTTTGCGTTACAAGCGCCAGGCTATACATTTATGATATTGATTATTCACCGTATTAATTGGGTCTTTATAAATGAGCAGTTACATTTTAGAACAGGAAATTGCACAAGGATCATATTTAGAGGTCTATGGCATCAAAAAGATTGAAAAGCCCTGCGGACTAAAATAGGAGTCGTGTCAGGCGGCTTTGGCTTCCAGTATCTGACAGCGCGATGAGGTGTGGGACAGCTCATCTCCACCTCGCACCAACACTGTCTATGCGATCAAAACCCTCCAACTGCGTCCTGACAGGCACACGCGCAGGAACGAGAGAGAGACAGACAGAGAGAGCAAGACTGAGAACAAGAGAGAGAGCGAGAGAGACCGAGAGAGAGACAGAGATAACAAGAGAGCGAGAGCGAGAGAGATCAAGAGAGAAAGACACAGAGAGAGCGAGAGAGAGACGCTTGAGAGCTTCATGCTTATAGACACAGACACACACTTTGGTTTTTACCCTTTATTTTCTTTAAAAAAGTAAACGATCATTTCAAACATCTTATTCATGGCATTCTACATAATTAACATCCAGGGATTGCACACAGAATAGAGGATTATAGGTAAACCATATACAGAGAAGGATCTCCTTTTAAAAGTTACACTTAAAATAAAATAAGCTCCTTTGAAGGACTTCAGATCACTTAAAATCTGAATTATTTCTGGATTGTATCCGGACGTAAAGCCATAAAATCCTTTTAAAACGCCTTACGGTACACAAAAGACATCACATGCACCTGAAACATTCACGTCAAGACTCGAAGAGGGGGAATAAAACACTGAAAGAGAAAATCGGTGTTAAAAAAATCGATTGTCAAACTGTCATGGTTTTGATCTCGTAGAAAGATTTGTCACATGGCTTGAAGTTTCCCTTTGTGTTTTGTAAAAACCCGCTGATCTGCATCATCAAAGAGTTCTCGTTGACGAGAGAAACTAAACGAGTGTCATTTATTTAGAATAGAAACAAAAGTGGCGTGTACGAAGATGAACGTGTTTTGTGTAACTCAGAGTGAACGTAAAACTCATGTGCTTTTGAAAAAAATGTTTATGTGAGTGCTCAAATAAAATAATTTTGTGGATTGTTTGGATGAAAGCATTAAAAGCAGCAGTGGATCCTAACTTGTGTCAAAATAGAAAGAAATATTAAAATAATAGTGCTAATGTGTCTCTTGTGAAGGTGAGAGAGAGGGAAAATTGAAAGAAAGTTGTGCTCTGTGTTTGTGTTGCTCATTTGTGGGAATCAGAGGTCAACTCTTCTTAGATTTTGTGCAGAAACCACGGAGCGTTCAGAAGGGTCCTGACAGTCTTTAGGTGGCCAAGCATGTGCCTGAGCGAGAGGGTTTCTGCTAATGACCAGCTGCAGATGCTCTCCGGCCTCCGTGATCAACGGCACAGCTAGACAACAGTCAAAGTCACGAGTCCGAGCGTGATTGACCTGTTAATAAACAAATACGAACTAAATCAGAGGGTCTGAACCGTTTCTCTGGAGTAAGATTATTGTAGACCATCATTCAAAAGATTGGGGTTCATAAGATGTTTGATCTCTACTTTTATTTAATCATATAGTAAGAACAGCAGTGCTGTGAAATATTATCACAATATAAAATAACTGTTTTAATATATTTTTAAATGTTTACATTTGCCAGACGCTTTTATCCAAAGAGACTTTGACATCTAATCAGTTCTTGCTTTCCCTGGGAATCGAACCCAAGACCTTGGCGTTGCAAGCACCACACCCTATTGTTTAAGCTAGATTGAAGCTAAAAATTGTATTTATTCCTGTGATTGGCAAACCTGAATTTTTCAAACATTTCTTATTATTATGAATGTTGAAAACGTTTGTACTGCTTTTTTGTGCGGAAACCATGATTCTTTATACAGAAAGTTAACAGCATTTATTTGAAATGAAAATCTTTTGTAACATTATAAATGTTTTTAGTGTCATTTTTGAACAATTTAATGCAGCCTTGCTAAATGAAATTTGTTAATTTCTTTAGTAAAATGTTTAAATCTTACTGACCCCCAAGGAAAACGGTTAGGAAGGAATATCTCAAGCATCGCGTGACACAAGGAGTACATTTGACATTTGACCATCATTTTTGACTATTTTTCCATTTTTGGGTGAACTATCCCTTTAAGAAACATGAATGCAGTGTCGATTTCCACTAAGTGCAAATAGCCCGTCTTGTTGAGAGAGGCCATTTCCACTAACTCAGTCATGTGATGTCTGATCGGGACAGACAAAATGATGGAAGCCGCTATATTTTTAACAGTAGTAATAGTTTCAGGGTAAATGCGTGGGACAAAGTTGAGATACAAGACGCCCAAGCTCAAATACGCCTTTTGCTGAATTTGCTCTACTCTCTTTTCTCATCATATTTAAGATCAGAAAGGCCTTTATTTTCAATAAAAATGCAGAAAATATTTGAAAAGTTGAAATAAAATGTCTAACTTGTGTTTAATATAAGGTATAAGGTTTAGGTATAAGAAGTTTTTTTTCTATTTAATAATCTTTATAAATATAATAATTGCATACCATTTAATGTGCACCAACACAGAGGTGCAAATAGTAGCTATCTGCCACTACTTAAACCGCATAAATACTATCTACACTTTTTGCCAAGAAAATAGGCCTACTGCTATTTAAGCTTAGTGTAAATAGCTGCTGTCTTAAAAAAAAAAAAAAAAAAAAAATTTACTTTAAAAATAATATAATAAATATAATATTTTAACTTTAAAAAATGGTAAGAAAAGGTCAGATAGTTGAATCAATCACCTGTAGAATACGGTCATAAGGTCGTAACCCAGCTTGGTCCGCAGGCCCATCAGGACGGATCATGTTCACATAAACACCCTTCTCCAGCAGACCGTCGGACACGCTGAACCCAAAATCCCTGCTCTCAACATGCTTCTGTACACAGATCTGAGAGAGAGAGAGAATAAAGATCCGTCCGGCAGGAAATACAACATATTTCAGAAAGTGAACATTACCTTATGAAGCTCTAAAGGCATGGACAGGCTGGTGTCCTTCATGTCCTCTGGTGCAGCTGTGCTCTCTGAGGTCCTCTCCAGGCTCAGTGAAAGAGCTTTGGTCCTGCTTTCATTCTGCTTCTCGCCGTCTTCGCTCAAACTCAGTGTGCTGCCTGACATTATTGTAGCCTACAGACGACATGAAACACACTCATATACAAACTGCACTACATTTGATTTGGGAGGTCATGAGTGTATAGAGAATTCAGACAACTCGTATTTATCGGTTTAGCGCCTTTCACAATACAGTGTTTTAAAGCAGATTTAGGGTGTGTTCACACTAGGGATGTTTAATTCGATTAAAGTGAACCCGGGTGCGATTGCTCTGTTAGTGCGGTTCATTTGAATAAGTGTGAACGCTGTCATCCGAACCCTGGTGCGCATCAAGCAAATGGACGAAAAGATGGATCTTGATCCAAACGAATTGTGGTGCGGTTCGACTTAAATATGAATGCAACACGGACCAAAGACATGTATATAAACCAAAACAGGACATGATGCCACAGTACGCAATCCTAAAAAGGACAAATTGCTTTAGTATACCCGTTTTTTCCCTGTCATAGTCATGATGTTCATCACAGTTCAGTTCAGGCATCAGAACCGGGTCTCCTCGCAGCAGATCTTGGTTTGTGTGCGAGACACATTTTATAAGCTCCTCACGAGTTCTCAGCTGGTCAAAATACCATCATATGCAGCAACACACATGTAGCGAGTGCATTCAGTCCAGGTTATGCTTTTTGTTAAAATGCCAGTGTGAATGCTAAGTGGAACCAAACGAACTAAGCAAACTACAAGTGTGAACACACCCTTAGATAATGGTCAGATTAGTTGTAAACACGAGTAAACGATTCTAGAAAAGCATCAATGACGATATAATCCAATTGTCTCAAGTAAAAAGGTTTGTCAAAGAGTTTGGTGTGAGTGGAAATAATTTCCACATATATAGAAGTCGTTTAAGCGACAATGTTTAGAAGTATAGGATATGGCTTTCATTTCAGTTAGTAGCTCTCAGTCAGTTAGTGGCAGAATTACTAGAATTACACTCACTGTGATTGGCAGTTACTGGAAAAAATTGGTTGAAAATGACTTCCATCAGGTTGAATATTTTTATAAATTACTTTTATTTTATTACTTTTATAGATGTTTGTCTTATGGCCAAATAATTTCAACACAATGACTTAATCCTTTAGAAAGAGCGCAGAAAAAGAAACAGATTGCTTGAATTGCTTCCCAATTGCACTTACCTCCAGTTCCCGCAGGATTTCTGATTGGCCGCAGGTCTCCAGATCCTGAAGAGCTTGTGACCAATAGTTCTCCTGAGCGTCTGTATTGTTGTGGTTGTGACAGCGTGCGGGACTGACAGATCTGTGTCAATGCAAAGCAACCTGGGTAATGTAAGGCCAGGTGTACTATTGAAAACGGAGCTCTCTCTCTCTCTTTATGTAACTGTACTGTACGGCATGATTGAAACTGCAAGACACTGTAAAAGATCCTTCTCAACTACAAGACAAAATGGCGGTTAGAGAAAGAGAAACACAGATGTGTCTGAAGAGGCCGTGAACTAGTTCCAGCGAGGAAAGAATAAAAAGATGAAAATGAGCGAAAAAGAAGCAGACAAGGGCAGATGACAGCATGTGGCCGACGGATGATTAGTAAGGCAGACGAGAGACAGAAAACCTGAGAAAAAATAGAAAAGAGAAAGTAGGAGCATAGAGAGACTGGAAGCAAACAGGCTAGAGACAGTGTGCATGTTTAATAAGCGTTCAGACACACACACACACACACACACACACACACGTCAGACCTCATGTGGTTTCAACCTTTCATTTTCCACTGGGATCATCAAAGCTACTAATAGAATCTCCAACAAAATGGGAACAAATATAGATGAATTTGTGTGAATTCAGAGTATATTCCCTTTTCTTTCAGTATTGGATGTATAATCAATTACAATTAACTGGCAGTGTCATTTAAGCAGCTTAGTGCTCAAAAATCTCCATAATCTGGCTCTGTAATTGATTAGAATGTCAATGTGTTCCTTGAATGAAATGTAATTCGCTTTGGATGAAAGCATCTCCCAAATGCATAAAAATGTAAATATTACAGTACATTAATCAATGATGAAGTCCTATTACTTCTTGCTGCTGCTGTTTGTCATTTTTAGTTACTTTAATTCGTTTTGTCATGTTCATCTAAATGTGCACATTTGCATCTGGAATACACAATTACTCAAAAGTTTGGGGGCTAGACATTTTTTCTAAGAAATTAACTGTTTTATTCAGCAAGCATGCATTAAATTGACCAAAAGCGGCAGTAAAGACATTTAAAATCCAATAAAAGATTTCCAGATCAAATACTGTTCTTTTTAACTCTCCATTCATCACAGAATTCTGAAATATGAGAATGATTTGTGAAGGATCATGTGACACTGAAGACTGGAGTAATGACGCTGAAAATACAGCTGTGATCACAGGAAAGAATTGCATTTTAAAATATGAAAATTGTAACCAGATTTTTAAAACCATAATAATTCCACAATATTACTTTTGTGGTTTTTACTGTATTTTGATCATGTAAATACAGTGTTAGTGAGCATAAAAATAACAGGCCCTACACTTTTGAAAGGTTGTGCACATATTTTGTTTTGTTATCAAAAATTAAAATGATATTGAACCATAACATATCAAAAGAAATTGTATATCAGTATCAGAAGCCTATTTTTAGAATCATGAAAGTTTTTTGCACTGTGATGTTATATTATATGTTGATAATATGTCATGTTAATTACTCTATTTAGGTTCTCAATAATGTAATATAAAAATACAATAAATAATACAAATTATTTTTTATTTAAATCAGTATAGCCATTACAATGATGCATGAATGTGTTGCAATTCAAATTATATATCTTTGAAATATGGTCTGGACAGACGTCATGAGGTTCACCTGTGCGTTTCAGTTTAAGCGCACATAAATGGGAAATAATAACAAACAATCCAATTGTGTGTTAGTAACAAAGACTACAAACAAGCTGAAATGTTCAAATGCACAGATGTCCTTCTCATAAGAAAAAAAGCTGTTATGCTTCTTTTAGTTTCTGAAGAATCAACTAGCTGTGCCCCTAAACAAACACTCACCCAGAGTACGTCCAGTCCTCTTCGCCCAGTCTCCCATCATACATTGCAGTACGGTGGGCGTGTCTTCTGGAGCTCAGCGGGCTCCTGTGATTGGTCGGTCTCCAGTCATTGGGGTGAAGAGTGAAATCAGATGCTCTATGAATATAAACACCTGTAAATAAAGGTTAAGGTTTGATTACGCACGAACATGACTGTAAACATGAGCTACGTAAAGGCGAAGATTTTCCAGAAATAATGAATATTAATATAGCTTTTTTGTCATTTTTGATGGATGAGTTGCTTGGGACTTTTTTTTTTCTTTTGTGCTCGACGGAAGACAGTCATACAGCTGTGAACATTATGAGGGTGAGTAAATTATGAGATATTAAAAGATGGATCACCTGCATACATATGTAAATTGACAAAATGTTATTATATTGTTTCCCAGTTCTTTATATAAAGTTGTACATTTATTACACTATATACAAACATACACCACCGTTTGAAAGTGTGGGGTTGAGAGGTTTGTTAAAAAACGATTACATAATGAATTATTACTAAAATGTAAAATAACTGTTCCTTTAATGCAAAGCTGGATTGCAAATCATTGTAATATGATGATTTGCCGCTCAAGATACATTTCTGGTTATCATCAATGTTGACAACAGTTGTTGCTGCTTAATATTTTTGTGGAAAAAGTGACATTGTTTTCAGGATTCTTTGATGACTAGAAGGTTCAAAAGAACAGCATTTATTTGAAATAGACATCTTTTGTAACATTACAAAAGTCTTAACTGTCACTTTTGATCAGTTGAATGCATATTTGCGGAGTAAAAGTATTTCTTTCTTAAACCATTCTTTTGAATGGTTGCAAAATGTCAACTATATTTCCGCAGAGCACTAATCTGCTCAATGTGATTATAAAGGCACAGAAAGATACGAGTGTCCCGACATACGAGTATTCCGAAATACGAGCAAGCCTTCGCTCGTTTTTTGCTTTGAGATACGAGCATGCATACTGATGCCCACGCCAGGTGTTCAAGCATTTATGGAGTAATTGCATATGATCTCCACTAGAGGGCCACTTTGTTTTTACAGCGGGAGGTTATCGGGGTGACGAGTGATTCAGTAGTATTAAACTGGGAGCAGCACGAGTTATGTGTGTTCAATAATAATAAATGAGGTTCTGAGGCTATCCAAGACACAACACGGGAAGAAACACTACACTTTATTGTGTTTGCATTATCTACATTATCCCTCCCTCCTCCTCCTCCGCACATGCCTATATCGTCTGTCATGAGGGCAAGAACTCATAAATAACGAGTTTCATTTTATTTTATATCACAGGACTTCTTAAATACTATATTTTGTGTGTGTGTGTCTCTATAGCAATTACAAACATGTTTTTTCCATTGGTAGCACTAATAAGGTTTTTTTTGATGGCCGGAACAGATACAAAATTCTGTTATTTCTTATGGGAAAAAATGATTTGAGATGAGCAATTCAAGTTACAAGCTCAGTCCTGGAACACATTATGCTCATATCTCAAGGCATGACTGTATTATGAACTTTAACATGATTTTCTGTGAAACTGTTTTGAAACAATATGTACTGTAAAAAGCGCCATTCACATAAATGACTTGGCCCATCTCTTTAAATTTCCAAGGATCCTTCAATGACCTCAATAACAGAAAACTCTTAGGACAAATTTCAGTCAGGCACATTGCCTCCTTTCCACTTGATTAACGTCCAAATGAGTTCATTAACCCGCGCTGACCTTACATTTCACTTTAGCCAGCCCTTGTTAACATTCAATGACGTTATTCGTCATCTAATCCCAGGCAATCCTGTACCTTGACTTCCATAACCGGCGTCCAGGGCCGAGCTATCCCATGAGTCCATGGCTGAATCTAGACTGGGCGGTGTGGTCAGACGGTGCAGTTCAGAGTATTTCCCCCGCCTGAGAGAATCTGAGTGATCGTCTTCCATGTCGCTCACGCACGAAGCCGTCCTGGATGGGCTGCCCCTGTCCGACTCAAAAAGTGCTGGAAAAGAGAAATGTGGGTCACGAGGACAGGCGCTGATGCATTATTCATAGAGATGCTCTTCCCGGGGGATTATATGTCGGAAATATTTACATGTATAATGCATACATGCACACATCATAAGACACTTACGATCAGATCGTTTCTTGATCTTGAGGGTAACCGTGTCTCCAGCGGTCTGCAGCAGGTGGATGGCCTCGCTCAGAGGTTTCCCCTTCAGACTCATGTTATTGATGGCTAAAACACGGTCACCGATATGAAGAGCTCCAGTTCTTCAAACACACACAATCTAATGCATTAGTCAGATAACACTCACTGCTCTGCAATTTCCCCACTGCCCACTAGATATCAGATGTGAGCTTTCTGCTCATGATGTCAGACCTTGTGTGTTATGAAACATGCACATTTGAGTGTGTATATTTTTCATGTGCATGAAGCACTAGATGAGGTTGTGAATGTTTGTGTGCACCTGTGCGCAAGGCCATTGCGGGTCAGGCTGGAGATCAGGATGGGATTGAAGGGCTCTTCAGTGCCTGAAATGGTGATTCCGAGAGGGCCTCCGTGTCTCTTGAGCTCTACTGTGAATATGACTGAACCTGAGGACTCTAGTTCATCTACAATATACAAACACAAAGACATACAGAAGGTAAAACGGCATAATGGGTTAAGAAGCAGTGGTGAAAATGCATAGTGCTTTTATTTTTAAGACTTAATTACAGTATTATTTTAGTATTACTTGTGCAACATTATAGTATTTCTTAATATTTTAAGTAGACAATTTTATATTTTCAGTTTTAATCTTAATTTATAGTACTTTTGTTGTGCTTTTGTCAAATTTTTAAAATATTTATTTTTATATTTTATGCAATTAATTTTTATTTTAGTAAATATATATACACATACACACATATGTGTGTGTGTATTTACATATATGTATGCATACACATGTGTGTGTTTACACATACATACATACATATATATATACATATACATATACACACACACACACACATATACATATATAAAAAACACACATTTTTTTTAATTTTTCTAAGGGCAGCATAGGCAGTTGAACTTATAGAAACAATAAGATGAACAAATAACAATATAATTTCATGTAACTTCATACAGGTGTTTATATGAATATAAAAAAATAAATTGCAACTAAAATTAAAAATGCTACTTGAATTTTCCAGTACTTGATTACTTGACTACAAAATTACTATAAAAACGTACAAATATGAATTTGCATTTCTTAAAGACTACACACACACACACACCCAGATTGTCTTCATCTTTCTGAATGCGCAATTTGACCATGCCCTCGGCCTGCTGGAGGACCATCATGGCCTCTTCCATCCCACAGTTATCCAGCCGAATATTATCAACGGCCAGCAGACGATCGCCTGGCTCCAGGGTCCCTATTCTATTATAGAAGGCCATGAAACATCACATCTTTGAAAGCAGGTAGATCAAATTAATTGGTATAATGTGTTGTACTGCAGATGTACCTGTGTGCGATACTGCCTCTCTGTATCTCAGAGATTATCAGAGGCTTTCCTGGCTTCTTGCTCGCTGGAAATCAATTACATGCAATTACCACCTCAAATATGATACAGACAGAGTTGAATGCTAAGTGCCAAAAATACTACTACATTCAGCATTCGTGTAAATATACACATCTTATTTATACATTTGGACTGTAAAATATTATAGGTCAACAGCGCCCTCTGTAGGGCACCACTCACCACTGATCGTGATGCCAAGCTCCACTCCACTTCTCTTGGGCAACTTCACCTGAAATGTGCCACTGCTGGGAATAACTGATTCTGTGAGAGATACACAAGATCACATAGAATTATGCATATCAAATATGGGGCTGTGTATTCAGATCACATTTAAAAACAACTTGAATCACAGAGTTTTGATTTAAATGACATTTTGTACCTGCAACTTCAAACTCCACCTCCAGCGTGACCTTATTGGCCAGAGCTGCATCTCGCAGCAGCTGATTGGCTTCTTCAAGTGTTCCGTCCTCAGTGGGAATGCCATTAATAGAAAGAAGTCTGTCTCCTACTTGTAACACCCCACACCTTGAATGCAACAATACAGCATGCATTCAAATAAAACACGTGTACAAGAATACAGAAGACAAAGAATATCCTGGACTAATCGCTGATTATACATAATGATTGATTTAAATCTATAATATATATATCGATCGAAATCTATATATTGATTTAAACAATTGTACAATACCATTCAAACGTTTGAGGTTTGTAAGATTATTTTGAATGAAATTGTTTGCTCACCTAGGCTGCATTATTTAATCAAAACATTAATGCAATTTAAAATGTAATTTATTCATGTTATGGCAAAGCTGGATTTTTACTCTTCAGTGTTGAAAACATTTTTGTGCGAACTGTGACTTTTTTTTCGTTGAATTTGTTTGAAATAGAAATGCAGCCACCATTTTTTTGAAATGGAAATCTTAGTAAAAATTATTTTTCTTTTTGATCAAATTTCATCATTTTGATCATCTTTGCGCTTTAAAAAAGAAAACTCTTACCAACCAATGTCAGTATTACTGAAATAAACAGATCCAACTTTAAACTGTAGTTTAAACCTAGATTTTTTGTGGGGTTCCCCCCCCCCCCAAAAAAAAAAACGTTTTGGGGGAATTTGGGACACCAATAGAATGACAGTAAGTATACAGTAACATCTACAACCCAAAACTGAGCTCTGACAGATGATCTTGGACAAATCAACATCTCAGCATTCTCACATGGCTTGTGTGTGTGTGTGTGTGTGTGTGTGTGTGTGTGTGTGTGCGTGCATGTACATACATCTATCCACAGGCTCTAAGTGTACAAGACAACGGCGTCAGCATGCATCACATGTACGGTTTGACCGCAGCATCCTCTCACCTCTCAGCAGGTGTGTCAGGCTCGATAAAGCGGACACAGGCAGGCGCTGACAGGGGTTCTGTAGCAAACACTCCCCCCTGTAACTGCAGCCCGAATCCGGTAAGAGGATCTCCTCTCAGAACCACCTCACTGGTTTCTATGTGCACCACCTGACCACCGGCACCCACTGTACTCGATGCCAGAGACACTGAGAATGGGCAGCATTAAAAAAACATGAATAGTGTATAAGCCAGACGGACGGATAGATTTCCAGCTTGAGATGGAAGTGGTTTTAAATTAATATAATACAATATAATAATTTAAAAATATGTATTTTTGTCTAGATAACAGGAAGTCAAAAAATTATATTCTTTAATTTATTTAATTTCATAAAATGATACTGAACTGAGTTTGAGAGGAGATGCACTCACAGGAGCTCTTGTGGTCTTTTCTGCGATGTCTCCTCTTGGTGGCGGTGCAGCGAGGGCTGGACGGGTAGGACGGCAGTGTGCTGCTGGGATAGGTGTTGGGATACGTTGACTGAGTGCCACAGTTGTAACTGTGAAAGCCTGATGTGTCTGCAGAGACGCCAGACGTCACAGCTGGAGAAGAGAGAAGATTTGAGAATGGCAATGTTGGAATCGCCATGTCTAATGGCTGCATAGATATGTGGAATGGAATTCTAGTGACAGCCAATTTGTAAATAATTAGCATTATGTATATTTTACTATTGTTTATCCATCCATTTATATATATATATATATATATATATATATATATATATATATATATATATATATATATATATATATATAAAACAAATAAATAAAGGATAAATAAATAATCACAGATAAATCAAAATTGATAAACAAAAAAGAAAATAAGATACAGAAATAAATGCATTAAATATTCATGACTATTAATGCCATTACTTTTCACCCAAATAGGAAGTTGCACCATATTATTGTGAAATACAGCATTTCACACAGTACGCTGTGCTTTCTATATTACACATTTAGGTCATCCAAGTGTACATACTGCAAAAAAAATCTTTTTTAATAAAAAATAAAGTATGGGTAGCATACCTACCGTACCCTAAACATCATCCTCAACTTGTTAAGCTTGCACTTCAGGCAATTCATTACGCACACCAGTTTTTTGACGCACAATCAATGATGCACACCATTTTTTTCTGATTATAATAGGCTTTCCTGTAGCTCAAACTGAGCACTACGCTTGCAACATCAAGGTCATGGGTTCCATTCACAGGGAAAGCAAGAACTGATTAGAATCAATGTGCTCCTTAAACGCAATGTAAGTCGCTTTGGATAAAAGCATGTAAAATGTAATAAAGGTGTGTGCATAGGGAACACTCACATCGGTGTGAGGGTGTAGGGGTGGTGTGACTCCAGGCTGAGGGAGTTTTTTGGAAAGGTGGAGGAGCGCTGGTGTAGTTCTCACTAGAGTCCCACTGGCGCTGACTACTCCTCTGGACACGTACTGCAGGGAAAACACACACACACACACACACACAAAATGGGCGGTAAATTGGTTATTTCTGCTGAAAACATGCTTAATGTTACAGCACTCAGGCTGATATACGCCTGTAGAAAGATCTGATGTAGACTGATCCGCACTGCTTCACTGATCACTGACATTCAAAGGGCTGCTCATAGGCATGCGCTTCTCTCACTCCTTTACACATTTATTCCCTCCATTTCTTTTTCCGTCTCTTACATTTTCGGGCCAGCTCAAGTAAGACTGACAGCAGTGGAGGAACCATCTTAAAACTCTCTGCTAGCTCACTTAAGGGAACAAATGCTCTGGAATAGCAAATAGTGACTAGAGAACATTGTTTAGGATTCTGACAGAAACAGATCCTCTCTGACACAATGCAGCTGTGACACTAACGATGCTTAATTAGGCATGCAGCGTGTCACACTCGTTAGGAAGTGCCACGCCCATCAGACAGAGAAATCTGCACATCAAAGAGGTCCTGTGCCTTTCTTTTCTTTCTGTTAAGCTGCTCTCTTTTTCTAACAAATATATGCAGTTATTTCAGTATGTGAGTTTTTCTTTATTCCTGATACTGAGCTTTCAGAAAAGAGACGGTCACACCTTTAAGACCTTCCCAAATAATTTGCCACTGGTCAAACATGAACTGTAACTATTAAATATTTGTTACATTCAACATACAAACAAGGATATTGTCAGGATGCATGACTACTTTGAATCAATATCAAAGGAGAAAGATGCTATTTACAGCCAGATGATGCAGTTATGATCTCTTCCAGCAGGGGATAAATGTAGCCTACTGTGCAAACCTTGGTTAAATAATGCACATTTTGGTAAATATAGCAATTGGCCTTACAGGTATTCTCTCTAGATTCAGAAAATTAGAATCATGTGTCAGAAAAACACCCACAATATGATAAAATGGGTGTGATATACTTGCCAACAGTGTTGTTATTGTTAACTAACGCTCATTTTCATTCCTTAAAATAAAACTAATCTAAATATTAGATGGAGAACTTAAACTTGACAGCTGTCTAATAACGACAAAAACACATAAAATCAGTTAAACTAACATTAAAATGAAAATGTAACATTTAAACTAATTCAAATATTATTAAATACTATAATAGTACATAATTCATGATTAAATAAAACTGTTTGTCAATAACCTTTTATTTCAAGTGTGAATGAACCAGAATAAAATCTGTTGACTTCCAAGAGATCAGAAATCATTTAAAGATACGGGTGTTGTTTAATAACAACTGAGCATCACCTGCTGAATGCAAATGAATGAGGTCATGTGACATTACAACAATAATAAAACATATAGCAGAATACAGTCTGAATGGTTAAACTATTGTTTTTTTTCCCTGACATATACACTACCGTTGACAAATTTTGAGTCAGTAAGATTTTTTTTATTTTTATGAAATGAATACTTTCAGCAAGGTCATCAAAACTGACAGTAAAGACATTTTGTTATGTTACAAAGGATTTTCTAATTCATATAAACACTGCTGTTTTATTATTTATTTTATTATTGTGACGCTGAAGACTGGAGTAAAGATGAAATAAAAATTCAGCTTTGGATCACAGGAATAAATTATATTTTACAATACATTCAAATAGAAAACACTTATTTTAAATCGCAATACCATTTCACAATATTAATGTTTTTACGTTATTTAGGAAAAATGCTTAGACTTTAAACATTTAAAGATCTGACCGAGGATTTGAAATGTAGTGTACTTTATAACTTACTTATTTGTATTCCTTTTAATGTGAAAATGTTGTTTAAATTGTATTTGAATAAATTAAATATATAAAATCTAATTTAATATATTGTATTTTTTTAAAGCATATATATATAAAAAGTATATATATATACACTTGGCAATGTTCACTATATACTGTACTACACACTATGTATACTTGTATTCCATTCTGTATTCAGTTTTCAATTCTGCAGTATGAAAAATGACTTCACATATGGGATTTTCTCTGACAGATGAGCTACACAGAGAACTCAAACTTCAGCAAAAGAGTGTGCAGGTGTACAAATCATTTTATATCTGCTGTGAGACTGTTCGTATCGCATTTCTAGAAAATCCAATGATACAAAAAATGCGGTTTTCAAGCAACACAGTAAAGCCAGAGTGAAGGCTCTTAGCTTATTTTGTGTGTGTGTGTGTGGACTCGTGTCTGTAGGGTAGGGGAAGTCTTGCCTGCAGTGCTCTGCATATTAAGAATGACTCATGATACTTGTAAGAAAGTGGCCCAAAGGTGGATGCCGACAACCACTACAAACCGACTCTGGCACAGATAAAGGTCAAAAAGAGACAGGAAGAGTGAAGGGGAAAGGAAGATGAGACAAGGGTAGAATCCAGTAAGGATGAAAGTGTAAAGCAGCAGCTGTGAACTGAATTCATACTGCAAAAATAGAGCGCAAACACAAATAGGATCTGAATTAAAAATAGAGCTTTTATAATACTCTCATTGTACTAATGCTGGCGGACAGGATATCAGCCTGGACGTCCATCTTGTTGAAAAGAAATGCGTTTCCGTACTGCTATCAGCGCAGTACACAATGATTTTATTTTTTTAACCGTATAAAAATAGGATATGGTATTCCATGTTTTTTTGTCACAGTTATTATTTCAGCAAACATTGTCCAAACATAATAATAAACATTTCAAACTGTACTATGCTATAATTTCAATATAGCAGTGTCCAAAAAATTTGTTTGAAAAAAAAAAATAATTATATAAATAAAAAAATAGAAACTATATATATGAATAGTTTGTGGAAATCATCTGGAAAAAATAAACATTACAACTTGTATTTTTGTCTGTACTGAATTTAGCAGGTGCTGTCCAAATATAATAAAAAATAATTATAATAATTAAACAAATAAAATAAACAAAAAAATTGATGGGAAACGACACTGCAAAACAAAACATTTCAAACTGTTTTAACAAGTTTAAGTTTTCCAAGTTTCGAAATAATTTAGCAAGTGGTGTCCAAATATAAATACATAACTAAATATTATTTGAAACAGTATTGAAAAAATAAATGATTCAAACTGCAGTATGCCACAATTATTGTCACACGATCTCACTATGTTGAGTTTTTAATTCAGCAAGTGGTATCCAGATTTTGCATTTATGGTTAAAAACATCTAAACTCTTGGAAGTCTGATGAGTCGTAAAATACATGTAAAAAAAAAATCAATTATTTAATATTTCCAATTAATTTTCACCCTGGAAATGTATTGAGTAAATTCAAATGCAGTATTCTGTATAGTAAGATCTCTTGTACATTGCATGTGTATAGTATGCATGGTCTGCACAGAATGAGTATGAGTAGTATGCTTTTGCAAACAAAGCCAAAGTAAAGTTGCTAGAGAATGATTTCTGCAAGACATGTCTAGATGGTCTTAGCGTTTGAGTATCATTCATGATGAGCCTTTGAGTTTGTGTTGTATGTAAAAGACCTGCGTCGTGTGTGCTGTGTTGAGAGGGCAGGATCTCTAGTTTGGTGAGCTCTGAGGAGCTGGACAGGAGCTGTTGAGCCTCCATCAGAGAGCAGTGCTCTGTGCTCATGCCATCTATAGCCAGGAGAATATCTCCTACATGCAAAGCACCACATCTGAGAAAAAGAGGGAAGAGAGAGCGAGAGAGAGACAGATAGTGGTGGCAACAAAGAGAGAAAGTCATTTATGTTGAGGAAAGCAAGAAACTGTGAGGGTGAAAACAAGTGAGTCATAACAGACGGGATGTGTGAGGTGAAAAAGAGACTGTGAAAGAACAGGACTGCTAAATATGTTTATTTTATGAAGAAGTATGTTAAATAGATGATGCTTTTACTGTGCGTGAATCTAACGCTATAGCTGTGAGGGATGCTAATCTTCAAAAACAAGGTGATGTTATAATCTGAGTAAAGATTTGTCCTAGAAAGCAGGATGATTGATGGCATATAATGCAAATGTAAATATTAGTGATATGAATACACAATAATATTGTAAATTCATGCAAAATATAATATGGCTTTCCTGTAGCTCAAACAGTAAAGATTGGTGCTTGCAACGCCAAGGTCATGGGTTCGATTCCCAGGGAAAGCAAGAACTGATTTGAATATCTATATGTACAATAGATAGATCTTGAATGCAATGCAAGTCGCTTTGGATAAAAGCGTCTGCCAAATGCAGAAATGTAAAATGTAAATTATATGTACACAATATTAATTTAAGATCACACATTCTCAAAGAATTATTTAACTATGCGCATTATCCATTTATGAGACTCACAGTGTATGTTGGAACCAACAATCAATCAAATCTCAACCAATTGTCCAAATAGTGACTGTTGTAAAACGATTGTGTTTAACTGCTCATGCTTTTTGTATGATTGTAGGAGTGTATTTGGGAATGTAAGCCGGAGTGATTATGTGAGCTCACCTGTCTGCAACACTAGCAGGCTTGATTTTCTGCACTGTAATGACCTGTTTGTTCCTGAAGAGAGAGGTAGTAAGACTGAGTCCCAGCACTGACCCTGCAGAGCGGGAGATGTCCACCTGCAGAGGCCCGGAGGACTTCTGGACGGAGTCTGAGACGAGGCCAAACCAGAACCAGAGAGCAAGAAAGAGGAGGCATTTCAGAAGAAACCAAAACGCTGACAAACAAAGCTTTTTGTTTCAATAGTTCACACAAGAATTTGATTGTTTTTTATTGATTTAATACTTTTGAAATGTTAAACTATGGTAATATTGTGAAATCAGTTTCTATTTTAATAATTTTTTTAATCTTTTAGTCTTCAGTGTCACAGGATCCTTCACAAATCATTCGAATGTGCTGATTTGATGGCTAAGAAACATTTATGATTGTTATCAATGTTTAAAACAGTTGTACTGCTTCATATTTTTGTGGAAACAGAGATCCTTTTATTTCAGGATTCTTTTCCGAATACAAAGTTAAAATGAACAGCAGTTATTTTAAATGGAAATATTTTTTTAACATTTTAAATGTCTTTACAGTCTTTTAATCAATTTAATGCATTCTTGCTGAATAAAGGTATTCTTTTTTTTAAAAACAACAACCTTCTGAACAATAGAATAGGTAATATACAGTAGTTTGCAACACTATGGTCATGGGTTCGATTCCCAGGGAAAGCAAGAACTGATAAGAATATCAATGTGTTTCTTGAATGCTTTGGATTAAAGCATCTGCGAAATGCATAAATGCAAATGTAAAACTAGAAATCCCCTTTGAAGGGTTATATTCTTTTGGTAAAATTTCATTTAAGGGTACATTTACACAACAACGATGTACTAAAAACAGAGTTTTCACAAATTCAAGTTTTTGTAGTTTACACAGAAACAATAAGGGTGTCGTTTTCAAAAAGTTTGCTTTTTAAGGCCCCCAAGATCTCATTGTCATGTCAATGAACGGCCAAATGTTTAAAATGTCTTCAGTTTTTAGTTAACTGTTTAAGCATCAATATTGTCTCAGAAGTTTCTTGTCAAATTCCTAATGAGAAATAAAAATGAATCAATTATTGATGTACGGTGAAAGCATATCAGCAGTATACAGCATTAAATGTAATATGCACAGCAGCTCCGATCAGTTGCTTTTTTTTTTGAGAAGCAGAAGACTTCTTGCCATCCAGAAGTCAATGAGATATCAATGGTTTATAATTTTGTCTTTCCTATGGGAATCTGGAGGGGAAGTGGAATATGTCTCTACTCTAATTAAGGCCACATGAGAGTATCTGTGCACACAAGCATACTCAAGTGTGTGTGTCTGCGTGCACGTGCTCATCTGTGTGTCCGCTCACCCATGACCATGATGTCGTACTCGATGAGGAAGAAAGCCTCCTGGCTGCTCTGCATGATCAGGGTCAGAGCGTCAGCATGTTTCTGTCTGTTCACAGCAACACCGTTCACGCTCAACACGCGGTCGCCCGCTCTCAAGGTTCCCTCTCTGACAGACGGAGAAACATGGAGAGACGTACGGAAACACAAAAAGACAGCAGTAGGGATGAGATGTGAATGCAGACGTCAACTATAAAATAAAAGCATTATTTTGCATCGTGGAAGTGTAATTATCAAGCAAATCTAATTCACTTTAAAGCATTACGTTGGAACAGGGTGCTTTCATAAGCATGTGTGTTTTATCTGCTCAAGTGTGTCTATGCCTGTGTGTGTGTGTGTGTGTGTGTGTGTGTGTGTGTGTGTGTGTGTGTGTGTGTGTGTGTGTGTGTGTGTGTGTGTGTGTGTGTGTGTGTGTGTGTGTGTGTGTGTGCGCGCTTCGGGCTGTGTTCTACCCTTCTCACTCATTCTAATGTCATCAGCCTATGCTTCAGTTAACATGTGTGCCTCCAGAACCAGCTTACAGGGTTCAATGATCACACACACACACACACACACACACACACACACGCAACCTATAGAATGTTCTCATAATGCACATCAAATACATTAGATTTCAGACACAATAAAGACTCTATTATGGAAATATATACACAAAAAACCGAGCCGGGTGCATACAGCTGCCACTGATGTGACACACAAAAACGCATGACGATTCTGATGTTTTTGCTAATTAATAAGCAGAGATGCTTTGAAGGGGCTTGTCTTTGTGGTATAAACGTGTCACACACACACACACATTCAGAGATCTGAGTCATCATAATCTCACCTGTCTGCGGGTCCGCCGGGCCTGACGTAGGTCACCACTAGAGGTCGAGCCTTATGCCAGTCCTCATGAAAACCCCCTGAAAGCATGTGAAACGCACACCTGACATGCCAACCCCATTGCCTTTAGAAATAGTAAGATTAATAAAACACACACCACCTGCTGCCCTTGAGAGTAATACAAATGCTTTAAATAACTTTTTTCTTAACAATGAACATTTTTGGACATCTGTTCCATGTTGTAGATTACCATGGGAAATTATTTTTGTCCTTGTTTGTAAAAACAAGTCAAATTTGTGTTAACAGTACTTTCTTTCGCAGGGACTCACAAATCTTTTTTTCGGTCAGATCCCTTTGGCCTAAAGTCATTTATTTTAAGTATGCCCTGAGCTTTTAAAACAATATCTTAAGAATTTAACAACACATTCACATATCTCACAGGTTTCTAATGTCTGGTAATGGTCACATGACATGCAAGTAAACAAACAGATCTTTTTCATATTTCAAAATCAGAACTTGTCATAGTTGGGTAAACTTCTATAGCGGTAGATGGAAGACAACAGCTCTGTTAGCAAGTGAAAAAAAAAATCTGCGATAGTGTTTCCACAACTTTCCAAAAGAGGGAAAAATATACAGAGATTGATTACAGCAGTCAGAAGAGGGTAAAATGTGAAATTTGCCATCAGTCCTTTAGCCATGGTTTATAGAAAAAACACCAGCATTTAATTCATTTTTTTTATTTATTTACTGACAAGGTAATATAACACAAAGTATTGCATTATAAATGAAAACATTAAAAAGATTTTAGATTTTAATCATCAAAGTCGGTGAAAAGGGTCCATTAAATATTTAAATATATTAGTAAGTGTTTTATTTTTTATTTAATTTTAAAATAGTTTATTTGATTTGACATTTTTATAATTTATTTATTTGAATCTAATAAAAAAAAATTAAAAAAATAACTGCCGTTCTCTCATGAAATCCTGTTGTATTAAACTTGCAATATTCTTTAAAATATAATTGAAAATAATAGCTGGTTTAATTTCAAAACCTTGGTTGTAGGTTCATAACATTTAACATGAGACATTTCAGATTTCCAGATTTCAAACAAATGTGGTTATTTTGATCTTTCTATTTATCAAAGAATCTTGAAAATAATGCTTCACAGTTTCCACAAAATATGAATCAATATTTTCAACACTGATTATAATCAAAAATGTTTCTTGAGCATCAAATCATCATATTAGAATGATTCCTGCAAACTCTGAAGACTGGAATAATGAAGCTGAAAGCAGCTTTATCATCACAGGAATAAATAGCATTTTAAATATATTAAATTATGAAACAGGTATTTACAATTCTAATACAATTTCTGAATATTGCTGTTTTTATTTGTAATCATTTGTACTTCATTTGTAATCAAATAAATGCAGCCTTGTTGAATTTTTTATGATTTCATGCATTATTAGCACAAAACCCCCTGCAGTCCCCTCACAAACCCCAGTTTGGAAAACTGTTGTATTTGACCTGGGTTACTCTGAAATTTTGATGTATTTTTTAGGATCATAACATCAGTTAAAATTAAAAACACACGAGATGTTTATGTAAAGCTATGACGATGGTCAATCAGTACCTCTCAGAACGAAGCCAAAGCTGTTGCCTTCTTTTTCCAAGCACACTTCGATCGTTTTAGAGATGACGTTGCAGGGATTGCTGGGAGCTAAACACAGAGAACAGCTTGTGTTATTGTCACAGGAGGATGAGATACAGATAAACACTCTGAAATGTACATGTGTTTACTTTCACAGGACCATAAACACTAATGCCAAATTATAATTGTCACGTATTACTTAAAAACTGTGCTGAAAAGTCAGTTTGCATATTGCAAGGCTACTGTACCCATGATCAGCAGTATCAGGTACTTTGATATTTATAATGTAGTACTAATTTTTTCACATATTCATGCTCAAATGGTGTTTGCTTCAATTAATACCATGCCAATCAGTACTTAAGGTACATTTAAAAAAGTCTGAAGTCAGTAAGATTTATTTCTATTGTAAAGAAATTAATTCTTCTAATCAGCAAGGATGTGTTAAATTGATAATAAATGACAGTAAAAACATTTATAATCTTATATTTCAAATAAATGCTGTTCTTTTGAACTTTATATTCATCAAAGAATAAAAAAAAAAACATTATTCCACAAAATGATTTCCAAAGAACAGTTTTCAACATTGATAATAATCATAAATGTTTCTTGAGCAGCAAATCATCATATGATAATGAGACACTGAAGACTAAAGTAATGATGCTGAAAATACAGCTGTGATCACAGGAATAAATTACATTATAAAATTTCACATTACTTTTTTTAATTGTATTCTTGATCAATCTGAATCGTGAAGATGCATTGTGATGCGTCATGCATTGTGTTTGTGTCCGTACCGAATGGAGGCAACTCGTACTCCACCTCCAGCACCACACGTTCACCAATGTTCTTCAGCATGCTGATGATCTCATCATGTCTGAGCTTGGAGAGGTTTATCCCGTTCACTGACTTAATGTAGTCACCGACATTGAGCTGGTCACTCCTGCCACACAGATACATATAGAAGACTGAACAAGATTTGATTTAATTTCCTTCTTCTTCTTTTTTTATACCGGTATGTATGAAGTGATAAATTATGGGAACATGCATAGTAGATTCTGAAAGTTTTTGATTTATCTGTCTGGGCAACATGTTTAGAGAGTAAACGTAGTATTTTTATGAATGTACGTACAGTAATGTGAAAAGAAGTTTGCCCCCTTCCTGATTTCTTTTTTTTTTTGCATGTTTGTCACACTTAAATGTTTCAGATCGTCAAACTAATTTAAATATTAGTCAAAGAAAACACAAGTAAACACAAAATGCAGTTTTTAAATGAAGTTTATAAAAGGTTATTAAACGTTTAATTAGAAAAGGTTATAAAGCCATTTCTAAAGCTTCGGGACTCCAGCGAACCACAGTGGAAGCCATTATCCACAAATGGTGAAAACATGGAACAGTGGTGAACCTTCCCAGGAGTGGCCGGCCGACCAAAATTACCCCAAGAGCACAACGACGACTCACCCAAGAGCTCACAGAAGACCCACAACAACATTCAAAGCCTCACTTGCATCAGTTAAGATCAGTGTTCATGACTTCACCATAAGAAAGAGATTGGGCAAAAATGGCCTTCATGGCAGAGATCCAAGACAAAAACCAATGTTGAGCAAAAACAACATTAAGGCTTGTCTCACTTTTGCCAGAAAGCATCTTGATGATCCCCAATACTTTTGAGAAAATACTCTTTGGATGGTGTGTGTACATCAGGCATAAAAGTAACAACACGTTTCAGAAAAAGAACATCATACCAACAGTAAAATATGGTGGTAGTAGTGTGATGGTCTGGGCTGTTTTGCTGCTTCAGGACCTGGAAGGCAAATGTGATAAATGGAACCATGAACTTTGTTTCATGACCTCAAGCTGAAGTAAACTTGGGTTCTACAGCAGGATAATGTTGGAAAACACACCAGCAAGTCCACCTCTGAATGGCTGAAGAAAAACAAAATGAAGTCTTTGGAGTGGCCTAGTCAAAGTCCTGACTTGAATCCTATTGAGATGCTGTGGCATGACCTTAAAAAGACAGTTAATTCTCTAAAACTCCCAAGTCAACGCAAACATTTGATTGCAGTTGTTGCTGCTAAGGGCCCAACCAGTTATTAGGTTTAGAGGGAAAGCACTTTTTCACACAGGATCATGTAGGTTTAGGTTTTGATTTCCCTTAATAATAACAACCTTCATTTAAAAACTGCATTTTGTGTGTACTTGCGTTATCTTTGACTAATAAGTTTGTTTGATAATCTGAAGTGTGACAAACATGCAAAAAATGGAAGTTCAGAAGTTTATACTGATATGTCTTTAAAACACATGCAGATAATAAACTTCCATGATGATAAAGAACTGAAATGTCACGTGATCTTGAGTGTGATAGAGATGATAGCTTTGGATAAAAACCTCTGCTAAATGCATAAATGTAAATGCAGATATGTTTCACACAAGCCCAAGTTTCATACAATGACACTTTTATTTAATAAGTCATTTTAAGGCATGACAGTTCATTCATCGGCCATCTTGGAAAATGCTATTTAAATCTAAGGCTTAAACAAGTGCAACTCTCATTACCACAGTTTTCTCTTTTTTGCACATTTCAAATTGCCTATAAGATCTGATAACAATAGTATGGCTCTTCATTTCTTATTAGAATTAAAAACACAAAACTTCAAAAACAAGTGACTCTTTTAACCAAAATGCTTTTCCATAGACGTTATATTAAGCATTACAATTGTCCCATTAAACTGTCTCTCATAAGACACACACAGAAATATAGAACATACACATATAGTACATGTAAAAAATCTGGGGTTAGTGTGATTAGTTGTTTTTTGTTCTTTTTTTCTTTTTTTAAAGAAATTAAGACTTTTTGTCAACAAGAATGCATGTTGATCACATGAATAAATTACATTTTAAACTATATTAAAATAGAAAACAGTTATTTTAATAATGCTAAAAATTTGCCTTGCATGACAGGAATGAATTGCATTATAAAATATATTCAAATAGACAACAGTTGTTTTAAATTTTAAATTGTAATAATATTTAACAAAAAATAAAATAAAAATAAAGCTTTGCATCACTGAAATAAATTATATTATACAATGTTCAAATAGAAAAGTTATTTTAAAGTGTAATATTATTTCACAATATTAATGTTTTACTGTTTTTGGATCAAATAAATACAGGTGAGAATAAAAACTTTAAGAATAAAAGCTTTCCCGAGCGTTGGGCGCTTGCACCGCCAAGGTCATGGGTTCGATCCCCAAAAAAAATATGTTCTTGAATGCAGTGTATGTTGCTTTGGATAAAAGCATCTGCCAAATATAAAAATGTTTTTTTAAATCTGAAACTGAATGGAAATGTATAAAAACTCTTTAATTCACAGATCTTAATCTAAAGCACAATATTAATTCCATATAATACAGCTGCACTGACTGCACAACATGTCAAATCATCACCATACTGCATCTGCTGCATTGTGCAGCAGGTACCTGTGTTGTGTGAGTGTATATATGTGTGATGTTAGCAGAGCTGACTCCTCATGTACTGTTGTAGAAGCTAATTTAAGCCACTGCTGTCACCCAGCATTGGGATTTTGCCTGTAAGCATCGCATTAACTGAAACAACGGGACACACGCTCGGAACCAACACAATAGTGGCACACAAGAATACTTAATTTACACGTGAGCACACAACCAAAGGCAAAACCAAACGAGTTAAACAGCATTAACACACATGCTAATTACAAGCTTGCACGTCTGTGCTAGACCTTGATAAAAGCTGATAATATGAAAGCATTAGCTGTAAACTCAAACACAGAGTCACAAGGTTTATATCACCTGGCTTCAACTCTGTATGCAGGAATATGCACATCAATCTTGTGCCTGCCCACAGGTCAGCACGACCATTCAATACAATCTTCCTCGTGTGTGTGTCTGTGTGTGTGTGTGTGTGTGTGTGCGCGAGAGAGAGAGAAAAAGAGAGAGAGAGAGAGAGAGAGAGAGAGTGTGGTCACGTTAAGACTGCGTCAGCCTGTCACACTAGAGACTGATGTGATGGAGCATCCCACATCCTGAGGATACACACACACACACACACACACAGGGAGCTGTCCAGATCCTGAGGTTAAAGAGCTGAGTAAACACACTACACCAGTGCTATTTCACTATCATTGAGATACTATTATAGTTTTTATTCACATTTTGCATAATTTGCATTTTCTGGGAAGGGGTGTTCTTTTTATTTAAAGAAATTACATAAATGATTAAAAGGATTTAAGGGAATAAAGAAGAAATAAGAATAGTAAAATAAGTTGTAGCCTATAGTTGTGAAGTAGGATATATATTTTAGCAAATAATATTTTAGACATTCACTCTTGTATACCTAATGTCAAAAATGTAAAATATTTTATGTCTTGTCACATTCAAAATTATGAAATGTAGATTCATTTTGAGTAGTTTTCATCACTATATTACTGTGGGTCATTGAAATATCCATCGTTGTTTGTTTATAAAAACTAAAAGTGTCGTGTTGGAACTCGCACTCGAACAGTAAGCCCAGCCTTTTTAGATCTGATTGGCCATCTCAATCCTTTTGACCTTGACAAGTGCTTTAGTTTTGACCTTCACAAGCTCTTTAGTTTTGACCTTGACGAGCATTGTTATCCTAACAACAAACGGAGCGGGGCGTAATGAGAGCAACATATCGAAATATTGGGGGGGACAATTTGGTAATTTCCAATTGTTGGGGTTGACTTGACCCCTCAATGCCTATGATGGCTACGGCCCTGAAACACAGATAATAAATAAACAGAAAACATAGAATCTAAGATTAGCATCAAAGATGAATTAAAAACCATTTGTTTCTCTCATAAGCAATTTTTTAGAGAATCATCCGGACTTAGAGTTGATATTCCAATGAAGCATATCTGAGAGCTGTGAAAAAACTGAAAAAAGACAACATTAAAGAAATGAAATGTTCTACTGGCAGCTGAGTCACTGCTCAGCAGGTGTGTGTGTGTTTCTCACCGGGCCGCGAGACCTCCTGGTCTCAGGTTTGAAACTCTTGGCTTGCCGTCCTTGTCGCAACCTCCGGATATGGTGAGGCCGAGACTGCTGCCCTCTTTTTTAAGCAATTCCACCGTCGTCACACCTCTCTGCTCATCTGTGCGTACACAAACACACACCATAAACACACATGCACCAGCACATGCACGTTTGCAGCAGGTAACTGACCCGCGGGGAGCTTGTGTAGCCATGCATTGTGCAATGGAACTCAGATTCAGTTAACCAGTTCGTGAAGGACAGATGGTAGTATTGCAGTCTGTGTCGCCGGCTGTGTGCAATACATTTAATGATGTTTTATTAACAAAGTTCGGGAGGAGCACGTTCAAATGATTAACACAATCAACACGTCATCAGCAATTACTCCTCATCCTATCAGCAGGAGAGGAAGTACATATATATAGACATGTTTGACTCACCTACAGGTCTGATATTTTTCGGCATCCCTCCACCACCCCAACTCCTCACACTTAATTGTTCCTATCAAGTCAGGATACGGGGGGAGTGCTCCAGGTTCGGGCTGAATACCGAGCTCGGAGCCCTCTCCTCGGACAGCACGCCAAATATGCTTACCATTTATTGCTCCTGAATCATTCGTAAGTGTGAACTCGTGAATACATTATGGGAACAAATAAGGGTAATTTTCACAAACCATGTCCAAGCAAAACTAAACTAAACTTTTTACTCATTACTGAAACGTGTTAATTTTTAAGTAGAAAGAAATGGAAAGTGGAAAAAGTGTTCACATTAGATACTTAATTTGTATGTATGTACAGTAATACCTTGAGATATGAGCGTCCCGACATGCAAGTATTCCAAGATACGAGCAAGCCTTCGAGCAATTTTTTGCTTTGAAATATGAGTAAATATTTGAGATACGAGCAGCTTACAGACACTGACACTAGGTACTCAAGCACTCGGAGCAGCTCAAGCCACCTTACTCGTTCACTTCACGTGTTCGTTGTCTTCCTTACGCATCTCCTACGAGTCTTCCTATGGTGTAGCATTTTATGCATTTATGAGGTAATTGCATATGATCTCCACTAGAGGCCACCTTGGTTTTACAGCGGGTGGTTACTGGGTGCCATGAGTGATTCACAAGTATTAAGCTGGGAGCAGCACAAGTTATGTGTGTTCAGTAATAATAATTTTGAGGTTCTGAGGCTATCAATACACAACAGAGGAAGAAACACTACACTTCCGTATTGTGTTTGCGTCATCTACATAATTTACCGTAATCTACGTAATCCCTGCCTCCTCCTCCTCTGCCATTAGTCCTCCTCTGTTTTTTATTTTATATCACAGGAATCCTTATATACTATAATTTTGTGTGTGTGTGTGTCTCTATAACAATTAAAAACATGTTATTAGCACTAATAATGGAGTTTTTTAGAGCTGTGGTCCCCAACCTTTTTTGTGCCGCGGACCGGTAAACACGTGAAAATTTTGACGCGGACCGGTGGCGGCTCGAAATTGTTGACGGGGGGGGGGGGGGGATGCGAGCGAGTCCGCGCGAGATTAAACACATTTCCTCATCGCCAAAGCAGCAGCGTCACAGCCGCTTGTAGCCGCTCACGGACCGGTTTACCATTTCATCCACGGACCGGTCCGCGAAATCGCGAAATCGGACCGGGGGTTGGGGACCACTGTTTTAGAGGACCGGAACAGATTTTTTTTCTTTCTGTTACTTATGGGGAAAAATGATTTGAGATACGAGCAACTCGAGTTACGAGCTCAGTCCTGAAATGGATTATGCTTGTATCTCAAGGAATTACTGTATGTGTGTGTGTGTGTGTGTGTGACACACACTATTCAAATGGTTGAGTCGGAACGTTTTTTTAATGTTTTTGAAAGAGTATTCATTACGTTATATTTTGGTGAAATATTCACCAAAGCTACATTTATTATCAAAATTACTGTAAAGCATTGTAACATTGTAACAAAGTAACGTCGTGAAGTAGTTTTTTAAAATCACTCGCATGATCCTTTACAAATATGACAAACATTTCTGATTATTAACTGTAATTATGAAAACAGTTGTGCTGCTTGAGAATTTAGTGGAATATTTTTCATAGAATTGTTGTTTTGTAACATCCTTTCTGAATAAAACTTCTTTAAAGAAAAATTACTAACTTTTAAACGTTATTGTATATGTTTTTAATGAGGGCATCCTTTCTTAAATTATCACAAATACTATAGATAGTTTAAGAAAAATACCACACATATTTAAAGAAAATTGAATAAATTTCCAATCATAACGATTATGAGGACACCATTGATGAGAAGAGATTATTCTGTTGCATTTTTGCTAAAGATTTATGATGCAGCCATTGTGATCCAAAGTGTGTGCTCATTACAGCCGCTAAACCTCTATAGTGACTCTGATAGTGAGTGTCAGTGTGGTAAATCAGTAGAGACAAATTAACTGACATGATTCCTCACAAGCCCAACGGATAAAAGCAAAAGAACAGAGAGAGCGACTGAGGGGGTTTAGCAGCAGTCCGAAGACATAAAATATCAGCATTATCACAGACGAACAGTCTCTTCACCTTAAGGTACGAGACACTGTATGTGTGCTGAGGCTCGCAGAACTCCTGACTAAAGAGTCTCGATCTAGAGCCGAACACACGTCTGATCCAGCGCAGGGCTTTCATGTGGATTGTTAACAGCAGTTCTCTGCAGGTTTTCGTTCTGCCGGTTCACATGCCAACTTACCAGCGAGACTGCTCCTCTTGGTGAAGCCGCTGCTGTCACTTGCAGCATCTTTACTTCCCTTCGTGTATGGCACATCATCTGAAACACCAAATGATTCAATTATAACAATTAATTACAAATGCATTTTGCTTTATCAGATGTGGACTGATCATTTTTGATAACATTTAGGACTGAATTCAACCTGAAGGTCAACATGAACAGCAATCACAATACACTTTATTTACTGACTGAAGTAGGATATCCAACAATAAACTTTATTTTAATTTCATTATGCTCAACCAGTAGAGCATCGGTGTTTACAACGCCAAGGTCACAGGTTCGATCCCAGGGAAAGCAAGAACTGATTAGAGTGTCAATGTGTTTCTTGAATGCAATTTAAGTCGCTTTGGATAAAAGCATCTGGCAAATGTCAAATACTCTAGTTCTGAGTAATAGTAATTATCGACATGTACTTACTATAGAGTTAGGGTTTGGTTTAGTTACTTGTAATTATGCATAGTAAATACATGTACCTAACATGTAGTAGTTTGTTACTACATCACCGTAAAATACTGTTGCCAAAAGATCTTATGAAATATATACTTCTGGTACTTTATGTACTTCTGGTCTTATCCTATGTTTTTCTTATTAAATATCCAGTTTCACTTGGAAAGATTCATTATGGATGTGTGAGTTGTGAAAATGTCTGTTCACCACAGCTGCATTTATTTGATCAAAAATTCTGTAAGAACAGTAATATTGTGAAATATTAGAGTAACTGTTTTCTATTTCAATACATATAAAATCTAATTTATTCCTGTGATGCAAATCTGAATTGTCAGCATCATTACTCCAGTCTTCAGTGTCACATGATCCTTCACAAATCATTCTGATCATCATAAATCATTCTGATTTACTGCTCATTGCTTATAAATGTCTTTAATTTTGATCCATTTAATGTATCTTTGTTCAATAAAAGTATTAATTTCTTTTAAATAAAATATACTGATCTGCTTGATTTACAATTGTTATTAAATCATGAAGCCTCCCAATCCATCTCACAACACATCAATTATATAATCCATGAAACGTTAGGTGTCTGGTTGAAATTGACAAGAATAAGAACTTTATGAAGAGACATTTTGTGTGCTAGTCAATAAATAAAGCTCAGCCAATCCCAAACTGCTAGTAATACCTGAGCATGAACAACTCATAATTCTCCTTTTGGTCAGTAAAGATGTTCAGCTGCCTTTTAGGCCAAAAGGCTAAACAAACCAACATAACCCAGATTGTTTGCTTAAGAGGTCATAAGCTCAAAACATCACACCCCTGCTTTAACAGTCACACACACACACACATCTACGAGTATTCAAAATCAGCTGTTGTTATATAACTCACACACTCAACATCAGCTCTGAAAGTCACAACAGAGTAAAACTGTCATTATGGGTCATGATAACTCAATTTTCCAAGTCTATTAAAACTCTGAAACTAATTTGGAGCAAGCACTCCGACGGCCCTGGTTGTGTTGACACCAATCCTCATGTAGGTTAAACGGATGATGTTCTAACAATGCAAATGGAAGCTCAGGGCCTATTTTCAGAGTTGGGCTTTTATTTATAGAGGCCACATCGGCCCCAGTTGTCACCCCTCGCTCAGCTCTGAATAGACTTTTCCGGTTCCAGCAGGGCTGGAGCTGAAAACACACAGCCCAGGATCAAATTAATAAACGTTTGGGCCTCCTCTACCCTGGCCCAAGCGGCCCATTATACAGACAACTGTCAAGACAACAGGACCATTGTGAACCCTACATATGGCCTGGGACAACAACCTGCAGAACAACAGATCCTCTAGCAAAAAGTACATTATTAATGATTTGATTTAAAGAAAAGGTATGATGAATAGAACGTATGTCTTGCAGTTTGTAAAGAAGCATTTCATTACATGTACAAGATGAAATCATTTCAAACCTAAGATTACACAAACAAAATTACCTTTGAGTATAATGTAAATACCGTAGTATATGAATGTTGTAGTCTATCATTCAGTTCCATGGTAAATATTAAAGTACCTGTTATGAATATGAGCTCTGCGCTCCCCTCCCTGGCCACCAGAAGGAGCTCACTCACTTATACTGACACTTCACTACACACTACATTTCCCAGCAACCATCACACTAGACTGATTACACACACACCTGGACTCCATCTTCACTGTTTGCCACACCACCTGTATATCATTATCATGTACTATAAAAGACTGCTTCACACACACACTCACTGCGAGGTCTTGATTTGCTATTGCTGTCATTCCAAGTGTTTATCATTCCTGTCTGTGTCTGCCCGCTACCAGTTTTGCCTGTTTGCCTGTTTCTGATCCTTCTCTGCCTGCCCCGACCTGTGCCTGGATTTACGCCCATGATTGTCTGCTGCCCGTCTTGACCACTGCCTGTACCACGTTTTTGTATCTGTTCTGCCTGCCTTCCTGACCCCTGCTTGGATTACTGACCACGATTGCTCTCTGTTTTGCCCTGACCCCCTGCCTGTACGACCATTCTAAATAAAGACATTGCGATTGGATCCCTGCCTGTGAGTCCATTGTTACAGAAGACCTCGCCACACAAGATCCAGCTGTCTGTCAGGATGGACGATTCGACACAGGCTGAGTTTCACCTCATCTGTCTCCGGCAAGGTAACCGGCCCCTGTTGGACTATGTATCCGACTTCATTGAACTTTCTCACCGAGTGAGTTGGGGTGATGCCTTTTTGATTTCTATATTTGAGCGAGGACTGGATAAGAGGGCTATCCGGGCTCTTGGATGCCAGGAAACCTCACTCATGGACTATATTAATCTTGTGCTGTGGCTGAATGGTATTGACTTTGAAATTGAAGAAGTGACCGATTCAGTACTTCCGAGCGCCGCGACCAAGTCAACACCTCACCGCCGCAAGCGGCGGAAGCAGAGAAAGCCCGATCCAGAGATCCGCCAGCCAGAGCCCGATCCAGAGATCCGCCAGCCAGAGCCCGATCCAGAGATCCGCCAGCCAGAGCCCGATCCAGAGATCCGCCAGCCAGAGCCCGATCCAGAGATCCGCCAGCCAGAGCCCGATCCAGAGATCCGCCAGCCAGAGCCCGATCCAGAGATCCGCCAGCCAGAGCCAGAGCCCGAGCTGCCGTGGCCCGACCCACCAGAGCCCGAGCTGCCGTGGCCCGACCCACCAGAGCCCGAGCTGCCGTGGCCCGACCCACCAGAGCCCGAGCTGCCGTGGCCCGACCCACCAGAGCCCGAGCTGCCGTGGCCCGACCCACCAGAGCCCGAGCTGCCGTGGCCCGACCCACCAGAGCCCGAGCTGCCGTGGCCCGACCCACCAGAGCCCGAGCTGCCGTGGCCCGACCCACCAGAGCCCGAGCTGCCGTGGCCCGACCCACCAGAGCCCGAGCTGCCGTGGCCCGACCCACCAGAGCCCGAGCTGCCGTGGCCCGACCCACCAGAGCCCGAGCTGCCGTGGCCCGACCCACCAGAGCCCGAGCTGCCGTGGCCCGACCCACCAGAGCCCGAGCTGCCGTGGCCCGACCCACCAGAGCCCGAGCTGCCGTGGCCCGACCCACCAGAGCCCGAGCTGCCGTGGCCCGACCCACCAGAGCCCGAGCTGCCGTGGCCCGACCCACCAGAGCCCGAGCTGCCGTGGCCCGACCCACCAGAGCCCGAGCTGCCGTGGCCCGACCCACCAGAGCCCGAGCTGCCGTGGCCCGACCCACCAGAGCCCGAGCTGCCGTGGCCCGACCCACCAGAGCCCGAGCTGCCGTGGCCCGACCCGCCGCTGGACTTCCGGGACATCCCAGCGCCGCCGCCGGCCTTCGCGGATCTCCCCGAGCCTGCAACGACCCGTCAGCCAGAGCCGCCAGAGCCTGCAACGACCCGTCAGCCAGAGCCGCCAGAGCCTGCAACGACCCGTCAGCCAGAGCCGCCAGAGCCTGCAACGACCCGTCAGCCAGAGCCGCCAGAGCCTGCAACGACCCGTCAGCCAGAGCCGCCAGAGCCTGCAACGACCCGTCAGCCAGAGCCGCCAGAGCCTGCAACGACCCGTCAGCCAGAGCCGCCAGAGCCTGCAACGACCCGTCAGCCAGAGCCGCCAGAGCCTGCAACGACCCGTCAGCCAGAGCCGCCAGAGCCTGCAACGACCCGTCAGCCAGAGCCGCCAGAGCCTGCAACGACCCGTCAGCCAGAGCCGCCAGAGCCTGCAACGACCCGTCAGCCAGAGCCTGAGGTACCGTTTCCCACCCTATCCCACCCATTATCACCTCTGTCCCTGTCTGTGTCTGCCAGCCCTCCTGCCCTGTCTCTGCCAGAGATCGTCAGTCCTGCACCGCCACTGCATGTGCTCAGCTGGATGGTACCGCCGCAGATCCTGCCGACTCCAGCCTCGACGGCAGTCGGGGAAGGCCTGACTCCGCCTCCAGCCTCAGACCCCTTCTCTCCACCTCGGTCCGTCAACACTTCGGCACAGCCTGGCTTCTCACTCCCTCAGCTTCACCAAAGTCCCTCGACCATCATCTCCATCGGGTTCCCTCGTCCTCCAGGCTCCACCTTGGTCGTGCGTTGCCTTGCCTACACCTGCGGCTCCAGCTGGCTCCTTCCTCCCTCCGGCTTACACCTTATGTCCTCTGTCACTCCGTCTCCGACTCTGCTCTCGCTCCTTTGGACTCCGCCTCGGTCATTCGTCGCTGCGTCTGGCCTTCGGTCTCCGGAACCAGCGGTGTCGATCGGGTCCTTCGGCTCGTCGGCTACGTCCCGGGACCTTACAGACCTCCCAGACCCGCCAGCCTTGCCTGAACCAGCCTGGTCCGTGCCCCCGGCACCACCCTGGAACATTGAACTTTGGGCGCCGCCATGGTGGTGCGCGGCGCCTTTTAGCTGCCTCACGCCAGGAGGCGCTCGTAGGGGGGGGGCTCTGTTATGAATATGAGCTCTGCGCTCCCCTCCCTGGCCACCAGAAGGAGCTCACTCACTTATACTGACACTTCACTACACACTACATTTCCCAGCAACCATCACACTAGACTGATTACACACACACCTGGACTCCATCTTCACTGTTTGCCACACCACCTGTATATCATTATCATGTACTATAAAAGACTGCTTCACACACACACTCACTGCGAGGTCTTGATTTGCTATTGCTGTCATTCCAAGCGTTTATCATTCCTGTCTGTGTCTGCCCGCTACCAGTTTTGCCTGTTTCTGATCCTTCTCTGCCTGCCCCGACCTGTGCCTGGATTTACGCCCATGATTGTCTGCTGCCCGTCTTGACCACTGCCTGTACCACGTTTTTGTATCTGTTCTGCCTGCCTTCCTGACCCCTGCTTGGATTACTGACCACGATTGCTCTCTGTTTTGCCCTGACCCCCTGCCTGTACGACCATTCTAAATAAAGACATTGCGATTGGATCCCTGCCTGTGAGTCCATTGTTACAGTACCACAAAATACTCTCGGATACCAGAAAGTATGCAGAGCTTTTTTGAAAGGGTAATCTTAATACCTAAAGAAGCTGGGTTTTAAAATAATTCACTAAATAAATAAATTCATTTGCATTTTGAACGTTTCAAATGTTTGGGGTAAGTACCATTTTTTATATTAGAAATTAATAAAATACATTAATACTTTCATTATGCAAGGACACATTAAAGTGACTAAAGACATTCAAAACATCATGCTTCAAATAAATGCTGTTCTTTTGAAGTTTCTATACATCAATGCTGCAAAAAATGTATCATGGTTTCCACAAATATATTAAGAAACTGTTTTCAACAGTGATATTAATAGGAATAATCAGCATATTAGAAGGATTTCTGAAGGATCGTGTGACTGAGGACTGGAGTAATGATGCTGACAATTTATCACAAAAATAAATTACATTTTACAATACATTTTCAAATTGTCACGCAAGTGGGTGCGTGTGCGATGCGGAGCAGGGAGACGAGGAGAACACGTTCCAATAAAAACAGGATCATTTGATAAGAAAAACAAAAGACTTTAAATATAAACAAAATGGCACCCTTGTGCAAAACGCTAGGAATAATCAAAGACACAGAACACGGAGAAAACATCTAACATACGCGTACACAACGATAACGTTAACATCTAACAATCGACAAAGACAAGGGAATACGAGAGGGCATTTATAACAAGCGCGGGATGGGAACCAGCTGACAGCTAAATCACTACTTAGGTAGTGATTAGACACGGACAGGTCTGGAAGGACCTGGAAGATACATAGAAGGGACCCGGATGTGAACAACGAGACAAGACCGTGACACAAATAGAAAACTGTTATTTTTTATTCTAATAATATTTTGCAATTATTTGATTGCATGTTTAATCAAATAATTGCAACCTTGGTGAAGATAAGACTTCTTTCAAATACATTAAATAATGTTACTGACCCCAACTTAATGTCAAATGAAATGAATAAGAAAGGAAATGATCAAAACGACTCACCACTATTGTTGCGACCCTCTCTCCTAAAGCCACAAAGCATCATGGGACTATCACGATTCCATTCTCCCAACAACAGTTTAGGAACAAACTAAATTGACCAAACTGCCGTTTGTTAAAGCACACACATGGAAATGAACATATTAGTTCCTAATTAGTTCCTAATTAATTCCAATTAGGCCACATTACACGTGTAACTTTAGTTACGATTCCTTAGATATACAGGAAGAATCTTCTTTGAAAAGCAATAAAGCAATGGTCCAGAAGAAGATGAGCAGAACTGATGAATCCATTCAGCAGAGAAGATTCAGATCTGGTTTTATCTACAGCTGATCCTGTTGCACAGATCCTGTTACAAATCAAATAGAATTCCACGAAAATGTGCAGATGATCCGAATCTCTGCAAAGTACACGTGAGCGATTGTAGGAGTGCAATGCATGAATGAGTGACAGAAAAAGTGTTGCCTAGGTGGAACTGGATTATTCCTGAGACGTTCCAGTGTCACTCCAATTTGCTCTTTCCAAACAGCATAACGTTGGTCTCCTCCTCTTGCCAATCTGCACATGCAACCAGTCTCCAGTCAGGCATCCATATAAAACATGTGATCCGCTTGCACAGATTCAGTCCTGGGTTTCTGGAGCAGATGGTAGTTTATCCAGAGATGACAGCTCTGCAGTATGGGAACGTATCCGAACGCTCCAGTGCTTCACACAGATCAGCCCTGGACAGAACGAACACTCGCTCCTTCTCTCCTCTCCTCTCCTCCCTCCTTTCTGCTGCTCCTCCCTCACTTCTTGAGCTTCTTACTGTTCACATGTGCTCTTCCTTCCTGCACTGGCCTATTAATCATCACCGTTCACACACATACACGCAGAGAGTCTTGCCTGAGAGTATCTTCCTACAGCAAGCTAATATAGACACAAATATGAAATGCACAGCCAAACCCCCTCACTACTCTCTCTCAGCCCCCACGTGCCTCACGCACAAACACTTCCTCCTCCCTGTCTGTCTGTCTCCCTCTCACGTGCCCCTTTCCCTTAATTTAGCAGCTGAGCATCCAGTGATAAACAGCCTTTGCAACATTTGACTATGGTAAATGCATTTTAAGAATCCTGACAAAGATGCATCACGGTTTCCAAAAAGACATTGAACTCTTCACAATATAAACACAGAAAGGTTTATTGAGCAGCAAACCAGCATAGAAGAAATTAATACTTTTTGTCAGCAAGAACGCATGTTGACTTCTGAAGGATCATGTGACACTGAAGACTGGAGGAATGATGCTGGAAATTCAGCTTTGCATTATAGAAATAAATGACATTTTAAAGTATATTCGTATAGAGAATGGTTCTTTAAAATTGTAATAATATTTTACAATATTACTGTTTACACTGTATTTTTTGACAAATAAATGCAGCCTTAGAGACATTTAGGAGCTCATAATAGTGTGAGATATTGAAAAATTTTACCATGTAGTTTCATTGTAAGTGTGATCAAACCACCATAATCAAAAATAAAATGATGCACCAACTGGATTTAATGGTGTACACGGTATATGATATATAGTACCACATAAATACTATGTTATTATATTCTATGCATATCTGACATCTGTATATCATAACATAGTAACATAGCATTTATATGGTACTGATGCAATGAATATGATACATATAAAAAAATCATGGTACTGGTATCTCACACATTTAAAACAACGAATTTCAGTACCATTGTATATTTCAATGTACCATAATTTTAACATTTGAAATATCACTGTACCATGGTACCACAAATAGATATAAATAAAATGATCAATAAAACTTTGATATACAACAAAGCACCATCTGATACAATCATTATCTGCACACTTTTGCAGTGCTTTTTAATTGTACTTTTTAAAAAATACTATGTTATTAAAATACTACAACCATGTTTTGCAAGCTTAACATGAATATTATGGCTTATAATGTGTCTTTCTGGAATACTTCATTCTGATTGGTCAATGACGTAATGATTGATTGACTGTAATTTGTTATAAACGAATGTTGTGCTGTGCATAGCTATGATCTCTTCCTTTTCGTAAAAAAAAATCTTATTTTAAGACAAATCAATACTTTGTGACATTTACAACATTGCTACTACACAATAAAGGATCCTGATCACCCTGTCAGGGTTGATTTAGCAACCTTTTTTGCTTACTTGTATCAGACTTCAGAATCAAATTTACACATCATATTCCCTCATATTGATATCTTGTTAAAAATTGGCTTTTACCATATTGTGCAAAGCAAGCAAGCCATGAATATACAATCCAAAAGCAAGTCAATGTGAAATCTGTCTCTCGTTTAATTTTTCAGGGTTGGTCTGGGGATTTTGTCTTGAACAGCCGCATGAGTCGGTGAGAGATGGCGAACACCTGTCTCACCCATCAACACATTCCACACATTCTTCTCTCTGTAACACCGAAAGAACCTCCTTCCCCAACAACAGATGACGCAACACGAACAAAACATTCAATAAGTCACACTAACAAATGAAAGAAGAGGGACTTCGTATTCCGCAGTTTAACATTAGTTGTGATCAGTGTTTTTTATATATGTGATAAAACAGTCAAAAGTTTGGGATAATTAATTTTTTTTAAATGTTTTTGAAAGAAGTCGTATGCTCATCAGGCTGAAAGTAATATCGTCAAATATGACTAAATCAGAAATATTTCTGAAGGATCATGTGAAGACTAGAGTAAAGATGCTGAATATTCAGCTCTGCCATAACAGGAATAACTTATTATATACATATATTCCAAATAATATCTAATGTGGTGACAAGAATCTAGTAAAATAATATTTTGGGGTTACTGTGAGCTTGCAAATCATTTTACACTATACAGCCCCCATGTGGCCGGATGTTGCCACTTCAGCTGATCCAGGACAACAGATGTTATGTTTATGAGTTCATTTCTCATAAACATAAAAGAACAAAAAACAATCAGACACAATCCCTTCATCATGATTGTTCATAATGTATTCAGCACCTAAACATACAATCCACCCTTTACAAACATCACCGCTCACCCACTCAGACACAAAGGCCACAAACTTTAAGGCCAATTGACACCGAACAAACAAACGGCAACAAAAACGGTTGTTGTTGGTTTTTTGGGGGGGATTGGTGTGTTACCTCTGTCAGCGTCTGTTGCCATTGGTCTGGGTTTGTTTCCACCCGACTGAACATGTTCAGTGTGTCTGTTGGAACAGTGTGAACAGGACAGTTTTTTTTAATAAAACTCTAAATACAGCAGCCCAATTGTTTGTTTGGTGTTTGTTGGCTTTTTTCTTTGGGTGTGAATTGGCCTTCATGCACATTATCTCACACATCTTACCTTTAACCCTTCCTCTGATAACTCCAATCCGACATCGCAAAGAAAAAGAGAACATCTTCCTGTTTCCTTTAACTCCTCCGCCCAGTCCTTTCTTCACAGTCCCCCGTGTCAGGACGCCGTCCGGGACCAGTTTAGGATTTACCGAACAACTAACATGCCACATGGCTCCTCTTTCCCGTCTCCTCTCGCCCGTGCCACACAGATCTCCAAACCAGTCTTTGCTTTAGGTCTCTTCCTCTCTTATCTTCCTCCTCTACTTCATCTGCAAGAGCTTAGTTCATTCTCTGTGGGAAATCCTGTGGCTTACTCAGATTTGAGGGTTTCAGAGACACACGGCTGATCTCATTCGCTTCGTGTCATGGAAATCTGGGTATGACTTAATAACAAATCCAGTTAAATGTAGTGGGCAGGGCTGGTAACACTGTTGGGGTGCGAGTGTGCTTGTTGGCTGCCCAGAGACGAGACAGATGGACTGAAGTGGCCTGCTACAGAGACACAGGCTGCCCAAACCACAGGAGAGACACAACACAGTACCAAAAACCGCTATGGTAATACCATGTTTTGATTTTAGAGGTTTAAATACCCTAGTACAGTATTTGTACACAATATGGTAACCATATAATGCAATAGTGGCTGTCAAAAGTTCTGTATCTCACTCAAATAATTAATTTTGTTATATTCTACAAACATAATTTCCAGTATAATTACATTTATTTATTATTATGGCTCAGTAGACAAATAAAACCACATTAGCCAAAAGAGTTATGTAATAATTGCATTGTAATAAGTCAGGCCAGGTTGGACTCATTTTATATACATATTTAACTAAGTATGTATGCCAAATCTATGGTATAACTTCTGAATAAAGAAATTCTGTTTCAAAATAAACCCACCACAAGAAATATCAAAGTGTGACAACTTGCCCCGGTCAGTAGCATCAAGATCTGATAGCTCACGGTCTCATGATGTGAGGGCTTCATGTTTCATATCAGGGATGGGCCACTTTTTTTCCCTCAGCATCTTCATATTCAACAGCAGAAGGAGTTATGCCGCCGTCACGTGCTATCGGAAATGTCCTACTTCCCACTTCTGAAGTCGTAATTCCGAGCTCATCGCATTGAGATTTTGATTTGAGAGGGGCCGGATGTGCGATTTTAGGAAACTAGTGTTTATGATATTATCCGACAGCATGTGAAGGCAGCATTAGTTCAAGCATTCAGCTTCAGTGAAGAGGAAGCAAAACATCAGATGGGAGGAAAAGTAGCCTATATTTCAATGCTTTTTCGGTCCCCAGAGAGAGTTTGCATTCGCTCTCTTTCTCAGGGAGCGCGAAGGCAAAGATTTTATCGCAGTTTCGTATAGCTACACAACTCAAAAGCGAAAGCGCACTTTGCCCATGATTCACGCGCTACAACCCAATACAGCAAACTTCCCCACTTTGTGTACAATGCACGACTGTGTAGGTTGAGCAATGGCCTTTTATTGACCTCTGTTACACATTCTGATGGAATAATTGGGGAAATAACGCGATCACATGACGAGTAAAGCAAGAGGAAACAGCTAAACATTTCAGGAACTCTAGCTATTTGTAACTGAGTTTCCAAAATGGAGAGACCGATCGCGAGGTAAGATTTAAAGTCTTCGCAATCAATATTTGTGTTTCTCTTTCAAAAAGTGCACAAACTGACTTCATTAAACTCACTCTGAAGCGGCTATGGAGCGAATTATGGCACGGTGAATCCGGTTTATGGAGTACCAGCAGTGCCAGGTAAGAGTTTGCTGGGATTTTTACGCATTCTCATATTTCCTCTCGATGACACGCACCACATGTAATGTTTACACAACACTGAACTGAAGATGATTTCTTTCCTAAACCAATTCATCCCACTTATCTCTGTGGCTTCAAAAAAGCACTAAATGTTTCCTTCAAAGTATCGCTTCCTGCGTACAGGCCTCTAAAACACTTAAGTTTGTTCTAACATGCGATATTCCTTACAAAAATGCACCATGGGGAGTAAAAAACGCCATAGATGTAGCTATTTATACTTAAAAACCAATCATTTTACCATGTTACAGTTCAATGTTTACATGTAACCTCGAAATATGTAACTTTGATAAATGTTCTAAAAAAACATGATAGTTTTATAGCACTTTTTGTTAGTATAAAATTACTAATAATTTAGTCGTCTCACACCATTTCTGTGCTATGATACTACCACAATATATTTATTAAGACTATAAAATCATAAGTCATAAAATAATGATTAAAAACAGTGTTACTTGCACCGTGTTACCACAGTTTTATTGTAGAAACAACTGATTAAAACATTGTTAAACAAATAATGGCATTCTTTGACAAAACCTTTTATTCTGATTATTACAAAAAATAACATTGTACTATTAACATTATACATGTTAGTACTACTAACTAGTAGTATTACTAACATTATATATCCCCTTAGGATAAAGGTAATCAAGAATGCAGAAAACCAACAAGAATCATCTAAGCTTAATATATTTATATATATTAGACTTGAAAATCAAGTTTTTTATATCATGGGACCAGACACCAGTTATTTTGCCAAGAGATCTCTTATTTATGTCAAGACATAGGAGAGAACTCTGGTTCCCTGAAGTTACACTGCGTCAAATTGATAGGGGAATGCCTTGACGGGAGAGAGCACCCTCGTTCCCAGAGCGGAATCGAGGTCAAGATGATAAAACCTCATAAATGTGTGCGGCGAGGACCAGCCAGCCGCAGCACAGACATCGGCCAAGGAAACCCCGGAGAGGGATGCCTTTGAAGCAGCCACGCCCCGAGTAGAGTGGGCCTGGACTCTCATAGAAGAGGAATGTCCAGCCGACTCGTAAGCCAGACAGATAGCCTCGACTATCCATCGGCTCAAGGTTTGCTTAGATGCTGGAGCTCCCTTAGGAGCCCCAAAGCAAACGAAAAACTGGTCCGACTTACGAAACCCACAGAGGGCAATGGGAGTTCCCTATGGACGCAAACAGGAATACTTGTGCTTGGCCATAATACTCCCAGATCCACTCCACCACGTAGGGATGGAGCTGCCAATCCCCGGGCCTCAGCCCCTGTCTTGACAGGATATCTGCTCCCTCATACCAAATCCCGGGGGTTTGTGGACTGCCTTGAGAGAGAGCAGTCTCCCCTGGGACCCGAGGAGGATCTATCGCGCCAGTTTGGAAAGTGGTCGCGAACACGGACCCCCCCAGATGGTAAATATACGCTCCCACCGCTGTGGTGTCAGTGAAAATAACAACATGGTGGCTGCGCATGGACGTATTGAGGTCCTGAAAGAAAGGCAAAGTCCGGTGCTGGGGAGTGATACGAGCTGGGAGATATTGCTCGTCCAGGTTGCTTCTCACTTGCTTCTCCTTGGACGAGCGTCCCTGGTCTTGGCGGGCTGCTCAACACTGAGCCGCAAGACCGCCCATCCCACAACCTCGAGGAGCTCCTCGAAGGCAGGTGAGGAGGGTGGCGAATCCTCACCTGGGTCAACGCTAACCACATCCACCTCCTCAGAGCTGGACCCAGTCAGCGCTGACACCCCAGTCATGTCGGAGAAACCGTGCTAGAGGCACATGCTCCCGGTTCCCTGGGGAGCGTGAACCTGAGTGGTTTCATCAAAAACTGCCAGGCGGGAGCGGAGTGCACGCAACGAGAACTGCTCGCAGCCAGCACCCTCGAGTGCTGACCGAGCGTGCTCTTCTCCCAAACAGGCAACGCACAGATTGTGTATCCTTACCCGTGATGAAATGCAGCCAGGGGAAAGCACACTGCCTAAATGCATGTTCCGCCATATCACACTAGTAGAAGAAGCTTTCTAAGGCTAGTGAGATAAATACTTGCAAAAATGCACAACACACTGACACACAGCACACTGAAGATGCTCAAAGCTGCTGCTTCCAGGTTCCGGCGCACCTTTTATGCTCTGTTCATGACGTCACTGACACTGACGCAACACGCTTTCACACGCGTCTTTCATTCATTGATTTCACAGTACTTCACGTGACTCACGTCAAGGCATTCCTCTAGCACTTTGATGCAGCTCGAGTTCCCATGAAAGGGAAAGACAGTTTACTGAAGAGCTTTCTCTGGAACATATGGTTTCTGTTAAAAGTAGAATGAGTAGATAATCCTATGGGCCTCCAAACACCTCAGTGAAAAACTAAAATACTATGTTTGTATTACAATCACACATTTGTTCATACAGACTACAATCTAGCTTTTACACTACAAACATAGTACAAGAGATTATGAATAAAAACAATATAGATGCATAATAAAACTGATTATGAATACCAATAAAGAAAAATAATAGTAATACAATTTTAGTCTTCATCTATATCTATATCTATATATATATATATATATATATATATATATATATAAAAAACACTAACATTACCCATCCCATTACACTTGCCCCCCATAGACTTAGAGAAAATTTCAATTTACAAGGTGGTACAAAACTCTAAAAAATCTCCTGAAGTTAAAACATGCCAGTTATTTTTTCAGTTCTTCTAACCATAATTTCAGTACCACTGTATCAAAGTACCAAAGGTTTTACTATATGATACTACCACTATGGTATATTTCCAAACACTTGTCACAACTAGCCTACCTAGTTTTCAGTAGATTATTTGGTAATCCTCCCACTCCTCCATTCACCATCATCCAATAGCAGCAGCTCACAGACATAAACCACATTCCTGTACCATAAGTGCATGTGACTTGCACCGTTTGCATCAGAGGCCACATTGCTCACCACGACTTCAGGAGTTAACAACAGCAATAATCAGTTCATCAGGATCTAAAAAGTAAGTCCCTAACTAGTGTTTTGTGCAGCCTCTCATAACATTTTCAATAGCTTCTTTGGCCAAGCAGCTGAAGACTATTAATAACCGGGTATTTATAGGCTTTTTACAAAGATACTTCAGCACAAACCACTGTGATTGATCCATCAGAATGAAATATTTCAGAACGCTGTGCAATAGAAAAAGCATACAAAAAATATATTTACATATGTATAAAATTTGTAACAGAAATTTATCAATGGTAAGTTAAAGTCTTCTTTTGTGTAAAACCAAAACTTCCCTAACCAGTTTATTTGAACGTCATTCAGCCATGGCGGCCCCACCTGCGGCAAGCACCTACGGACCATCCGCTCCTCCGGCAAACATGTTTGATACAGTCCCTGGATATGAAGGAACAGTGGCTGGCGGAGGAGGTAAGCATGCAGGATATGTCTTTAAAAGCAAAGCGGCTAATGGAAATGCTTCCACATGAGCAAAATATGTGCGCAGGCTCATATGGCGCATTCAAGGAAAGTCTGTTCACTCAGCGGCTTCATTTACAACACCTCCGGGCAGCTATTTCGACATCCAAGACCAAGTCCTATCTATTTGAATGGGGGGACCCTGAAATCTCCAAAGTGCTTGCTGAACTCACAATTAAATAACATATTTCAGTTCAGTAACACAATTTGATATGAGCTGTCACATAAATGTTGTCTGTTATCCTCAAATAGCATTAAAAAGCTTATTTTCAAGCTAGACCAGCCAATGCGCATGTACAGTCCTAAGCTCAAGTATCAGATTTCTTCTTCTTACGTTTTTTTGGCACATTGCTATGTGTGTGCATATCGCCACCTACTTTAACTTTTGTGCTGTCACAGTTTATTTATTAATTGGAAATCTGAGAAAGCAAAGACCTCCCTGTCTGGAGACTTGGTTGTATATTCAGCAGGATTCTTTATTGAGAATGTGTTGTTCAGTCGCTGCAGTCGTCAAATCTGACTAAGGCAGTGATAAACATTGTAGTTTATATAGATTTTGGGGGGTGGGGTGCTTAGAAATGGAGACAAAGCACCTGGCTGTCAACCTTAAACAAACAATGGAAATTAAGTATCCATTTACAGGAACACAGACTCTAAAGTGTATCCTGTCCTAATCCATCAGCATAACATCTACTTATGCTTGAGTCTCTGGTTTCTACTGAAACCAGAACTTCTAACGGCAGCTGCTGTCTGGGTGTGCGGCAGGGGATGAGGCGAGGACTCAATGATGCAAAGAATGGGGATTTATTATAACAAAAACACAAAAAAACTCAACAAAAAACACCCTGAGGGGTGAAAATAAGACTAGACTGGACTGGATTGACACAACACGAACAAGACTTGGAACAAGCACAGCCATCAAATGACGACGAAACGGCACAAGACGGCAAACACAGAGGGATTAAATAGACACAATAGGGCGGGTAATTGACTGGGAAACAACTGGAACAAATCAAAGTTAACCAGGAGAACAAGGTGGGCGGGTAAACAATGACGAGTCACGAAAACTCAGCCAATGCGAACGCGCATCGCTGTGTGTTCACATTAAATTAAGACGCCGCACAGCTGGTGACAACCAAACTGCGTGCACGACACAAAAACACAACATGAAAGCATGCGGCCGATGAAAACACGAACCACATGCTTACAGCAGTGCACTGAAGCCTGAAACCACGGCCATTTACATAACATAGAGCTCACGACAAGGACGAACACACGAGTTATGAATGTCCGAATCCCGATGCAAAACCGAAACTTAACCAGACCAAAGTATCGGGACCGCACATAACACCTACACAGACAAGAGCACGCGCAGCTCGAACACTCGAATCCACGCGCACGCGCACACACACAAAACACTAGACGTTACGGTAGTGTCAGAGCTCTGCCACAAAACCAAGAAATGACTAGACCGAATGTGGCAGAACCCTGACAGCTGCATTGATCTGATGACTTTACCAATCAGTGTGTTCATGCATTATTATGGCATCCCATCATATTGCACGTTACAGTTCCTCCAATTCATAGGTAATAGGAGTGAACCCGCTTTGATTCAAGTCATGTCGGAAAGACAACATGGTAGTAGACAGTATTCAAAAGTTGAATGCAAACATGTGAATGCAAAAACAAACCCAATGTGCATTCTTTATTCATCACATGACTATCTTCACTCAACCAAAGTTGTTTTAATGCTCTTAATGGCATAATTCCGTCTTTCCAACTCGTACTTCCCAGAGAACCTAAATGCACCTTACATTTAGAAATTAAATTAGCATACGCTTTTATACAAAGAGACTTGAGGAATACAGAAAGTGACTCATCCTGAAGAGTCTAATTTACACTAGTGTCTCACAATACAAAGTTTCAAATATTGCTTGAAGTCGTATAAGCCTGGAGAATGGAGGGACTGAGGAAAGTGAAAGCAAGAAAGGAAAAGTTTATATTTTAAGAGCACACTAACACATGAATAAGCCCCTAGTTTTGTTACTGATGCGTCTCTTTTTTTCACAGGAGGGTATCTTCCTCCTCCTATGCCGTCTATGCCGATGCCTGTGCCTGAACAAGCCCCCAACCCACCAGACTGGCAGTAAGACTTTTCTTTACACAGAAAACACGCAATTCATCTTTTAACACTACCGGCACCCGCCTACGATATGCAATCATCATACAAAAATGGGAATTCTTCACTTCTCATGGTTTGGGTTTGTCTTTTACCTCTGGGGTTTTCAAACTAGGTCTGCATGATTCATTAAAACCAAAATGCAAATGCTGTCATTTCATTAAACAAATATATGTGCTATGTGTTTTAGAGTGAACTTTTACTGTCTTTACAGTGAAATCACAATTGTAATATTTCTTATTTAGTAATAGTACATATCAACAAAATAACTATTTTACAATTTGTAGATTAAACGGCATTTGAAATTTCAATCACCAAAAAATCTAAATTAGATATTTTTTTCTAAATTGTGCTGGTCTATGTCAAACTGAAAAATTGAAATACTATAGAAACAAATTAGAATCAAATTTAAATCTAGTTTAAAAAAAATAAATAATGCATTTAAAATTATTTAAGTTATAATGTTTTTAATTCAGTAACTACAGTGATAGTACAGTAAGAATAAAAACTTTTTTTTTTCATTTAGCAAACCACATGTTTTTATAACATCACATTTTTCCCTCAGAGATTTAAATAGTAATATATTTAAATAGTATTTAAATAGTTTAAATCTAAATTAAATAGATTTAATTTAGATATAAACATGAAAATATACAGATGCTTGTATGTTGCCCTCATATTTTTTTCTTAGCATCGAAAACTTTGAAAGTTTTATCTTACACATCTGCTGATTCACCTGATTACCTCAGTAGGATGCACTTTGACCTGAATTGGGTGTGTTAGCTTAGAAAAACACCCTAAAAAATTTCCGGGACCAAGATGAACAAAAATTGTACAACACACCCTGTTGAACATGTGCAAAGGTCAGCCGCGTATTGATCTTTTCTCTTTTCTCTCAGCATACCTTCCATCTCAGAGGAGAGAGCGCGTGAAGCTTTCGCAACATACGTCTCCAGCCATTGCTGCTATAGTTCTGCCCCCGTCAAAGATGGAGTTATTACCAACATGGAGTCCTTTAACACCTACAGGGTGAGGCCTGCAATAAATCATTATGAACGTCTTTATTCTTCTCCAGAATATGGGATAGAAAAGTTACTAGTAATACAGTAACTAGTCCAGTTTTTTTATACATGCATAATGTTAATGTTTATGTGATTGATGGAAAAAAATGTTGCTCTGAATGGTTTATCCGGATCTGTCTGCTTAGTATCGTTTGGAGACGTTCACAGAGTCCAGATCTACTGAATGGAGTCAGGAGCCTTACAAAGGTACCCGTTTACTCCAATTGATCAATCTTTTCACTCCATTTACACTTGGAGTGTATGATCCAATCTCACATCTACAAATGCCAATTCTGGGCAATTTGATTTGGTTTACAAACCATTTGCCTGCATTTGATGTGGTTGATAAACAAAAAAAGCTACATTTCTCAGACAAAGTAAACCAAGTAGATAAAATGTCTGTATATTCATGCTGTAATGCCTCATCAGACATCAGGCTCTTGGAAATGTAACAGACTGGTTCATTCTCTCTCAGGGCAGACTGTGGATGCAGGAGTTCAGCCTGCTCCAGGACCGTGGCAGATTGCAGCTCAAGCACCGGCCTTCTTTCAGGAGCACAAGCAGACCATCAGAGTGCCCTACACTTCCTCACTCAAGGTTTGACCTTCAACCACAATATCCACCAAACTAGAGCAGGTCTCATTCACCACACACTGTGTCAGAGCGATTCTGCATGAAACGTCTACACATTCTCAAGGCTTTGGCAGCATTTTATTTAACCTTCCAGAAGATCTTCCATTTGAATTTTTCTTTTTGTAGAGACATTACTGAGCGCAACAGCAAAAGTAAAAAAAAAATCCCATTAATTGTCCCATCAGGAAATGAATTTTAAATAACAAATCTTTTAAGACATCTTTAAAGAAAGTTGTTAATCAATGATTTATGCATTTCTTGAAGGCACCAGTCCGCATAATATGAATTATTTTGTAAAATAATCATGTTTAACAGAAGAAACCCTTGTGAAGAACTACATTACGAATGAATCTGCAAAGAAATCTCCACTAATCAGACAATCGTAGCAAAAGAATCGGCCAATCCCACGAAACACTGTGAATGACATAAAAGTCAGTCAAACTACTTAACTATTTGTCTGTATTTGCATTTTGTGCAATAAACATAAACTGTATTGTTTTTGTATATAAAATCAACGTCTTTAAATAGTTGATTTTATATTTATCCATCATTTGTCATTTGATCAGGTTTGTTCATAAGGCTTTATGGGATTGTAGTTATTTTCCCTCGTTAAAGTTATTAGCGTTAAAGCTCTGATTATTTGATGATTTTTTTCTTCTTCAGTTCAAATGATCTTATTCACCTCATAGTTGTTTGGACTTTTTTTAAATCCCTATGGGAAAAATGAATGGGATGAATAATAAATTGCACAAGTGCTTTTTGATGAGCATCCCAGTAATGCTTATAGTTAACATTTCAAATCATATTTTACTACATTAAATTCTGTTTGTACCCTAGAACTGTCACTCGTGTCTTGGAATGGGAAGAAACCCTTGTACCAACTGTGCGGGAGCTGGAAACGTAAGTCAATTTTGACCGACAGAGCGAACCAGCTGCATGCCATTTGAACAATAAATGTCATTGTTCTCAAAGGTATTTTCACAGAAGAAAATATGCTAGTTTTGTCTCACAAAAGTATCCCTTTGTCTGTTTTCTGGAGAAGTTGCCTGAAAAATGTGCGCACAAGTGATTTTCATTCATTTCAAATGACGTAACATAACAGTCTAATATATGAACTGTGTGTCCTCTATTGTTGTCCATGTGCAGAAAGTCTGTTGGGTGTGTAATGGTTCTGGTCAGCGTCCGACTGAGGACCGCTGCTCACACTGCAATGGGCGCGGACGTGAAAAGTCTGTTGTTTATTTGATTTTATCTACTATAGTTTGAATTCTCATGAATCCTTCTGGGGGCTTCAGTCAGGGGTTTGGTGTTTCTCAGTGTTCACGTGTTGTCTGGTGTGTTTCAGCTGTACTTCATGTAACGGCAGTGGCTCTTGTCAGTGTGACACCTGCCATGGAAAGAGACAGCTGATCGTCTTCATCAACCTCAATGTTAAATGGTATGATCCACATGATTTAACATTGGCGTTTACTAAGGCAAGCGTAGCTGGCTATTACTACACACTACACACTATACTCAGACTTAGAGCTGACCAAAGCCCCTTTAGAGGAAAGTTGATTCACATGGCAACCATATTTGCATGGCAACTATTTTGGGTCCTATCTATTCAATCTAATCTATTTGAATATGGGAAACTGCTTGCCAAACTCACACTTAAATCAAATCTGACATGAACAGTCCCGTAAATGTTTCTAAGGCTCAAATTACAGTGGAATCCGGTTATATAGACGGCCTCGGGGTTGCAAAAAAAGCGTCAAGATAACCGAAAGGCAATATGGTGATTTGTTTGATGAAGCGATCGGCATGCTATAAAAATGTACATACACTGTATATGTTTGCTAACAACAAAAGGCATATGTGCACCAACTAACAGCAGAGATTTACCAGTATACAATAAAAACACCTTTGATTCTCGATACAAACCTTTAATTATATTCTCCAGCATTGCAAACACAATGATCGATCACAGCGTAAACACACACACATAAACACATTCACTCATAACAGTCATTTCCCTCTGACACTGAAAAGTATTGCACACGCGGTTACTATGGTTTCTTTACAAAGTCTAAAATGCTTTGTTGCTTTTTGCCTTTAATGGCGCATGCGCAGTGAACTTGGTACGATAATTAATCACAGAGATAACCGATGTAAAGTGGCGACTTTGTCCCTCTTTTGTGCTCAAGATATCAGGGTTCGGTGACATAAACGAATCGACATAACCAATAAGAAAATGCTAAGACAATGAGGGAGTTCCACTTCAAAAACGTCGACATAACAGGGTTGGCGAGTTAACCGAGCTCGAGATAAGTGGGTTCCACTGTAGTTCTATTTTTCAGGGTAGACCAGCCAATATGCATGTAAAGTACTAAGCCTGAGTTAAATATGTGATCAAATTAGTCATTTGCACATAAAATGGACCTTACTGAAGAACTCCGGAATCACAATTGCTTCGTAAACACCAGATTTGAAAGTTAAGCATGTTTAACCCATAGATTTACATTGAAGTCATTATTAATCAAGTCAGTGTTATTGATTATATAATGATATTCAGAAGTTATTCGAACTGAGCTGTCTCATTCTGAAAGCTACTTATTTAACTATTTCAGGAGCACTGAGAAGGATGATTACGTAGCACAAGATTTGAGTGGTCTACGAGTGGAAAAGCTGGCAAAGGTTTCTGGGAAGGAGCTTTTCAAAGACGCCCAGTATATGGTAAGCACACATTGTACATATTGTGAGCTGTAAAACTAAAGAGCAAAAGTTCATCAGATGTGTGTGTGTTTACTGTAGGTCTATCCAGTGTTGGGCTTCCCAGATGTTTCTGTTGCCCAAGCTTCTGAGCGCTTGGTAAGAGACCATCAGGTGAAATATGCCCAAACCTCCCGCATATTACAACAGGTATAGCTGTCTTTGTGTGCTTCCAGTCCTTCTTATATTTTTCTTTTCATAATTTCTTACTATAATTTGTATGTTTTAATACAAAAAAACGTAATGCACAAACTTTACTGAATGAGTACATTTTGTACATCTATTCTGTTCCAGAGGCAGACAATCGAGCTCATTCCCATAACCAAAGTGACCTACATGTGGAAAGGAAAATCCCATGTTTACTATGTGTATGGAAATGAGTTTGAAGTGAACACTGATGACTATCCCGCCACCTGCTGCTGTTCTGTGATGTAACATCTGATACACCTGACCTGACATACAGTAGAAGTACAGTATGAACACTGTGTGTCCGTTGAACGTAGTGATTCTTGGATGTATAAGCAACATGTAACCTGTAACATCAATGGTTAGCAGACGTTTATTTCGTAGCTTTCATCTATATTGACACTTGCATCATTTTATATCACGTGACTCAATATGACAAAATGTGAATTACTAAATATATGTTGGAGTAAAACACTTTTTTATATCTTTATAAATAACAATAATAAACTGTGAGGTGAGAAGGTGTTGTTAAATGTCACATTTGATATGTGTTGAAGACTAGACATTGATTATTAAGTAGCTGTTTTTGTGAATATATATATATATATATATATATATATATATACAGTAATACCTCGGTTTACGAGTTTAATTCGTTCCAAGAGCGAGCTCGTAAACCAAAATGCTCGTACACCAAAACAATTTCCCCCATAAGAACGCACTAAAAATCACTTGATTCGTTCCACACGACCATAAATGCCCATTTTAATTTTTTTTTTTTGGTTTTAACCTATTAATTACATTTAAAATTAAAACCATTAAGATCTCATATAAATACTAATTAAGTATTTTTAGAGTTTAACTGTCATTATTAACTATTTACTGTAACACGCACTTTACCTCTTCACTGCTGGATGATCCAGACGAGAGGGGGGGGGAGGGGTTACTGCTTATATATTTCACTACATTGTAGCGTTGCTTCTTTTAATAACCAGACAGGTTCCTTCTCATTCAGAGATTTTATTGAGAACTATCAGATTGCAGTTCTGGCTTCAACCCACGCCGTACATAACAGAAGAATCAAAACTATCTCTGCTTACGAGCTCTCTCTCTCAAATCCCTCAGAACTCTACTCTCTCTAGCGCCGACTGAAACCCCGCCCTCTTAAAGTGACAAGACTGTTAACTTAACACTTATTGACACATCAGATTAACTAGTTCCTTCAACATTTGTAACGATATTACAACGTGAAGAATAGTGATCACAATTAATGCAACAACACGAGGTAAAACCGCTGTAAGTCACTTATGTATATGATCTATACAGAGTTATAACTGTTATAGTATGCTGTTCTCTAAAAGTGTATGGCCCTTTAAGAACGTCATTGGGTGCGTTGGACTGTGAACACACGTGAGTCTCATTAGTATGCAATGTGTGGTGTTGGTAACATGCTCCATTAATAAAGTTTCATCATATTCACATGTAATCATATTCACAACAACTTATAAAATAATGCACTGTGGTGAATGATGCACCCATACTGAGTGACACTGAGAGAATGAACGAGTTAAGGTGTGATAAAGGGATCTTTTCGACGCAAAACTGCGCATGGGTGAGGGAAAAATTTTCTCGTACACTGATACAATGCTCATACACCGATTTGACCCTCCATGCTCGTACACCGATTTTCTCGTATACCAAGTCGCTCGTAAACCGAGGTATTACTGTATATATATATATGTATATATATATATGTGTATGTGTGTGTGTGTATGTATGTGTATAAAATATGGAAATATTTTATAGTACTGTATAATTTTTTTGGAGTAAGTAGTAATGGACACTTGCTTGAGAACAATGAAATACAGTCCAGATATGAACGTTTCTGTGTGTAAGTTAAAAAGTGACAGGTGAAAAGTTGTTACTCTATGATTGATCTGTTTTAACATACTAAAACCAAATTCTAGAACTAATAATATGCATTATTATTCTTGTTTCTAATTCACTAATAATGTGTAACAACAACAAAAAAGAAACCTTTTTGCAGCGATTGTTTGCATGTAGTATGTTGGCTATACTGGTTAATTGAAAATGTTTCATTTTAAAAACAAAAACAAAAACAAAAAAAGGTCAGTGAAAGCCTGTGGTGTTGTGGTCAAAAAAACTACGTTTCCATATAAAATAACCACAAACCACAGTTGACATAGGTACTGGAAACGAGAAAAACCAAAGAGTAACAGCTAAATGAACATTAATTTTTGTAATAAAGTGTGTCAAGTCAGTGTAGTACAGGGGTCGGGAACCTATGGCTCGCGAGCCATATATGGCTCTTTTGATGGCTGCATATGGCTCTTTTGACGCCGCCGCCCGTCGACAGATACTTCCGCGTTCGGAGGACAGGCAGATTGCGCCGCCGCACCCGCGTTACTTCCGCGTTCGGAGGACAGGCAGATTGCGCCGCCGCACCCGCGTTACTTTCGCTTTCGGAGGACAGAGACATCGCGCCGCACACCCCAACACAACCCCCCCCCCCCCCCCCCCCCCCCCCCCCCCCCCCACCCCCTCCCCCCGGTCGACAGATCGATCGCTTCGGACTATGGCTCTTCACAGCTTCATATTTAAAAAAAAAAAAGGGTATATGGCTCTCTCAGACAAAAAGGTTCCCGACCCCTGGTGTAGTATATATCAATCATCAATATATTTTCTTACATTTTTTTTCTACAAATGTTCCCTTGTTTTATTAACTACCAAACCATAACTACCATAACCATATATCATCTTCACTGACATCATTTATTTGTGACTGTCTCTTCAAATGTATCAAAAGAGAGCTGTGGTTATCGTCTCAAAGCTCAAGCATGTTCGCTTGACGTGCAATTACCAAGGAGGTTCATTCTCGTGTTACGCATCATGTTTGAGCTTCAGCAAGAACCAATGAGGTTCATTCTCATGTTAGGGTTGGGTGCATTGTTCTCTCTCGGAGTCACACCCCAGACTGTAGTAAAATCGCTCTTGCGGTCTCGTTGGTTAGTGCGCGTACGTGCCTTGACACTGCTCTTTCCTAAGAGAGCAGCCCCGACACAGAGTGTGTCCGACCTCACTTTGGCGATCCCCCTCAGTCTTCGCCTCCGAGCGGACTGTTAGGGGTCGCCCCTCCCGGATACCATCCCTTAACATGGAGACCCAGGACGACACTCTCAAGCTCAGCCCTTGGACACGGGGCTGGTTCTGAGGACCGCCCCCTCTGCCACTTGGCCATTAGCGGGGGTCCTGATACCGAGGTTCTCCGCCTCAGGCGGTCCGTTAGGGCGTCGCCCTTCAGCTGCGTCCACGGCTTTGCCTGTGGCTCCATGGCGTTCACAGCAGGGGTTTGGCTCCTTGCGTTCCGCAGCCTCCCTTTGTCAGTTCCGAAGAACAGACAGTATTTTGTGACGCTTTGGTTAGGTCTCCAGGTGGTCCCGTTTCAGAATCTTGGGGTTCCGGCTCTCAACTAAGGTTGGTGAGTCTGGGCCCCGCTCCTTGAGGAAGTGACCCGCGGTACTTGGGCTTTGGGGGGGGGGTCCTTGCTACTCTATTCTATGGGAGCTCTGGGGTTTCTTTGTACTGCTCGGGTTTCTCCTCCTGTCATGTTGCTAGGGGGGGCAAGTCTTAGTTGAGGCTATTTCTTGCCAAGAAGCGTTGGCCTCCCGAGGGAGCCAGGTCTTCTCCTTAGGCAGTAGGGTCTGCCCCAGTGTGAGCGCTGGGTACTTGGGCCACTAGCGGCTGAGGCCCAGTGGCTCATGCAGATCTTTTTGCTGGGCAAGTCTTAGTTGAGGCTACCTCTTGCCGAGAAGGGTTGGCCTCCCGAGGGAGCCAGAACTTCTCTTTTGGAGCATTTTTGGGCATACTTTGTCGCTAAGGTGGCGTTGGTATATTGTTCCTATAGCGTGTGACACAGCTCGAGTTCCCTTGAAAAGGAACGTCTCAGGTTACGTATGTAACCATAGTTCCCTGAGAGGGAACGAGACGCTGCGTCACTAGCCTTAGCTTGTGCGCATGCCGTGCTTGTTTCAGACACTGGGCAAGCTGCCGGTTCCAGTGTGGGGAGTGCCTTTTGTACTCCTGGCTCATGACGTCATCCGCGTCATTCTCACAGGTGTTTTTCTATTGTGCTTCAAGAGTTGATTACGTGGGGCGTTCCCATAGCGTGTGATGCAGCGTCTCGTTCCCTCTCAGGGAACTATGGTTAAATATGTAACCTGAGACGATATCTTACTTTTTGGGGGGCAGTAACCCCACTTTCCGTCCGTGTCGTAATCTTTTACTGTGGCACACCACAGCTTACCAGTAACGGTTCCATACACAGTGCAATCAGCGAACCACTTGCCCTCAAACTTAAATGGGAACTGGCATGGTTTCCCATTTGAATTTCCACCTACACTAGCAATCTCTGCAGAAAATAAAGACATTAAATTAGGGGTTAACTTAATTGACTAATATCCATAAGTCTTTCACTTAGTTAAATGAGAACATCACACAGTTCGTAATAGATATATTCAAAAATAGACATATTAGATGTGTATTTATAATTTAGACAGTTTTTAATGGTTGTCTAAATTTGCTATCTGTTAGGTATATGTTTGGTTGTACCTTGATATCCACGAGAACACAAATTTTTTTGGTCCCATAAATCATCCAGCGACTCCAGATACCTGTTCCATCAAACAGAATCACATGTGACCCAGTATCTCTACAGTTCAAGTGCAGTTGATGTCCCTTCAATTCAAGCAAGGTCTCATCTTTACATTCCCAGGTTTGTTCTGGACTGAGTTCATTGCAGGGCAGAAGGATTATTTTGGCCATGTTTTCGATCTTCTCAGCTCCCAAGCAGAGACTGAAAGCAAGGCTGATGATTCGTGAAGAGGAAATCCATCTGAAGCGCTGAGCTTTGATAGATGAGTCGCATGGTGCAGTCAGCACTACAGTAGCACTCGCGGCATACACACACTTGTTCTCCTTGTTGTAGATCAGGAAGGTACTATCTGAATCTGTGGAAAATGATAACAGACATTGGCAGCACATTTCACGCTTGTCAAATAAACGTGATGCAACAAATAAAATGCATCAACTAGATGCACTTGATGCATCAAATAAAATGATGCAACAGAGTTTGTTTTGGCAGTGCAGCAGCTCTAGAAGAAAAGAGTGTCATTGTCCAGATTATAAAAGTTCAATGTTGATTCATTTCCTTTGTAAAAAATAATTAGTTATTAATTTAGCTACTTTATTTATACAGCAGCTCTGGAGGAAACAGTGATGTCATCGTCCAGCTCAGTTCAGTTCTCATACAATTTTGTCAGAGCAGGTCAATAAATAATAATGCTGAATACTAAGATTCAACTAGAGAGGATAAAGTTCGTCGAGACAAACTTTAGAAGTTGGCTGAGAAGGACGCACCGGAAACGTTAATTTCGCATGTTGGTAGCACAATTTAACATTAACTACGAAGTACGTTACAAAACCAGAAATGAACAGGTTGCTAAGGTGTTCTGGGTGGTTGCTAGGGTGTTGCTAGGCAGTTGTTAGGGTATCCGGGGTGGTTGCTAGGGTGTTGCTAGTTGGTTGCTAGGGTATCTGGGATGGTTGCTAGGGTGTTGCTAGGCGGTTGCTAGGGTAACCAGGGTGGTTGCTAGGATGTTGCTAGGTAGTTGTGAGGTCTTCTGGGTAGTTACTATGGCATTCTTAGCACAATTTAACACTTAGCTAATCACTATTAGCATGTAGCTATTCACTGCTAGCATGTTGACAGTCCTGTTTGCTAGCATGAGTCAATAGAATCAGCCGCCATGTCTCTACGACGCTCAGATCCAGAGATAAAGGTCTGGCTAAACGGTTGCTAGGGTACTCTGTTTGGTTGTTAGGGAGTGCCTTCATAGTGATCCTGAGACACTCATTGGTTACCTGATTAAAAAGAGCCCTCCCCCTTGAGTCTATGATATTGTGATGCAGAGTTATGTTTAATACAAAATCCCTATGTAAATTACCATGAAACATGAAGGGAATGAAAAAGGAAACAGGAAGTGCAAGCACTTCCTGTTTCCTGTCCAGGATTAGAAATATTAGGGTAGAATGGCAGCATCACTGATTCTCATTGGATTAGAAACTGTTGATAGAAGCGCCCCTGCACTGATACTGTGTTTAGATTTGAATTTTGACAGTTGGTCTTTGAAAGCTCTTGGCTCATTCTGAACATTCCGCAATGAAAGTCAATGGGAATTTTCCGGTTTTTGGGCTGCATTTTTAGGAAAACCGTAGGTCCGATCCCTTAGAAAAGATATAGCAACAGGCCTCTGGCCTGTTCTGAATTTGGGGTCTGTAGCGCTAAAGCTGTAGGAGGAGATACGTTGTAAATTTTTGTCCGTAGCATTTCAATATGTTGGCTGCTTCTCAGCCAACTTAATAATTAAGCAAGCCTGAGTGGCAAGGAAACCAAACTCCATCAGGTGACAGAATGGCGAGAAAAAAACCTTGGGATAAACCAGGATCAGTCGTGCCAACAAACAGTTCATGATTATGATATTTTGTGTGTGTAAGTGTGTGTGTATGATGAAGGCATGAAGACAAGTGTGAAGGATGCATGTTACTTTTATTAAACAAACACAGATTACAAAGATTAAAAGACGAGGAGGGACACTGTCTAAGACAAAGACAGGGGTTAAATACACAGAGGATGAGTAGGGGAAAGGGAACAGCTGACGAGACTAATAAGGTAATTAGTGAAGACACGGGTGATACTGATGACACGGGGAAATTAGAGGGTGAACATGACAACCATGAAGACAGAGAAGACAACACCGTGACAGAGGCATTTCAGGTCAGAGGTCAGATTGAGATTGGGAGATTCAAAATACTAATATTATTAAGTATTAATATTACTTTACTTTGTAAAGTTTATTTATAAACAAAATAGAAGTATATCAAAGTTAAATAATGAAACTGAGGTTCCCTGAGTGGGAAATATTTTTAATTATTTGGAATATAAATTAATCAAGGATAATCAATGTGAATATAGCCATTTATGTGAACTAATTATTGTAATATATTTAATTGTGTATCTGACTTGTGCAGGAATGGAATATGCTCACTGAGTTTCCTGTTTTTACACTAGAGAAAATATATGGTGAAGCCCCTCGTTTCCTATCCTCTTTTTAAAACAACAGACTGGAGTCACAGAAAAAAAGGGTAAAAATATGACAAATAGTGACATACATATTGCATGTTTTAGCCGTGCAGTGGTAGAAAATGTCTATACAGTGGTGTGAAAAAGATTTTTTATTCTTTTGTGTGTTTGTCTCACTTAAATGTTTCAGATCATCAAACAAATTTAAATAAAAAGTAAACACAAAATGCTGTTTCTAAATCCAAAAAATCCAAAATTTTAAAACAAAGTCCAAACCTATATCATGCATATATTTTTTACATTATGATGATTATTCACAATTAGTTAAGGTATTTACAGCCTATATCATTTACAGCCAGCCTTTAACAGATATTTCAGTCAAATATATTTTTCCCAACTTAAAAAATATATAAAGTAAGTAAAAGATAAACCTGTTGTTGAAGGGTAAACTGTTGTTCCATTGACTGGTGAAAGAGTACAAAAGAAGACAAAAATTAAACTGACTTTAGAAAAGAAACTAATAGATGACAGAAAAGTGTATAAATAAGTCATTTGATGATGCACCTGTTGTTATGCTGTTAAACTGTTCAAACATAAAGCAAAACATTTTGATTCCTGTCCTTAAAGATAGTAGACAGAAAGAGGCATAGAAATATAATTCACTTACTGAAAACCGACCAAAGGACCAATAAAAGGATATAAAGCGGGTTCATCATGCTGTCAAAGATTAGAGAGCTACAGCTTTCTGAGACGCAGTGATCGTGACACAATCTGACACTGACTTCATCTGTCTTAACAAGAAAAATCCTTACGCAAGTGTATGTAGAAAAGCGGGAAATCCCACTCAAGAGATATTAAATACTTTAAAAGTGTTTACAAAAGATCAACAGATGCACCTGAAAATTAAAAAAGAAAATAATTGTCTTTATAATTTAAATATGCACACACAATGTCTGATAAAGCTCTTTCTAGATATGTGCACATGTTTTTTCTTTGTGGTGATCTGGGCATTCAGAAACTTACAGATGTACATGTTCATACACTCTGACATACGGCCGTCACGTATCATATATGGCCTATTGGATCAAATTCAAACATTGTTTAAACTGTCATGAAAGTAGTTTTCTGTTGTAAATCAATTTTTAAAAGTGTTAACAGCGATATTCACAGAGTCAGTCTGTAAAGTGTAGAAGTGATTGTTTTTATATTTAGAAAATCACACAGATTATCACAATTTGAAGAAGTAAAACTACTATTGCACAAAAGCTGATCTCAGGAAGTGAACATTGGCATTGTTTCCAGTGCATTGCAACAAGAGGACAGAATAAAAATGAATCTGGTCCTTAGCTCTAATAATCAAGTAAATACAACCTCAGATGTGCAACAACACAACTTGGTACACAGTGTTATTTTTTTTTTTTTAAATGGAGCAGCCATGTGTGACAAATAAGTATACTAATGCTCCATATTGGAATGTTTATAATGTGTTTGATCTGCACAATGTTGTTATATGTTTGCAGTGTTTACACCGAACCCAAATATGTTCAGTCAATGACTGTATATTGTGTTCAATAAACATCATACATTTGTGATAATCTGTTGCCCTCAATATTTTAATGTAATGTTGAATTGCATTTCCTGTTTCCATGTTTCCTGTTGTCAAAATTCTACAATAAATGACAACGTCAAAGAAGTTTGTTTGAAACCTTTGCCAATTTATTAATAAAACAACTCACATGTACAAAAGTATTCACAGCCTTTGCCATGACACTCAGCTGAATCCTGAAGTCACTCTTACTGCCATATGCATTGCACAGTGTACATTTCACAGCGGTATGGGCACGATTTTTGGACTTCTTTGGTACCGGTTTGTATCCTTTATCAAGTTTAGAACGTGTTGTAAGCAAAAATGTGTCTGAAAGTCGCTGTACATCATAGACACATGTCTGGCAGATGTAGAAAGGACTGTGTAAACTTTATCGCATTCACTATGACGGCCGGCGGAAGTAACTTTACCCTGCTTTGAGTTAAAACGGAAGTTGCGTGACGTCATTGTGAAAAGGGTCTATTCTGATGGAAGCAGTGAGTGTGCACTTCGTTTTTCACACACAGCTTCTTTATTTTGGCCAAATTTTTGCTAAATAAATAATAACACAGTGTAAAATATCATGTGTTGTTGTTCATCTGAGGATGTATTTGCCTTATTTTAAGTCCTGCTATACTGTATACTGAACTGTAGTGGTTTGTATGATTTGGACACACACTAGAAAAATAATATTCAAGAATATTCTGCAGAATTCATTTTTAACTGTACATCTTTATTTTGAGCTTTAGTTCACAAATTAACAATCCTAACATTTAGTTCACAAATTAACATTCCTAACATTTAGTTCACATATATACAGTATATATATATATATATATATTTTTTTTTTATTTATTTATTTTTTTTTTAAATGAAGCGTAGACAAAGATTCAGTCTCCTATGGCAGTATTAAAGCACAGCTACACACAGCAGACATAGAAGACCAAGCAGATCTAGTTAAAAATCAGAACCAGGACAAATGTCATATTACTTTCAAAGTTCCTAAAAACAAAACAAAAACATTGCCACCTTCTACCTGTTTTACACATATATCTATTTGTTCATGTATCATTAATTGTAATGAACATCTGCAGTTCACATTCTCTAGTAATTCATGCAAGTAATACTTATGATCTTGATGTATGAAACATTTGTTAAAAAACAAATAAAAAAATAATAATGACATAAAGCTACTGCCCTCTGCTGTATGTAAACAGAAATTAAAGCTACTGCAATAAGTGAAGCATTTATTTTTATATTCATTGATTTAAGAGACTTTAAAAAAAAAAAATTACAGCATAAGCAATGTTATAGTATAAGCAATTCATCCTAATTAGAAAATAAAAATGTTTAGTTTTAAAATTGCATCATTACATATCAATCTCTCACATCGTTTGTTTTCCTCTCTTCCTTTGTTTTGCATATTCTGATTATTTATGCATCCATATAATCGTTGTGTGTAACAGTTGTGTTGGGGTTGATGGAGTCTGTGTTACGCACACACAAAGAGTTCACAGGGTTAGTCTGTGTGTGCTGGACAAACACTGAAGATAAAGATCAGATCAAATCCTGAACACAAACTCATCAGAAACACAATCAACTCTCTCACTCCAAACCTCATATCACACAATGGCAGATTTCTCTAATAGCATTACATGTCTGAAATCACCAACACCAATAACTGGTGTCAGATTTTAATATAGAAAGCTATATTGAGCTCTGTGCATACAACGTGTCATTACAGTCCTCAGAAATAAGATTGAGGAAGTTAATCTACAGCTCAGAAAACCAATGGCTGAAAGATAGTCTTTGAGCTTCTTGTACGGAAATATTGAAATTAAATTAAATGCATAAAACATTTTGAGATGCTCTCAGCATATTGTGTATGCAGTTTTAGAAGTGAGTAACTGATGAAACACACACCTTTAGCTCTGCTCCTGATGGTGATCACGATCACTGTCACAGTCATGATGACGAGAACAACAACAATGGAGGAGGAAAAGCAGATGTAGAATAAAGACACTCCTTCCTCATGATGATCCAAAACTGCAGGGCAAAGCAGAAAAACAGGAACAAATATGAATACACTGAATATACACAGACACTACAGAAATCAGCTGTACTGTTATTGTATATTTAAATGGATAATTGTGAATTTATGTACATTTGGAATCAAAACTTAATTGTTATTTGAAATGAAAATTAATTTCAATCAATGTCGTGGTTGAGTCTCTTGTTGGGTGGAATATGTGTGAGTTGAAACGAAGTAGGAAAATACAAACATAACAAATATTGTAGCAACTAGGCAGGGATGTAAGATCTAAATGTTCTTGTGGAGATGCATTTGTTTTGGCTGACAAACCGTAAGTGTAGGTCTGGCTGCTCAGGTTCTTGATTCCATGAGAATAAAGCTCAATCTTACACGTGAAGGAAGCAGGTGGACTCACAGTGACCATAAACACACATGATTCTGAATGTGGAGAGTGTACGACTCTTTCCATGGTGTAGTTATTTTCACTCTCCACAGAAAGTGTGAAAGGCTGCAAGTAAAACATGTAATATTCAATGTTAGACTTGCACAGCACCATCACATGCTCTCTGTCCTCCATCTGTCGGTACACTGTGATGTTCAGCACTGGGAGATCTGAAACAACACAAACATGCTGGTGAAATATGAAAACAAAACTGAAAGACAATTTGCCAGAACTCCTAATATGTGTTGGCACAGAAAAATAGATAACTTTAATAATCAATAATCATCTGTCAGTAGGAAGAAAGACAGGAAATGATGTTGTTATGAGGCAAGTGATTAATGTTGCTTTTAAATTAAATCTAGTGTTTAAGTTTTATTAACAAAGACATTAATATTAATGGCCGAATCACTTCAGTTTCACTTCACACTTCAAAAAGTCAATTTCAATACAAAAAAGAAAACATAATCATATTGTAGTTGCAAACCTTCCTCAGAGAAATGACCACTCTCTATGTCCATGTCATTTTTATCTTCATATATCTATCCAACAAAGACACATAAAAACACAAACAAAATACACAATTATTTGTGTATGCTAGTGTACTCCAGTTCGTTTTACCAGATATATACAAAATTTTGAAAAAAACCTAAAAACTGAAAAAAAATCATAAGAACAATTCAATTGAAAAACACCACAACAACAGAATTTGAGTGAAAAACATTTGAACCTTTATGATCCTTGGTCCATCCGGAACATTATCCCACAGACCATCAGAGTCCAGACCATCAGACCCCGGAGTGTCTTCTGGTCCCTGACATTTCTCTGTATAAAGAGGTGATAAGTGACAGTAGTTTATTATAAATATACAATGATGTATTCCCTGTACACTTTAAGTTAAAGATAAAACATGGCAGAAAATAATGTACTTACGTAAAGGTAACATTACAGAGAGCAAGAGGAGCCGTAAGAGGAGCTTCATCGTGCCTCAGATTATTTTTCTTTCTGTTTCACACTGTGCAGTGCAGCTCAGTTTCACGCTTCAGTTCTTCTCCTTTACATTTCCTGTGTTAAAGTCTAGTTCATGTCATTTGCATGTACTGGGATTAATGAACAGGGTTTAATATAGATAAATACTCAGTCAGACAATATAACATTAAGTTATCATCTAGATTTGTGCATTTAAGGGAAGAAGAAATGTTCTATGGACAAGAATCTCTGAATGTGTCTTTTTTGTTTTTATGTGTCTTTATCTGATTTTATTGGACTCGAGAGCAGCATTTGATGCAACAGACCATGTGATTCTCATCAAGCGTTTCTCTCATATGGCCAAAACTTAAAGTGAGACTCTCAACGGAAATGAAAAGAAACTAAGTGAAGAAAGAAAGTTAAGTGAGATGAGAGTAGTTGGATGGCATGCATGATGCTGTTTGATCTAAACCCATTTTCATCTGATGTCTGTCTTCTCGTCTTCTCGTCTAAAGCTTGGTTATTAAATTCAGATGTTTGTCCAACCATTCAGGGGAGGTCTGATCAATTAGACATTGTCTTTAGTTTATAGTGTGACTGTTTCTCCTCCCCTCACATAAATGACATTTATGTGATTATTATGTTATCTAATGAGTTACATGGTCTCTTAACTTTACCGCGCTAGAAAAGTAAAATTTAGATATGATTTCTATAATATGACTATGACACATTTTAAACATATTAGATTCATGCATGAATGCATGAATTATTAAATCATGCATGCTGATATCAGACTCTCCATGCTTCCACAAACTATTAAATAGTTATTAAAAAGGACATAAATAGGCTTTATTAGGGGTCGCCACTCATACACTAATTTAAGAAGACTGTTTAATATTTTGTATTCTCCTGCATCCAGGGATTCCCCAGAGTTGGTGGTGTCTCTGGATGCGGAGAAGGCATTTGATAGAGTGGAATGGAAATGCTTATTTATTGTGTTGAAAATTTTAGATTTTGGCCCCAAATTTATATCCTGGATCCAACTGTTATACTCTAACCCTAAAGTATCGGTCATAACGAACAAAATACGCTCAGAATTCTTCCCAATATTAAGGGGCACAAGGCAGGGTTGTCCTTTAAGCCCACTCCTCTTTGCACTAGCAATAGAGCCACTTTCTATTATGCTTAAATCCTTGCCATCTATACAAAGCATTAATCAAATGAGGATGGAGCATAGGGTTTCTTAATATGCTGATGACCTGTTGCTATACATTTCAAATCCAGTTGAAAACGTCCCCAAAATAGTTCCGAAACTATCAGACTTTGGTGCTTTCTCAGGATATAAGCTAAACCTTTCTAAAAGCGAATGTTTCCCGATTAACTCCCTTGCTTTACAAATTAATGCAGCATCCCTCCCATTTCACATCTCTCGATCTGGTTTTAAATACCTGGGAATTAATATTACCCGTACCTTCTCAGGGTTATATGCAAGTAATTTTTTGCCTCTCATAAATAAAATGAAACCTGATCTTCAGAGATGGGACGCATTACACTTATCTCTAGCAGGCAGAGTAAATTGTATTAAAATGAATATCTTGCCTTATCTTATACTTATTTCAGTCCCTTCCAGTTTTTCTCCCAAAATCATTTTTTCGTCTAGTACATAAACCCATACTATCATTCTTGTGGGATGGAAGGAACCCCAGAATTCGTAAAGAACTCCTCGAAAGGCAAAGGTCCCAGGTGTCACAGTCTCGTCGCGTCTGTCACATCCGGGTTCTGCTGTGTCTCCCAGATCCTTCCCACTCCTGTCTTGTTAGTGATTACACTGTTAATTATGTCAGCTGTACCCTATTTGCCCTCGTGCATAAATCCCTTTCATGTTCCCCGTGTCCTTGTCGGTGATTGTAGTGTTATGGTGATGTCAGTAGTGTGTGGATGTTCTCCAAGTTCTCCCTCAGAGTTTATGTTCTTGCGTGTCTTTTAAGTTGATCGTAAAAGTGTTTTGATTTCTCGTTTTGTGATTATAAGTCTGAGTGTTCTAGTAAGCTGCCTCCTCGTCTCTCCACATCGCACACCAGCACAACACGCCGCTTACACCAGGGAGGCTTAGCTCTTCCTAATTTTATGGGCTATTATTGGGCCACAAATATCCCAAAAAATCATTTGCTGGTTTAATTCCCCTGAAGTTGATTGGTGTAAGGCAGAGGCAAATACTTGTTACGGTACATCACTTGCTGCTCTAATAACAATGACGTTACCATTCTCTCCCTCTAAATACTCCTCAAGTCCAGTTGTACGCTCAACAATCAAAATATGGTCACAGTTTAGACAAGGGCATAAACTCAGTAACTTCTCTATACTAAGCCCCCTTTGCAATAACCAATTGTTTCCTGCTGGTAAAACCGATCGCACATATGGCAGAGGATAGGCTTGACTAAATGTAGCGATTTTTTATTTTTATTTTTTAATAATAACAAAATACTGGGACAGTCGAGTTAACCCTTGATGGCTTAAAGGTTGAACTTCAAACTAAATTGAGGAATCTAGGGGTAATTTTTGACGCTAATCTAACGTTTGAGCCTCAGAAACATTGCCAGACTGCGTCCAATGCTGTCTTTTACTGTTGCCGAGAGACTGGTCAATACTTTTGTTTTTACTCGCATTGATTATTGTAATGCCTTGTTGGCTGGGGTGTCAAAAGCTACCCTAAACAAGCTCCAGGTAGTCCAAAATTTGGCTACAAGAATCCTCACTAGAACTAATGTACGAGATCACATCACACCTGTTCTGGAGTCTCTGCATTGGCTCCCTGTTAAGTTTAGAGTTGATTTTAAAATTCTGCTGCTTGCCTATAAGGCATTACATGGGTTGGCACCTCAATACTTAACAGAGCTTTTAATCCCATATACTCCTATCCGTGACCTTCGGTCCTCCGATACAGGGCTTTTAACTGTTCCAGTCCCGCGTTTACGGTCAATGGGAGATAGGGCTTTCTCTTCATTTGCTCCAAAACTGTGGAACTCGTTACCGATTGAGATCCGACAAGCAAAATCTCTTAACATTTTTAAGTCTAAGCTTAAGATGTATTTTTTTAGGGTAGCTTTTAACTGATACTTTCTTCTTTTAGTCTTGATAGTTGTTTCATTTTAAACTTTATATTATATTTATATGTGATGTATTTTGATGTTTTATTTGTCTTGTAAAGCGCTTTGAGATTGTATTTAAAGGCGCTATATAAAATAAAGGTTATTATTATATTAGTATGGAAACCCAATTTGGCTCACCCGTTGCAAATCACAAATGAGGATTATTTGTGATGAATTGCCTCCACCTATGTGGCATAAATTAGCCAAGGAATGATCATTTTGATGTTTGAAAAAGCCACCTGTCATTCCCTTTTCATGTGTAACAATGGTAAAGACAAAGGAGCTGTTTGAGGACACCAGAAAAGACCTCCAAAGGGTATAAGGCCATCTCCAAAGACCTTGGTATCCCTGTTTCAAAGGTGCGTAATGTTATTAAGAAGTTTTCCAGGCATGGAACTGTCAAGAACCTCCCTGGATGTGGGTGGAAGAGAAAAATTGATGACAGAAGTCTTCGAAGGTTGGTGCGAATGGTGGAAAAAACACCATGTCAAAAATCTAAAGACCTGAAGACCAACCTGGAGCTGTCTGGTGCAATTGTTTCAACAAGTACCATACGCCGCACACTAAACAAAATGGGGCTTTATGGGCAGATGCCAAGGAAGAAACGATTGATCCTGGAACCTGGACACTCCTCAAGCCTTCTGGGACAATGTTTTATGGACAGATGAAACAAAAGTGGAGCTTTTTGGTAATGCACACAAACAGTATGTTTACAGAATGAAGCCTTTAAGGAAAAGAACACCATACCAACAGTCAAGTGTGGTGGAGGATCCATAATGCTGTGCGGCCACTTTGCTGCATCTGCTACTGGAGGCCTTGATCGTATCACAGGCATCATGAAATCAGAAGATTATCAAGCAATTCTAGAGTGAAATGTCTTGCCCAGTGTAAGGAAACTTGGTTCGAGGCGAAGATCATGGGTCTTCCAACAAGATAAAGACCAAAGCACACTTCCAAAAGCACGCAGGAATGGTTGAAAGGGAAACAAATTGACTGTTTTTAAATGGCCAGCAATGAGTCCTGATCTCAATCCATTTGAAACTCTTTGGGGGGAGCTGAAATCTGCCATTGGAGAAAGGAACCCTGCAAATGTTCAAGAGCTTGAGCATATAGGAAAGGAAGTGTGGGAGAAAATACCAGTCGAAAAGTGCAAGAAGCTTATAGATGGATATAAGAAACTGTCGTCTTTGGGGGCTGTCGTCGCTGCCAAAGGGTGTGCAACCAAATATTAAGGAGGGGTGCCAATATTAGTGCACATGCTGGCTTTCTGTTTTTTCCTTTGTAATTACAATATCTATGTTGAAATATCCATTGTCTTTGTTAAATTACTTTGGACTTCTGATTAAAAGATCCTGCTGATATAAATTTGGTACATTTACATTTATTTATGAAGGCATTCACTCAGTTATGCAAAACAAGAAGGGGTGCCAATAATGGTGAGCAGGACTGTATATTTATAATTTTGACAGTTTTTAATCGTCTAAATTTGCTATCTGTTAGGTATGGTCGTACCTTGATATCCACGAGAACACAAATTTTCTTTGGTCCCATAAATCATCCAGCGACTCCAAACATTTTTTCCATTGAACAGAATCACTGACCCAGTATTTCCATAGTTCAAGTGCAGTTGACGTCCCTTCAATCCAAGCAAGGTCTCGTCTTTACATTCCCAGGTTATTCCAGGGTTAGATTCATTGCAGGGCAGAAGGATAATTTTGGCCATGTTTTCGATCTTCTCAGCTCCCAAGCAGAGACTGAAAGCGATGCTGATGATTCGTGAAGAGGAAATCCATCGGAAGCGCTGAGCTTTGATAGATGTGTCGCATGGTGCAGTCAGCACTACAGTATCACTCGCGGCATACACACACTTGTTGTGGTCTTTGTTGTAGATCAGGAAGGTATTATCTGAATCTGTGGTAAATGATAACAGACACTGTAATAAACAGCACAGTTCATACTAGTCAAGTCACAACAACAACAAACTTTATTTGTAAAGCACTTTAAAACTACCGCAGTAGACCAAAGTGCTGTACACCAATATTATTGTTTTCAGTTTTTACACTATTTAAATTTGTAAATCTTATCATATCATAGATAATTATTATTGCAATAATTACTAGGGCTCATATTATACATCATGTAACACGTTTTAAGATACTAGACAAAAGTGGCTCATACAATATTTAAAAAAAATTGGGGATTGGTAAGATTGAGGTTTTTGAAATATCTCTTCTGCTCATCAAAGCTGCATTGTGATTGAGCCATCAGTTACAGCTGGACATAAATTATATCCATAAAATCAACATAAATAGGCCATAAATCATCAATTGGAGAGGAGTATTATATAACTAACTGATTCATAAGAACTAATATGAGTTACAAATAATTGTAACATTTTAAAATGTCAACGCACTATTAAGACCTGTTAATGTCAGGCTACATAGTTTACTATAATCATTTTATAGTATGCTATGTCATATACATCACACAAGAAAACCAAAGATATTAATTAACAGCAATGCAATGCCTTAAGATGAGCAGCAGTTCAGGATGATGAGAATTAACGTTCGGGTTGGCAGGAGCTCATGGAAATGACTAGATAATTGCACACACCTCAAGGAAACATAGATAGGGGGATGGATTGGCAACGATGGAGAAGACCGATGCTGAAGAACTAACTTTGAAGACACGTAGCAAGACCAGACAGTGAGCTGAGGTGAGCTGTGTGCTTAAGCAGTGGTGGTGATGAGGAGATGAGGTACAGGAGAGCGCGATTAGTATTCAGGGGAAGGCATGTGGTGTCAGAGCCTGGCAGATCTGTGACAGACATGAGAGAGCTTTAAGAACGGAACACATCAATTTGAATGTTTTTATGAATGCTGAAAATTTCAATATGAGACTTCTTTTTCCACTCTTCAGCCTTTCCCTTAGTTTAGTCTGTTTGACAAATTCAGAAGCATCAAAAGAATTTAGACATTTATTCTCATCAGAATGGCTGCTGTTGTGTGTATCACAATAGAAAAAAAATATTGCCTAATTATTTATGAATTATTTTGCACCAACAACCAACCAGTCTTTCACTCTGATCGCATGTGATTCAAACTCCAAGCAGTCATAGTGCCTGTTATATCCTGAACATGTTCTTTCAGCAGTTATAAGTGTATCCAGAAGGGGGCATCTGTGGGGTTTGTCTGGCCTCTTTCAGTTCATATTCATGATGCGGCAATGGCTTACAAAAATGTGACAGTTGGGATGAAAAAGGGACAGCTACTCTTCTTCATCAACCTAAAAGTCAAATGGTATTATCATCATATATTCACTGATAATACAAACCCTGCCAAAGTGAACCATTTCATTCTGAAAGCTACTTTTGGACCATTTCAGGAGCACTGAGAATGATGATTACGTAGTGCAAGATTCAAGCGCTCTGAGACTGGAAAAGCTAGGAAAGGTTTCAAGAAAAGACCTCTTCAGAGACTCCCAAATTATGGTAGGAACAGATGTGCAGGTGTAAGACTTGAAACACTGGAAGATGCTGAGCCATCTGGCTTAGTGAAGGCCTACTCTCTAGAAATACACATTTGAACTCCGAGAAACAATCACTATTACGCCCCGCGTCTAAGGTTCGGTAAACGAATAATAATAAAGGGCGTAATTAGTGAAGATGGATCCCTTTTAAACTCACTCCGTTTAAAAGGTTTAGTTTACCGGTGTTAAACGAAACTACCGGTGTTTAGTTTAGTTGCTCAGGTTCTGTTACTTGGATCCCACGGTCACAAACTCTCCAGTCCGATCATTAATCAGAGGTTATAGCTAATGCTTCTTAATAAGCTGCCCATGATTGCCATTATTTAAATAGTTCCGTTTAGCCGCCCCACAGTCCCCTATATAACAACTTAGTTCAAGCTCAATCAATAATCAGAGGTTATGGCTAGTACCATTAAGTACCATTAGTAACATTTGTCTCCCCAATCCTTTCTAGAGTAAAAGATTGTAAGATTGTATTCTGAGCCACTTGGCTTAGAGAAGCTCTTCTCTCGAGAAATAAACATTTGAACTCTCTCTTGTAAAATTAGCATCCCCACCACCACACTGAACATTTCACACCTCTAACCCTAACTTTCATCATGACCCTCTTCTCTCGCTCACATAAATCTCACTCAAAATCCCTGTAATGTTAAGAGTGCACTATCAGTGACTATGCATGTTTGGTTTCATTTGAAATGTCTCAGTATGGCTGGTACAAAGGTGTTATTCCCACAGAAGTAAACCAGAAGATGATAAAGGTTGAAGAGTTTGGAGATGTGTTGCTTGCTGTGGTGGGTGTGCCTCTCCCAGGGTTTCTCATGCAAGTTACCTTCTGATCTCAGTAACCAACTTTCCATTGTTAGCATTGTTTCCATTGAGTGTTTAAACAGGACGAGCCTTACCTTACCCCTAAACTTTTGGGTGAATTTCAGGTCATCACTACATTAGGAGAGGAGAGATGGAGGAAGAGGGTGTGAGGAGAAGGGGTTGTAGATTAAGACAATAGTAAGGTGATCAACTCATCATGATTGTTACGATCCTCGTTTTCTTGTAAATGGTTCGATGACTCTGTTTGGAACAACATGGAAGTATGCAATTTATGACAGAATTTTCATTTTTAGGTGAAATAACCCATAATGAGCTAAAGATCTTCTGCACAGTCTGTTAATTTTGCTGAAGGGAACAGTGGTCATATGGAAGTGGGCTTTAAACCACCAACTTGTGTTCTCAACTTCTTTAACCATTAGAGTACACTATTTCAAAGCAGCTTTACAGAGGTAACAGGAAAACAATATAAACTGAGTTTGTTTTGGCTGAACAGCAGCTCTAGAAGAGCAGACGAATCAATGAAATTGGTGAATTTTAAGTGTTAAGTTTCCCCAACTAAGCAAGCCAGAGGCGACAGCAGCAAGGAACCAAAACTTGTACAATTTCTATATACAATAATAATGCTAAACATTTGATATATAATTATCAGTCCGTTTATGACAGCAGAATTGGTCATATTTACATGCATTATAATATTTAGATTTTAGTAAATATTTGGTCATGTAATCTGGTGTGGATGTTAATATGATTCTGCAATACTGGTTCTGTACTTCAGTATTTCCTTGTTCCAGAGACAGACAATCAAGCTCATTACCATAACAAAGGTCAAATACACTTGGATAGAGAAACCCCGTTTACTATGTGTGTGGAAATGAGTTGAAAGTGAACGATTATCCCTCCACCTGCTGCTGTTCTGTGATGTAACATTCATTTCAGAGCTGTATAAACATCATGACCACTGGCTAATCCAACATTCATCATCTCAAACCCGACAAAAAAATAAAACCTGTTCAAAACAGTTGGTTTTCTTGCAGAAATTTGTAACAATTTACATTTTTAAACCAACTTTACAGAGATGACAGAAAAATAATGCAACTAAGTTTGTTTTGGCTGTACAGCAGCTCTAGCATGAATAATATTGATGAATATTAAGAGTTAAGTGGCCCTGACTAAGTGTGTGGAATCATCTCTGTTCAATCTGCTGAGTTCATACATAAGAAACACCTTTAAATGCTGGCAGTAAGTTAGTAAGATTGTTTCATATCAGAAAGGATGTGGCATTCGGGTCTGCTAAACCTCTGTCCAACATTCAGGGTTGTCAATCTCTGAACATTCAGTGGTTTTCAATAAAAATTAATAGCTTCTTCTCAGTGGCACAGGTGCACTACACATGCATTTGCATCCTAAAATTATCATCTTAAATCAAAATGACACAAACTGGATATCTACATTTTACGTTATTTTGCATTGCATAACCTTTTATTCTGCCCTAGATTGTGGGCTTCTTTACCACAGGAAATGTGAAGGAGAAGAACTGAAGAGTTACAGCAAATTGTGAAAGGACGTTTGAAGCACAATGAAGCTCCTTTTGGTAGTTGTGTTAGCCTTACGTAAGTACATTGTTTTCTCACATGTTTTATGTTTAACTTCGCAATGTGTGCAGGGAATAAATCAAATATTAAAAATAAAATTTAAAAAATTCAGTTTGCTTTTTGTTTTTTTACCCAGAGAAATGTCAAGAAGCAGAGAGTGGATTACTGGAGAGTGTCACTGTACCAATACTCACATTTGAGGATTACTATCGGGTTAAATTTAGTTTTTTGCTTTGATTTGTATACAGTATATATACTATATATATATATATATATATATATATATATATATATATATATAGTATACTGTATATACTATATATACTGAACTTCCACATATATATATATATATATGTGTGTGTGTGAGCTAGAGAGAGAGAGATGAAATATAATTTGTCACTTTTCTCAGCTCTGGGTTTGATCTACTTTAGTATAGAAAAATGATTTAACATTTTATTGATTCACTTTTTATGTGTTTTTGTTGGACAGGATGATAACTTTGACTACATTTCTCCGATTGAGCCGGACTATGACTCAGTGGAAAGTACGATGTAGTTTTGTTCTCCATTCTCTAACTGTAACTGTTCTGTATCATTTGCTACGTCTTTAAGAAAACGAACACACTGAAATGAATGTGAAAGCAACATTAATTACTTCACAATAACGGCACTTCCTTTTAAAACATTGACTATTCAAGTATGTTGTGTACATTATTATGTCAGTTATTGCTATAGTTATACTGGTGTTTAAATCTAACATGAATGTATCAAGATGTGTGTAGCTATTATTAAATATCCAGAGCCGAAATATTTAACACATTCCTATTTCACCAGCTGGTTGATGTGTTGTGTTTCAGATTTCTTGATGCCGAACATCACAGTGTACCGACAGATGGAGGACAGAGAGCATGACAGTGTGATAGTGCTGTGCATGTTTGACCGAATGCTTGGAATAAGAAATAGTTTGAAAGAGTTTTTTGATTTGTATGTGGAGAGTGAACTGAACTACACTATGGAGGCGGTCCTATGCACTTCTTCAGGCAGAGAAATGTGTGTGTTTATAGTCACTGTGAGTCCGCCCGCTTCCTTCAGCTGTGTGCATGAGATTCATTCTGATGGAGAAGTCAAGAACACACTGCACAGTCAGATCTACACTTACAAGCGGTCAGGTACAACAAATGCATCTCTGTTAGGAAATTTAGATTTTACATCCATGCATTATACAATATTGCCAATAAAGCCAAAGCATATTTTGCCTGACATTTAATTTCCCTGCAGTTTTGGCTCATCATGAGGAAGGAGTGTCTTTATTCTACATCTGCTTTTCCTCCTCCATTGCTGTTGTTCTCGTCATCATGACTGTGGCAGTGATCATGATCACCATCTGGAGCAAATGAAGGTGTATGTTTTGTCATATTAAGAGATGTCTTGTTTACAGCAGCAATGAATAGAATGAAAGCATTAAAGGCAAATCTGGATTTGTATGATATGAGGTTTGGAGTGAGAGAGTCCATACTGTTTCTGATGAGTTTGTGTTCAGGATTTGATCTGATCTTTATCTGTAGTGTTTTTCCAGCACACACAGACTAACCCTGTGAACTCTTTGTGTGTGTGTAACACAGACAATGACCAATGACTACATGGATGCATAAATAATCAGGAAACTTTCTGAAGAGAGAAGAGCAGGCCTGAAGAGGAAAAACAAACTTTTACTTTAAAAATATAATTGAAAAATATGTGAATTATGCCGTTAAACTCGTGTATGTGCAAAAATACTTTTAAAAAAAAATCTTTATGGCACTTCTTTTGTTTGTGGTGCTGGGACATTAAGAGAGCTGTGCATAAACAAATGCCCACAAACCTCAAAGAACTGAAGCAACGTTGTAAAGAAGAGCGGGCCAAAATTCCTCCACAGTAATCGGAGAGACTGAAGTCATAGAGAAAGTGATTACTTCAAGCTGTTGTTGATAATTGTGGTTCTACAAGATATTGAATCACGGAGTGTACTTATTTATAACACATGGCTTCTCCATTTGGCATATTTTTAGTTAATAAAAGAATAACACTGTGTACTATGTTGTGTAGAAACGTGTGTTATTGAACATCTGGGGTTGTATTTAATTAATTCAAAACCTGTTAAAGACCAGATAATTTTTTTATGCATAAAACCATAGACTTCAAAAGATGGTTTTATTTTTTCAAATGAGTAAACAAAGATTAAATAAGGGGAAATGTTGGTTGCAAAGGCAATGCACTGGAAACAATGCTAATGGCCACTTCCTGAGCGCAGCTTTTGTGCAACATGCTATTTTATGTCTTCAAAGTGTGATGGTAAAAAAATGTTGCTTTATGTTTGTACAGATTAATTTGATGCATGTGACCCATATTACCACACAATAACAATGCGCATCATCTAATGATTTTAATCTATACATTTTTCTGTCAAAATATTTTAATGTGTGAGTCAATTAAATCTTTGCCTTCTTTTGTACTCATTCACCTGTCAATAACACTACAGTTTACCCTTCAACAACAGGTATATCTTTTAAAATTGAGACAGCAAATGGGAAAACATTCTAAAAGCCTAAACCATTCCTTCAAAACTGCATGTTAAATAATTAAATAATGGATTCAACATATTTGGAACTGGAACATATGCAGTAAGCAGTTCAGAGACAATAGATATAAATCTGAGAGGAAGAGTTCATGTGAGAGGAGGTCGAGGTGGTCAGCGAAGACAAAGAACAGTAATATCTGATGAAATCAGAGCTGCTGTGATTGACCGTGTTCTTTTCCATAGTATGAGCGTGAGGGAGGCTGGACAAAGGGTACAACCAAACATCAGTAGATTCACCATAATCCCAAGATTACAGTTTTTACAGTTTTTATTTTCATGTCACACGATTTTTTAAACCTCTCACTCAAAGTGCAAAACTACATGCCAAATCTTCAAAACCATAAGCTATTTCTCAGCCTTTGACTCAGTTTTCAATTGCATAAAACACTTTTTTCAAAACACTACACACAATTCTCTACCTAAAACACAAAGATCTATCAGGAAGTGACTTGCTTTCCTTTTCAAAACACAACCAAACAAAATGCTAAACTTATTCATCAGGTCACACAGACACACTCCTCACATGTGCAAACACTAATTGCTTAACTGATCACTAACCATTCACTGCTTTACTTCACAGTAGTATAGATAGGACTATTAATATGTCAAAGACCATATTACCTGTTTTGAACGATGAATGCTAAAAATGAACAGGGAGAAAGAGGAGTAGTAGGAAGAGGCAGGGGACAACGAGGACAAATACCAAAAGGAGGAGAAGGACTTTTCTGGATGCAATTCAAACAATGCTTGTCCCAGATCCAGATCAGGCGTCTACTAGATTTGTGGTTATATGGGACAATGCTAGTTTTCACCGGGCTGTTCTGGTCCAAAAGTGGTTTGCCACCCATCCACAATTTGTACCTACCCCCATATTCACCTTTCCTAAATCCCTTAGAGTAATTCTTCTCAGCCTGGCACTGGAAAGTGTATGATCGCCAACCCTTTGCCAGCATGCCGCTTCTCCAGGCAATGGAGGACGCATGTGGGGACATAGAGGTTGCTTCTGTCCAAGGTTGGATACGACATGCTAGAACATACATGTTTATAGTTTTGTTGTACGCTAATGTATACAACAGTAATGTTTGGCCTAATAAATGTTTTCTGTTTATACATTGCATTGGCGTTTACAGTGTACTTGTTACCCCTCTCAGCCGATTACTTTCACTGTAGAACATTGTATTGAAATGTAGATATAAGCCTATGAAAGACAAAAGAGCTTTAGATTTAGAACAGCAGCGTTTACATGGTGTATTCAAAAATGCATTATTATGAAAGAAGTGTTTGCCATTTGATGCAAATGTGTTTATGGCATTTTGAATGCAGTGTTGCATTTTGAAGGAGATGTGAGGTATTTTGAGAATTGTGTGTAGAGTTTTGAAAAAAAGGAGACTTAGTTTTGAAAACGTGTGTAAGCAATTGGTAAAAACTGTAAGAGAAGAGAGCAGGCAATTCCCTTTTTTTTACATTATAGTGCAGTATGTAAATGTTGACAGCAATTATTATATGACATACTATATACTGTACATCACTGTACCAATGTACTGTAGTGTTGTAATGGAGGGTTGTACTCCATGAGGAATGAAGCCTAGTATTCCATGTACAGTGGCACCTCGAGATACGAGTTTAATTCGTTCCAGACCCGAGCTCGTAAGTCAATCGGCTCTTATCTCAAACGAATTTCTCCCATTTAAAATTACTGAATTCGATTTAATCCGTTCCGGACCTATGAAAAATTATGAAAAAAGATATGTTTTTAAATAACAAATAAACATGTATAATTAACAAATACATAACAAAATATGAAATAAAGAAATAAAATAGTTATTTAGCATAATAGTCTAACTTTGGAGACAGACGAGTGCGGCTAACGAAGGTGAACGGCGAGGAGGAGGGAGGGGGAAAGGGATGTAGGCACTCTAGTCTAGACCAGGGGTGGGTAAACTACAGCCTGCGGGCCATATCCGGCCCGTGGGGCTTTTTAATCCGGCCCGCCGAACTCGTCGAACTTGTATCAAACCTCCTTCATTTTACATTTCCGTGTAATGTCTCTCTGTCGCGGCTGCAAGCGGCAGTGGCGCTGAAGCTGTGGTCGAGAGTAGGCGTGTGTCGCAAACCCCTCTACACCCCCCCCCCCCCTCCCTCCCCATCAACAATCGCGAACCGCGCTCAACCCCCCAGTCAACAATCGCGAACTGCGCTTACACGTGGGTAACAAGTGCGAGTGAGCGAGAGATGCTCTCGGATGATGCTCGATCCTGCGCGCCAATTAGCGGGACGCTCCGGAAACATGGCTCTTATCTCGAATTTGGGCTCGTATCTTCAACGAAAATATGGCCCGAGCACCGGCTCGTATCTCAAAAAACTCGTATGTTAGGCTGCTCGTATCTCGAGGTTCCACTGTTGTATATTGTTGTACTTTATTTTTACATGGGCTTAATGCACACAAGTGGAAAACGCATACAATTTGTTTATCTTTACAAGTGCTACATGTAAAATGCACAAGATTTCTGTTTAGTCTTTTTGTACAAGTGCTAAAGGCACAGGTTTTTTTTTTTTTTTGCAACATGCATTTAGCCTACAGTGAACAATAAACATTTATTTCTCCAGCTTCATGTCCTGAGCATTGTGTTTTCTATTTTTCTACGTTTCCATAGTGTTTTTAATTTTGATTGACTTGACAACATAGTTCAGTTTTGAGCACAGATTAAACTGTTTTGGGGTGAAAGTTTGGTTTTACAAGAAGAGTCAGAGGTTTTGTGAATGTAGCTTGAAAATTGGATTTTGTGTTCACAGTTTAGAGAAAAGGAGAGCAGCTTTCAAGAAATGTGTCTTAGCAATCGAGACAAACTGTAACAATATTGAAATACCCATCTACAATATCAGACAACATTTATATTTTATATTTTTTATATTTGAGCCAAGAGAAGAAAAGAGACGAGAAGAGAAGAGATGAGATGAGAAATGAAGAAACAAGAAGAGAAGAGAAGAGATGAGATGAGAAATGAAGAGAAGAGAAGAGAATCCCTTTGATATTCTACACTTCGTGACAACACATATCTGGCACCACTAAGTCTGTGTTTAATTGCTCTCCTAACTTGTAGGAACTGAGAGCTAATCATACAGAAATTAATCTTTCAAAACTGTGAAAAGAGAAATATTCCAAATCAAATCTAAATAAGACGGTATGTTGTTTGAGAAGCCATTCAGTCTGGAAACTGACTCTTCTACATACAAGACAACAAACACTTGTAAGTTATGTTGCCAACTAGAGAACTAACACCTTAATGGGTCAAGTTTAACAAGTTTCGGAGATGAGACATCTTGAGTCTGACGAGGAAAACCATGAGTTAACACCAATGATTGTTTGACCCTAGACAGAGATCCAAAACAGACAGACTTTCCAAAGACTTCTGTTTGACCCGAGCTCTTAAACAGGACTGAAATCTCTTAAAAGAGTCTGCCTTATCATATCAATATGCATCAGATTATTCCAAAACGATGTAAGACAAATTTATAATCAAACATTATTTCATTTCATAATTCTGCATAATTTCTGTAACTCACATTTTTCTTACTATCATGTTGTAATCATTGATTATTATGTCCTTTTTAATAACTATTTAATAGTTTGTGGAAGCATGGAGAGTCTGATATCAGCATGAAATTTCTCATTTCTTGAATAGTGGTGTGAATGTAATCTGTTTAAAATGTGTCATATTCAAATTATAGAAATCATATCTAAATTGTGCTTTTCTAGAGCGGGAAAGTTAAGAGACCATGTAACTCATCAGATAACATGTCATTTATGTGAGGGGAGGAGAAACTGTCACACTATAAACTATAGACAATGTCTAATTGATCAGAACTTCACTGAATGGTTTTACAAACATCTGAGTTTAATAACAAAGTTTTAGACGAGGAGACGAGATGAAAATTGGTTTAGACCAAACAGCATCATGCAAGCCATCCAACTACTCTCTCGTCTCACTTAACTTTCTTTCTTCACTTAGTTTCTTTTCATTTCCGTTGAGAGTCTCACTTTAAGTTTTGGCCATATTAGAGAAACGCTTGATGAGAATCACATGGTCTGTTGCATCAAATGCTGCTCTCGAGTCCAATAAAATCTCATAAAGACACATAAAAACAAAAAAGACACATTCAGAGATTCTTGTCCAGGGGACATTTCTTCTTCCCTTAAATGCACAAATCTAGCTTTTGTTTAAGATGATAACTTAATGTTATATTGACTGACTGAGTATTTATCTATATTTAACCCTGTTCATTAATCCCAGAACATGCAAATGACATGAACTAGACTTTAACACAGGAAATGTAAAGGAGAAGAACTGAAGCGTGAAACTGAGCTGCACTGCACAGTGTGAAACAGAAAGAAAAATAATCTGAGGCACGATGAAGCTCCTCTTACGGCTCCTCTTGCTCTCTGTAATGTTAGCTTTATGTAAGTACATTATTTTCTCCCATGTTTTATCTTTAACTTAAAGTTTACAGGGAATACATCATTGTATATTTATAATAAACTACTGTCACTTATCACCTTTTTTATACAGAGAAATGTCAGGAACTAGAACTAGAAGACACTCTGGAGAATGATCTGTGGGATATTAGTGATATTTTAAGGATTATAAATCAGGTTCAAAAGTTTTTCACTGTTGTTGTGGTGTATTTCAATTTAATTGTTCTTATGAATTATTTTTGTTTTTTTAACGAAATTTTGTACATATCTGCTGAAATGAAATGGAGTACACTAGCATACACAAATAATTGTGTATTTTGTTTGTGTTTTTATTGGATAGATCTATGAAGATAAAAATGACATGGACATAGAGAGTGGTCATTTCTCTGAGGAAGGTTTGCAACTACAATATGATTATGTTTTCTTTTTTGTTTTGAAATTGCCTTTTTGAAGTGTGAAGTGAAACTGAAGCGATTCGGCCATTAATATTAATGTCTTTGTTAATAAAACAAACACTAGATTTAATTTAAAAGCAACATTAATCACTTGCCTCGTAACAACATCATTTCCTGTCTTTCTTCCTACTGACAGATGATTATTGATTATTAAAGTTATCTATTTTTCAGTGCCAACACATATTAGGAGTTTTTGTTTTCATATTTCACCAGCATGTTTGTGTTGTTTCAGATCTCCCAGTGCTGAACATCACAGTGTACCGACAGATGGAGGACCGAGAGCATGTGATGGTGCTGTGCAAGTCTAACATTAAACATTACAACACTACTTTGTGTTACTTGCAGCCTTTCACACTTTCTGTGGAGAGTGAAAATAACTACTCCATGGAAAGAGTCGTACACTCTCCACATTCAGAATCATGTGTGTTTATGGTCACTGTGAGTCCACCTGCTTCCTTCACCTGTGCAAGTGAAGTTGAACTTCAGTATCATGGAGAAATCAAGAACCTGAGCAGCCAGACCTACACTTACGGTTTGTCAGGTAAAAAAAAACTAGAACATTTAGATCAATATTTGAATGTTCCTATTTTATTCCAACTCACACATATTCCACTCAACAAGAGGCGCCACCACGGCATTGATTGAAATCAATTCTCATTTTAAATAATTAAGTTTTGCTTTGAAATGCTTTCGTACATGATTCCAAATGTACGTAAATTCATAATCAGCCATTTAAATATATGTTAACAGTACAGCTGATCTTTGTAGCGTCTGTGTATATTTATATGTATATAGTGCATTCATATTTGTTCCTGTTGTTTTTTTTTTGCATTTCTATGCAGTTTTGGCTCATCATGAGGAAGGAGTATCTTTATTCTACATCTGCTTTTCCTCCTCCATTGCTGTTGTTCTTGTCATCATGACTGTGACAGTGATCGTGATCACCATCAGGAGCAGAGCTAAAGGTGTGTATTTCACCAGTTACTCAATCAGATCAAACTGCATACACAATATGCTGAGAGCATCTCAAAATGTTTTATGCATTTAATTGAATTTCAATATTTCCATACAAGAAGCTCAAAGACTATCATGCAGCCGTTGGTTTTCTGAGCTGTAGATGAACTTCCTCAATCTTATTTCTGAGGACTGTAGTGGCACTATATGCACAGAGCTCAATATAGTTTTCTTTTCTTCACCAGTTGTTGGTGTTGGTGATTTTAGACATGCAATGCTATTAGAGACTGAAAATCTGCCATTGTATGATATGAGGTTTGGAGTGAGAGAGTTCTGATTGTGTTTCTGATGAGTTTGTGTTCAGGATTTGATCTGATCTTTATCTTCAGTGTTTGTCCAGCACACACAGACTAACCCTGTGAACTCTTTGTGTGTGTGTAACACAGACTCCATCAACCCCAACACAACTGTTACACACAACGATTATATGGATACATAAATAATCAGAAGATGCAAAACAAAGGAAGAGGAAAAACAAACGATGTGAGAGATTGATATGTGATGATGCAATAATAAAACTAAAATTGTTTTATTTTCTCATTAGGATGAATTGCTTATACTGTAACATTTTTATGCTGAAATGTTTTTTAAAGTCTGTTAAATCAATGAATATAAAAATAAATGCTTCACTTACTGCAGTAGCTGTAATCTCTGTTTACATGCAGCAGAGGGCAGTAGCTTTGTGTCATTTTGTTTTTTACAAATGTTACAAAGATTATAAAGATTACTTGCATGAATTACTAGAGAATGTGAACTGCAGATGTTAATTACAATTAATGATACATGAACAAACATATATATGTACAAAATGGGTAGAGGGTGGCAATGTTTTTTTGTTTTTTTTAGGAACTATGAAAATAATATGATAGGCATATGTCCTGGTTCTGATTTCTAACTAGATCTGCTTGGTCTTCTATGTCTGCTGTTTGTAGCTGTGCTTTAATACTGCCATAAGAGACTGAATCTTTGTCTACGCTTCATAAAAATAAAATGTTTGTGAACTAAATGTTAGGAATGTTAATTTGTGAACAAAAGCTCAAAATAAAGAGGTACAGTTAAAAATGAATTCTGCAAAATATTCTTGAATATTATTTTTCTAGTGTGTGTCCATATCATACAAACCACTACAGTTAAGTATACAGTATATAGCAGGACTTAAAATGAGGCAAATACATTACACTGTGTTATTATTTATTTAACAAAAATTAGGCCAAAATAAAGAAGCTGTGTGTGAAAAATGAAGTGCACACTCACTGCTTCCATCGGAATTAAGAGAATTAGTCATGTGCATGTGTATAACGTGACTGTAGTGTTTCTTCACAAAGTGGCATCACCAACTACTGGCCTGGCATGAATAATACAGCGTATTTAGTTGTTTTCACAGATCCGTGTGAATGGGGATTATCTTAAAAATGTACGCACAAAAAACAAAAACCTTTACGTTTTTAGTACATTGTTGTCGTGTAAACATACCCTTCAAAGGCAGATGTTCTGCAGTTTGCTGGTCTGGAGTTTTTTGGTACACAATGCCAGGGCAGAGACATCAGCAATCATCTAAGAGAGGGTTATAAGGCCATTTACAAACTATTTTAAAGCGAGGAAAATTATTTGTTGAATGTTAAAGTTCATGAATGTACAGTTAGAAAAATACTGAACAAGTATGGCATGTTTGAAAGGTTGCCAGGAGAAAGACTCTTCTCTCTAAGAAGAGAAAACCACAAGACTTCTGGAACAATGTCCTTTTTTGTCCTTTGTTCAGAGAGTAAGTTACTACGGCTACTTACATACCCTTACCTTCTTTCTGGAAAAACCCCCCAGACTTCCTAGTAGCAAGTTCAAGATAAGAAAGGAAGAAGTCAGGGTCGACTCTGTCAGACTCTTCACTTTTTCAATAAACAAAGTCTTTCTCAAACCATCAATAAAGCAGACACTTCTTCTCTGGTCATCCATCAGTCTCTCTCTCTCACTTCCTGTTTCCCAGTGGCTTTTATCTGGTCTCTCCATGTCAATTACAGCAACAAGACACAGGTGTTTTCGATTTGCACTTGACTCACTTACTCAGCGCTTATCTCCTCTCCTCTCTCATGGTCACTGTGAGTCCACCTGCTTCCTTCACCTGTGTGACCGCAGTTTATTATAAAGGAGAAGTGAAGAAACCAAATTATGTTTAATGCACCGAAATAAATTAGTTTCACTGAAAAAAGATTTATCATTTAATCAAGATAGAAAGGTCAAATTTTGGCAAGACAATTTTTGTCGCCTATACAGAAATTGAACAAATTTACTGCAGATACAAAAACATGTCAGCAAATTAAGTAGAGGTGCTGTGAGATCCAAATGTAATATCTTGTATGACTTCCATGAGCTTGAAGTACTGCATCCATGCGGTTTGGCAAGGATTCATACAATTTACTGATGAAGTCAGTATCAGGAATCAGTCATCAGGAAAGCAGTCTTGCATGCCTCCCAGAGTTCATCAATATTCTTTGGTTTCGTCTTCCATGCTTCCTCTTTCATCCTACCCCCCAAATGCTCAATGATTTTTGTGTCTGGTGACTGGGCTGGCCAATCCTGGAGCATCTTGATCTTCTTCGCCTTGAAGAACTTTGATGTGGAGATGGAAGTATGCGATGGAGCACAATCCTGAATTTCAAATTCCAGAATTTGGCCTCTTTTATGGTTGGGAATATAAGAGGTAGCTAGGATTTCTTGGTATTTTAGACTATTGATGTTACCTTCCACTCTGTAGATCTCTCGCACACCCCCATACTGGATGTAACCCCAGACCAAGATTTTTCCGCCACCAAGCTTCACTGTTTTCTGGGTGAATCTCGGATCCATGAGGGCTCCAGTAGGTCTCCAGCAATATTTGCGGTGACTGTGGTGTAATTCAACAGAAGATCCATCTGAAAAATCCCCCTTCTGCCACTTTTCCAGCGTCCATCCTTTTAGCAGGCTGTGGGCCTTGGCAAATGCCACACGGTTTTTCAATTGTCTTTTGTTTAGTGCTGGCTTCTGGGCACTGATTCGACCATGGAGGCCATTTCGAGACAGAATCCGACAAACTTTTCTGGTTGACACAGGGCCTTCAGGTGACCAGGTCTCGTGGAGCTCTGCTGCAGTGGAAAATGGGCTGGCCTTGGATTTTCAAGCCAACAAACGGTCCTCTCGAGCAGTTGTCTTGCGGGGTCTGCCTGACCTAGGATTGTCAAAAACGTCTCCAGATACACTAATGGCTTTGCAAAAATTGACTCAATGGGCTTTATCAAGCTGTGAATATTAGAATACTTTTTGACAGTTTTGTTTTGCACCGAAACATTATTACAAAAGCTGTTTGGATTAAAATGAGCCATTTCTTGTAAAAAAATCTTGATTAGAAATATATTTCAGCGGCACTTCAGGTCAATTTGTACACAAGCGACAAGACTTTTGTCAGGGACTGTATAATGTGTTGTGCATGCCAGGTTGAAGAGATGTGTTTTTAGTCTAGATTTAAACTGACAGAGTAGGAAAAGGAAAAGGATAGGAAAATAGGAAATAGGAAAAGGATCAACCGACAGTAGTTGACTTTGATATTCTAGTTATTATCAACTGGCCAGAATTTTGGGATTGCAATAGACGTAAAGGACTTTAATGTGTTAAGAGATCGCTCAAGTACTTCTAGTAAGTATTTTATACACTATTCATTCAAAACGACAAAAACATAAGAAAAAAGCCACAGTAAATTTTATCTTATTGGCAAAATTCCTGTTAAATTATTAGGAAATTGTATTAAATTTAACTGAGCGATTTATTTGAATTATATATAAACACCTTTTATAAGGACTACCTTATAAGGACTTCTGAAAAATTACACGTATTAAAATCTAGATCAGGAATTTTTTGACAGAAATGTTGTGCAATATGTTGTGCAGAGTGAATGAACATGTACATCTGTAAGCTTGTGGTTCTGAGTTTCTGGATGTCCAGATCACCACAAAGAAAAAACATGTGCACACATCTATAAAGAGCTTTATCAGACATTGTCTGTGCATATTTACATTATAAAGACTATTTTGAAAGACCTACTTTATTATTTTCTTTTTTAATTCTCAATCTATTGTTTTTTTGTAAACACTTTTAAAGTATAGTGGAGTTCACTTATCTCAACCTCGGTTAACTCGCCAATACTATTATATCGATGTTTTTGAAGTGGAACCACCAAACTCCCTATTTGTCTTATTATTTTCTCATCAGTTATGTTGATCCTTTTATGTTGCTGAACCCTAATATCTCGAGCACAAAAGAGGGAAAAATGTGCCACTTCGCATGGTTATCGATGCTTTTTGTAACCCCCGAGGCCGTCGACATAACCGGATTCCACTGTATTTAATATCTCTTGAGTGGGATTTCCACTTTACTACATACACTCACGTTTTTCTAGTTAAGACAGAGGAGGTCAGTGTCAGATTCAGTCACGATCACTGTCTCAGATTAGAGAGCTACAGCTTTCTATGACAGTACGATGAACCCGCTTTATATCCTTTTATTGGGCCTTTGGTCAATTTTCAGTAAGTGAATTATATTTCTATGCCTCTTTCTGTCTACTATCTTTAAGGACAGGAATCAATATTTTTTGCTTTATGTTTAAACAGTTTAACATCATAACGACAGGTGCATCATCAAATGACTTATTTATACACTTTTCTGTCATCTATTAGTTTCTTTTCTAGCGTCAGTTTAATTTTTGTCTTCTTTTGTACTCTTTCACCAGTCAATGGAACAACATTTCACCCTTCAACAACAGGTATATCTTTTACTTACTTTATGTTTTACTGCTTGGCTTGTGTGTTTTTAAGTGCTTTTTAAAGTTGGGACAAATTTATTTGACTGAAATATCTGTTAAAGGCTGTAAATGATATAGGCTGAGCTCACAGTGGAAGTACAGGAAGTAAATACATTAACTAATTATAAATAATCATCATAATGCTAAAAATATATATGGATGATATAGGTTTGGATTTTGTTTTCAAATTTTGGAATTTATGGATTTAAAAACAGCATTTTGTGTTTACTTGTGTTATCTTTGACTAATATTTAAATTTGTTTGATGATCTGAAACATTTAAGTCAGACAAACATGCAAAAGAATAAGAAATCAGGAAGTGGGCAAACTCTTTTTCACACCACTGTATAGACATATTTTCTACCACGGCACGGCTAAAACATGCAATATGTATGTCACTATTTGTCATATTTTTACCTTTTTTTCTGTGACTCCAGTCTGTTGTTTTAAAAAGCACATAGGAAACGAGGGGCTTCACCATGTATTTTCTCTAGTGTAAAAACAGGAAACTCAGTGAGCATATTCCATTATTTAACCTTGATCTACTCCTATTTTGTTTATAAATAAACTTTACACAGTAAAGTAATATCAATTCTTAATAATATTAGTATTTTGGAATGTCCCAATATCAATCTGACCTGAAATGCATCTGTCACAGTGATGTCTTCCCTGTGTTCACAACTGATCCTGGTTTCTCCAAAGGTTTTTTCTCTCCATTCTGTCCCCTGATGGAGTTTGATTTCCTTGCCACTGTCACCTCAGGCTTGCTTAATTGTTGAATCTTAATATTCAGCATTATCATTTATTGACCTGCTCTGACAAAATTGTATGAGAACTGAACTGAACTGGACAATGACATCCCTGTTTCCTCCAGAGCTGCTGTATAAATAAAGTAACTAAATTAATAACTACTGATTTTTACAAAGGAAATGAATCCACATTGAATTTTTTTAATCTGGTAAATGACACTCTTTTCTTCTAGAGCTGCTGCACTGCCAAAACAAACTCTGTTGCATCATTTTAACTTTTAAATAATCTTCATGGTAAAAAGCTCTATATAAATAAAGGTGACTTTACAAGCATGACATTTTCTACCTATTACAGTGTCTGATATAATTTTTCACAGATTCAGATAGTACCTTCCTGATCTACAACGAAGATCACAACAAGTGTGTGTATGCCGCGAGTGATACTGAAGTGCTGACTGCACCATGCGACCCATCTATCAAAGCTCAGCATTTCAGATGGATTTCCTCTTCACGAATCATCAGCCTCGCTTTCAGTCTTTGCTTGGGAGTTGAGAAGATTGAAAACATGGCCAAAATTATCCTTCTGCCCTGCAATGAACTCAGTCCAGTGCAAACCTGGGAATGTAAAGATGAGACCTTGCTTGAATTGAAGGAACATCAACTGCACTTGAACTATAGAGATACTGGGTCAGTGATTCTGTTTGATGGAACAGGTGTTTGGAGTCGCTGGATGATTTATGGGACCAACGAAAATTTGTGTTCTCGTGGATATAAAGGTACGACCAAACGTATACCTAACAGCAAAATTAGACAACCATTAAAAACTACCAAAATCATAAATATATATCCAATATGTCTATTTTTGAATATATCTATTATGAACTGTGTGATGTTCACATTTAATTAAGTGAAAGACTTATGGATATTAGTCGATTAAGTAAATCCCTAATTTATTTTCTTTATTTTCTGCAGAGATTGCTAGTGTAGGTGGAAATTCAAAGGGGAAACCATGCCAGTTCCCATTTAAGTATAACGGCAAGTGGTTCGCTGATTGCACTGTGTATAGCAGCGATAATGGTGTGCCGTGGTGTGCCACAGTAAAAAATTACGACACGGACGGAAAGTGGGGTTACTGCCCCCCAAAAAGTAAGATATCACTATTCACTACAGAAACATATTTATTATCTAATGAGGCACTTTGTTTAGCAGTGGGTTTCAGTCAGTCTCAAGCTCAATATGGCAAAATTATTTCAGATAAGATAAAAACAATTCTGTTCTGTGTTCAGTTTTCATTGTGTTTTGTTTCTATTTGGTGTTTGTTTAATTAGTTCATTTCTAGTTTGTTTCCTAGGTAACAGATTGATAGAAAGATGTCTAGTTAGTTTCTCCCTCTTTAAATGACCTGTTTTAGTTCTGATATCAGGAGTTCAGATTTCCTAAATCTCCCTGAAACTACAAAAACGCCATCAATGCAAAGCTTGTACAACAGTATTTGATGGAGAAAAAATAGATTCTGAAATTTGGTTCTTTGTCTGAATCTGAAATTTCTCAACAAACCCAAAATGTAAATTAGCTGTTCGAGCGCCCGTAGCTGTCACACATCACTGAGAGAAAACATCTCCAATAGATCTTGGTAAGAACAAGTCAGGGAAGCTAAAAAACATGAAGAAGAGTTTCTATTAGATCTCAAACCAAGGAAATGCATGTTCATGTTCAATGTTCAATGCCAACAACATGTGGAATGATCGCATACAAAGACTGAACAAAAAACAACACTAACAAACATTGTTCTATTCAAAAGTGTCAATAAATCTTCAGTGTGTTCACTCTGTGCCGAGAAGGCTCAGATCAGTATAAGTGCTTAAAATTATGGAAGACATAAAGAATATTATACATGTGTTAAATTAAACCGTTGTACTCATTTCTGCAATCCTTCATTTAAACACAATTGGCTCATTTGACTGATCCTGGTTTCTCCCAAGGTTTTTTTTCTCCATTCTGTCCCCTGATGGAGTTTGGTTTCCTTGCCACTGTCGCCTCAGGCTTGCTTAATTGATGAATCTTAATATTCATCATTATTATTTATTGACCTGCTCTGACAAAATTGTATGAGAACTGAACTGAGCTGGACAATGACATCCCTGTTTCCTCCAGAGCTGCTGTATAAATAAAGTAACTAAATTAATAATGAATTTGTAACAGAGTTAAACGTTCAGGGAGGAAGGATGCGGGAACCGGCAGACGTTATAAACACACTTTAATCATAAATAAAACATAAACTCAAATAAACATAATGGCGGCAGCCCCTCGCGGCCGACTGCCGCCTACACAAACACAGACTATAACATAAAAACTCCTGGCCTGGTCCTCTCTCGTCTTCACTGTCGTCGCTCCTCCTTTTAAGTCTCCGCTCCTCCGTGAGACGAGAGACACCGGTGGCTTCGCAGGTGGCGCTCATTACCAATCACGCCACCGGCTCTCGTGACGCTCCCACGGGCCCTCGACCCCGCCCTGCTCGCCACAGAATTATTTTAACAAAGGAAATTAATCAACACTAAACTTTTTTAATCTGGACAATGACACTCTTTTCTTCTAGAGCTGCTGCACTGCCAAAACAAACTCTGTTGCATCATTTTCACTTTTAAATAATCTTCATGGTAAAAAGCTCTATATAAATAAAGGTGACTTGACTAGTATGAAATGTTCTGCCTATTATAGTGTCTGATATAATTTTTCACAGATTCAGATAGTACCTTCCTGATCTACAACGAAGATCACAACAAGTGTGTGTATGCCGTGAGTGATACTGTAGTGCTGACTGCACCATGCGACCCATCTATCAAAGCTCAGCGCTTCAGATGGATTTCCTCTTCACGAATCATCAGCCTCGCTTTCAGTCTCTGCTTGGGAGCTGAGAAGATCGAAAACATGGCAAAGATTATCCTTCTGCCCTGCAATGAACTCAGTCCAGAACAAACCTGGGAATGTAAAGATGAGACCTTGCTTGGATTGAAGGAACATCAACTGCACTTGAACTATAGAGATACTGGGTCAGTGATTCTGTTTGATGGAACAGGTATTTGGAGTCGCTGGATGATTTATGGGACCAAAGAAAATTTGTGTTCTCGTGGATATAAAGGTACAACCAAACATCTACCTAACAGATAGCAAATTTAGACAACCATTAAAAACTTGCCAAAATTATAAATATACATCTAATATGTCTATTTTTTCTATATATCTATTATGAACTGTGTGATGTTCACATTTAAGTAAGTGAAAGTGGATATTAGTCGATTAAGTAAACCTCTAATTACATTTTTTATTTTCTGCAGAGATTGCTAGTGTAGGTGGAAATTCAAATGGGAAACCATGCCAGTTCCCATTTAAGTTTGAGGGCAAGTGGTTCGCAGATTGCACTGTGTATGGCAGCGATAATGGTGTGCCGTGGTGTGCCACAGTAAAAGATTTCGACACGGACGGAAAGTGGGGTTACTGCCCCCCAAAAAGTAAGATATCACTATTCACTACAGAAACATATTTATTATCTAATGAGGCACTTTGTATAGCAGTGGTTTTCAGTCAGTCTCAAGCTCAAGATGGCATAAAATGATTTGAAATAAGATAAAAACAATTCTGCTCTGTGTTCAGATTTCATTGTGCTTTGTTTCTGTTCGGTGTTCGTTTAATTAGCTCATTTTTAGTTTGTTTCCAGATTGATAGATAGAGAACTTAGTTCAGGTGTGTCTAATTAGTTTCTCCCTCGTTAAATGATCTGTTTTAGTACTGATAAAATGAGTTCAGATTTCCTAAATCTCCCTGAAACTACAAAAACGCCATCAATGCAAAGCTTGTACAATAGTATTTGATGGGGAAAATAGATTCTGAAATTTGGTCCTTTGTCTGAATCAGAAATTTCTCAACAAACCCAAACTGTAAATGAGCTGTTCGAGCGCTCGTAGCTGTCACACATCACTGAGAGAAAACATCTCAAATAGATCTTGGTAAGAACAAGTCAGGGAAACTAAAAAAACATGAAGAAGAGTTTCTATTAGATCTCAAATCAAGGAAATGCATGTTCATGTTCAATGTTCAATGCCAACAACATGTGGAATGATCGCATACAAAGACTGAACAAAAACAATACTAACAAACATTGTTCTATTCAAAAGTGTCAAGAAATCTTCAGTGTGACAATGTTCTCATGAACTCGTTCACTCTGTGCCGAGAAGGGTCAGATCAGTATATGTACTTACAATTATAGAAGACATAATAACTACAGGAATATTATACATTTGTTAAATTATACCTAGTTTGTACTAATTTCTGCAATCCTTCACTTAAACACAATTAGCTCATTTGCTTATTTTACAGATATTAATATATATATATATATATATTATATTTATCTGTTTTTATTAAATACAGTAATACCTCGGTTTACGAGTTTAATTCGTTCCAAGAGCGAGCTCGTACACTAAAACAAATTTCCCCATAGGAATGCACTAAAAATCAATTTATTCGTTCCACACCACCACAAATGCCCATTTAAAATATTTTTTGGGCTGTACCCTATTAATTGCAGTTAAAATTATAACAATTAAGATCTCATATAAATAATAATTAATAATTGACAATTAAACTCTAAAAACACTTGACAATTTACTGTAATGCATTTCAGCTGAGGAGATGAGAGGAGGGAGGAGCAGGGAAAGCAAGGATTCAAGTGCAAATGAGTGAATTTATTATAATAGTGCAGAAAACAAACCAAGTGATAATCCAGAGTGAAAGTCCTGAGACGGGGAGCCACGAACTAACGAACGTGACGGAGCCGCGAACGAATGAACTTACGGGAGCCGCGAACAAAAGCTGGGAGATAGGCAGATGATATGAGAATCAGTGACCACATACACACACACACAGGCAGAACTAGGAGACAATGAATTCATGAACCGTGACAGTTACTGCTTAGAGGTACTGTACGTGTATATTTCACTACTTGAACAAAAGCGATCACAATTAATTAATGTTAACCACTTAATCTTAATCACTTATAAAAGCATGTACTGTGGTGAATGATGCAGCCAAACCAAGCGAAGCTGAGAGAATGAATGAGTGATAAAGGGTGATATTTCCAGTAAAAATGCGCGCCTCCACGCTCCACAAATATGCGCATGGGTGAGGGAAATTTTTTCTTAGCATGATTGTCTCTTGAAGCGCAATGAAATCCAGGTGTGCGAGTGCAAGTCGCCGAGGGTGACGTCATGAGCCAGGAGTATATAGTGCGCGCCGTGACCCGTAAGCGGTAGCTTGACCAGTGTCTGAAACAAGCTGGCATGGGCAGGAGCTGAGGCTACGAGGTGCAGTGTCTTGTTCCCTCTAAAGGAACTAGGGTTACGTAAGTAACCTGAGACATTCCCTGTCAAGGAAACTCACACTGCGTCAAACTCACATGGGAACGAGGAATACCCACGCCGTCTCAGCTAACAAGCTAACATAGCTCACTACGAAAGGGCCAATGTTCCCACAGCGGGGTTAAGGTCTAGTTGGTAGAACCTAATAAAGATATGTGGTGAAGACCAGCCAGCCGCATCACAAATATCAGCAAGGGGAGCCCCTGCGAAAAAAGCTTTAGAGGTAGCCATGCTCCCAGTAGAATGGGCGCGGACATGCAGAGGACACTGCTGATCATAAGTCAGTGAGATAGTCTCGACTATCCACCAGCTCAGAGTTGGTTTTGATGCTGGAGCTCCCTTAGGAGCCCCGAAGCATACAAATAGTTGGTCTGACCTACGCCATAGGGCCGCTCTGCGGACGTAGGTGTCCAGTGCTCGCACTGGACAGACCTTGTTCTTGGACTCCTGGTCATGATCGAGAAAAGGTGGAGGACATAAGGCCTGCAGTATAGTGTGATGAGCAGGGCTGGAAAGCACTTTAGGGATGTATCCCGGTCTGGGAAAGAGAAAGGCTTTCGCCAAGCCGGGGGCAAACTCCAGACAGGAGGGGGCCACTGAGAGGACCTGAAGGTCGCCAACCCTCTTAAAGGAGGAGATAGCCAAAAGGAACACCGTTTTAAGGGTGAGGAATTTCTCAGAGATGTCCTCGAGCGGCTCAAAGGGTTCCTGGGATAGAACCTGGAGTACCAAGGAAAGGTCCCACCCGAGAGCGTACCGCAAGCCTTAGCCTCAGAGTGCCACGAAGGAAGGCCCCCTCAGTGGCCAGACCCACAGGTTCCACAGGTTCCACAGTTCCGGGCGAGGATAGAGGATCTCGCCCTGAGCCTGGGACAGAAGGTCCATCTTGACGGGAATCTCCCAAGGAGTGCCGTCTATGAGGGACACTAAGTCCGAGAACCACACCGGGGCAATTTAGGTGAGACAGACCCTGTCCTGGCGAACTTTCTCTAGAACCCCCGGAGCGGAAAGAGGGAGTACCACAGAGGGCAATGGGTCGCCTCGTGGGACGCAAAGAGGTCCACCTGAGCCCGACTGAACTTCTCTCAAATCTGCAGGGCACTGGTCTACCCCTCGAGGTAGACTGGCGGGGGGACTCCTGCAAGGCCGGAAGACACTGGCGTCAGGGCCTCTTGCTCTTTGCCTTCTTAGCCTGGAGGACCGTCCTCAGATCTGGGCACGACGACCCGCACTGCCACCCAACTGAGGGGGCTGTCAGGTGACGACGCTCTGCCGCTGAGCAGCGTGGTAGGAGGAGCTGCTGCTGGGCTGCAGCTGGCTCGCAGACCCAGCTGCTCGAGAGCGGCGGGGAAGAATCTTTCTGAACGTCACTTCCTGCTTAGCAGCCTCCTGAAACCTCTTGACGGCCATCTTAACAGCATCGCCGAAGAGGCCAGGAGGCGTAAAAGGGGCGTCGATAAGAATATTCTTATCTTTCTCTCTTAAGGTGGTAAGATTAAGCCACAGATGTCTTTCTGTGGCCACCAGGGCTGCCATGGACCGGCCGATGGAGCTGGCCGTCTCCCTGGCAGCCCGCAGAGAGAGATCGGTGGCCCTGCACAGCTCAGCGACTGCCTCAGGGCCGATTCCCCCACCCTCATCGAGGTTGGAGAGCAACTCCGCCTGGTAGGCTTGCAGCAAGGATGACATGTGTAAACACACTGCAGCCTGACCAGCCACGGAGTATGCTCTGCCCACCATAGATGATGTAACCCGTAAGGGTTTGGTGGGCAACGGGGTTGCGGCGATGAATGGTGGTGAGGTAGTTAGCCAGCACCTCCTCTACTCTAGGCATCACCCGTATCCGCGTTCTTTAGCCACCACAAGAGTAGCATAGTTAGCGTGAGCGGAAAAAACTCAAAAACTGCCAGGCGTGAGCGGAGAGTGCACAGCGGCAGCCGCAAACACTCTGCACACTCAGGGCCCTCGAGCGTTGAGCGTGCATGGTCCTCGCCCAAACATGTAACACAGAGAGCGTGTGTATCACTGCCGTGATGAAACCCGGGCAGGGAGTGACATAACGCCTAAAAGACTGTGTAACTGCCATAGCAAAAAAGGTAAGTGTTTCAAAAAAATTACTTACAGCCAGCAAATGCACCACACACGTTAGCTTCGAGCGCTTGTTGAAGTTTAGTTTACACTAAAAGCTGCCGCTTCCGGGTCACGGCGCGCTCTCTATACTCCTGGCTCATGACGTCACCCTCGGAGACGTGCACTCGCACACCTGGGTTTCATTGTGCTTCAAGAGACAATCACACTAAGCCATTCCCATATACATTTGACGCAGTGCGAGTTCCCTTGACAGGGAACCAGTCTTTATGTTGTTTCTAACATTAATTCATGTTGGTGTGTTTTGTTTCAGTTGCTCCAGTGCTCGACATCTCAGTGTTCAGGCAGATGACGGACAGAGAGCATGTGATAGTGACGTGTTCATTTGGCAGGAGGTTCACTGAGAGCTCCTTCCAGCTGTCAGTGGAGGGTGAACACAACTACACACTCAACAACCCACTGTGTTACTCAGATGAAAAGTGTGTGTTTGATGTGAAAGTGAGCCCACCGGTTTCCTTCACTTGTGTGCACAAGATTAATTCTATGGTGATCCGTCGCAGTGAAACCTACAATCAATCTGGTAAAAACTACTTTAAATGAACTACAAATTAAATTTTCATCAAATATAACACAAAAGTACTAATCCGTTTATAAGTATAATCTGAATGCTTCACTTTGCTGGAATGTTTGTTTAGATTACACTAACATACATTGAGGCTTAATGGCAGTAATACAGTATCATACTAATACAGGATCATAATTTCATTTTATTTTTGCAGTTGTATAAATGCTGATTTGATTTATTTCACTTTGAAATGAACATTACTAGCACACCAAGGTCATGTCTAATTTACTTTGTTAGTATTTTTAAATGACACTAAAACCAACACTATACAGTCAATCTGACTGATCAAATATCTCATGCGTTCTGTGTGTCTGTTTGTAACTATGTTTTTTCTGTACATGTTGCCCGTGTTTGTTTTCAGATTCAGCAGCAGTTCATCATGAGGAAGGAGTATCTTTATTCTACATCTACTTTTCCTCCTCCATTGCTGTTGTTCTCGTCATCATGACTGTGACAGTGATCGTGATCACCATCAGGAGCAGAGCTAAAGGTGTGTATTTCACCAGTTACTCACTCAGTTATATCAGCAATTAAAATTATGAAAGGTCTAATGACCTCTAAAACTAGAAATACATACACAATATGCTGTGAGCATCTCAGTTGTTTCATTATGCATTTAATTTAATAACTGACTCAATCATTGTCTGTTTGGCTGCTAAAGATGTTTTAGAACCTCCAATACTAACATATAGGCTTTGGTTTTCTGAGCTGAAAATGCAAATTAATTAAAGTTTCTCAATTATTTTGCTGACGACTGCAATGCTGTGCCACATTTATGTCTACAGTTTTTACCATAGTATACAGTTTTCTGTGTGTGTGTGTGTGTGTGTGTGTGTGTGTGTGTGTGTGTGTGTGTGTGTGTGTGTGTGTGTGTGTGTGTGTTTCTAAAAGGAAGTCTCACACCAGTTGAGATGCTTTCTGACATGCAAAGCTTTTTAAGACAATTCTGCCATTTAAACTTATGATTATATTTCCAACTGATGAAATGATGATCTGATAAGGTTTGGGGTCCTGATTGTGTTTCTGATGAGTTTGTGTTCAGGATTTGATCTGATCTTTATCTTCAGTGTTTGTCCAGCACACACAGACTAACTCTGTGAACTCTGTGTGTGTGTGTAACACAGACTCCATCAACCCCAACACAACTGTTACACACAACGACTACATGGATGCATAAATAATCAGAAGATGCGAAACAAAGGAAGAGGAAAAACAAACAATGTGAGAGATTGATATGTGATGATGCAATTTTAAAACTAAAATTGTTTTATTTTCTCATTAGGATGAATTGCTTATACTATAACATTGCTTATGCTGTAATGTTTTTTTTTTTAAAGTCTGTTAAATCAATTAATATAAAAATAAATGCTTCACTTACTGCAGTAGCTTTAATTTCTGTTTACATACAGCAGAGGGCAGTAGCTTTATGTTTTTATTTTATTTTTTACAAATGATTCATACATGAAGATTATGAAGATTACTTGCACGAATTACTAGCGAATGTGAACTGCAGATGTTAATTACAATTAACTATACATGAACAAATAGATATATGTATAAAACAGGTATAAGGTGGCAATGTTTTTGTTTTGGTTTTAGGAACTTAGGAAAGTAAGATTTTAGGAAAGTAATATGACATTTGTCCTGGTTCTGATTTCTAACTAGATCTGCTTGGTCTTCTATGTCTGCTGTGTGTAGCTGTGCTTTAATACTGCCATAGGAGACTGAATCTTTGTCTATGCTTAATAAAAAAAAAAATATATATATATATATATATATATATATATATATATATATATATTTGTGAACTAAATGTTATGAATGTTAATTTGTGAACTAAATGTTATGAATGTTAATTTGTGAACTAAATGTTAGGAATGTTAATTTGTGAACTAAATGTTAGGAATGTTAATTTGTGAACTAAATGTTAGGAATGTTAATTTGTGAACTAAATGTTATGAATGTTAATTTGTGAACTAAATATTAGGAATGTTAATTTGTGAACTAAATGTTATGAATGTTAATTTGTGAAATAAAGCTCAGAATAAAGAGGTACAGTTAAAAACGAATTCTGCGGAATATTCTTGAATATAATTTTTCTAGTGCGTGTCCAAATCATACAAACCACTATAGTTCAGTATACAGTATAGAAGGACTTAAAATAAGGCAAATACATCCTCAGATGAACAACAACACATGATATATTACACTGTGTTATTATTTATTTAGCAAAAATTAGGCCATAAGGAAAATTAGTTGAAAACATAAATAAATAAATAAATAAAAACAAGAGCTATATGTCAGACTCTACAGGCTACTGAATTCTAAAGGCCCAGTCACACAGCGAAAACGCATGAAGAACGCACGAATTACGCACAGATTTTCGTTTCTGTGCGGAGTGTGCGTCATATGCGTAATTCGTCGGTGGAACGAACGAGGACCGTCTTAGTGATTGTAAGTGGATGTGCGTCGAAGGTGGTTTGTGCGTGATTTTGAGTTTTGAACGGTTCAAAAATTTTCTGACGCACAGATGTGCGTCGGTGTGCGTTATTTATGAGTCGGCGTGCGTAGTTTATACGTTGAGTATGCGTGACATGCGCGGGACACGCGTCGGCCGTCAGTGCTTATGCGTTGGAACTGGTTAGAAAGCGCGCACGTTCACTGACGCCCCACTTTCATATCACTCATGAACCGCGCACCGCGGCGCACGTATCACGTTCATTCCACTGACAATGTGGATTCTGAAAGAGCTTGTTTGTGGAACGTTCGCGAAGCGCAGTGATTCATGCGTCGGGTGTGCGTCGAATGTTCGTGGAATACTTTGGTCAATTTCTCGACGCACAAGCACGCACAAACCCAATCTATGCGTGATTTGTGAGTAATTCGTGCGCGATCGGCTGTGTGACTGGCCCTTAATACATTATTCTAATATATACAAGCGTGTTCTGAATTCTATTGTCTCAAGCTTTCAATTGTGTGTGTGTGTGTGTGTGTCTGTACGCATTTGAGTCTGTTCTGCAATGGGTATGTTCTACAGTCTCAAGCCTTCAATTTGTGTGTCTGTGTGTGTGTGTGTGTGTGTGTATGTGTGTGTGTGTGTGTGTGTGTGAGCGTTTGTTCTTGATAGTGCTTGTTTTTTTTTTTCATTAAAATAAATTATATTCCTATTCATTCCTATATGGGTGTATATATATATATATATATACACAGGAAAAAACAACTTTCACTTGGCTCAGACGTTTTAACGGAATACCTATCGAGGGAGATTTGTTTCTGTCTCCCTTTATAAATAAGTAAGGTATGCGTTGTCAAAAAGCACCGAAGCACGACCAGTACACAATTTATCAGGGTGTTTCTTTTCAGTGCTGAGCTCTTGCAACACCTGCGTATCGTCTGTAGATCGATCAACTCCTCAGTCCACAGTTCCTCCTGATGCTCCTGATCACTCACGCGAGCACCGCGAACATATTTATTGACAATTTCATACTACATTTCCATGGTCATCTTGTGTTTCTTCTTCTCACTACTATCCTTACCACTCACTTTCTTAGAGCTCATCGCTAATATGAAGAATAATGAACAAAATGGAGAGAAAATCAGCTACTCGCGAGCGACGTGTACAGGTCAGTGAACACTGAAGTGAAAGTACGTCGACATCGGCGTTAGTATGAGTGGTCGTATCTCGAAAATTGACTCGTATCTAGAAGCAAAAATCTGCCCGAAGGCTTGCTCGTATCTTGGAATACTCGTATGTAGAGACGCTCGTATCTCGAGGTATTACTGTACAGAAAATTCTTGAGTATTATTTTTCTAGTGTCCACATCATACATGCACTTCAGTCACAACAAACCCAAACTCTATATAATATACAGTGTACAGTATACTCCTCTGTATCCCAAATATTCTAGTGTCAAACATGAGGTTATCTGTCCGACAGCTAAAGTCTGATAATAGTCGATAGTCCGACAGATAATCTGTGTGATTTTCTAAATATAAAAACAATCACTTCTATAGTTCACAGACTGAGTCTGTGAATATAGCTAACACTTTTAAATATTTATTTATAAGAGAAAACTACTTTCATGACAGTTTAAACAATGATCGTATGGATGTCTAAAGGGGAGGTAAATTTGATCCAATAGGCCAGAGGTTTTCAAAGTCTGAGGCCTCCCTTTTGACACAACTCACCCAATGCCGCCTCCCTTCCAAAAAAAACGCGGTGCGTTTGACTTTGGTGGACGCGATGCGCGAACGTTGACGGGGGGTTAAACGACGCGCTTGCAGCCGCGACAGAATGACATCCCAGGGAAGTGTAAAATGAAGGAGGTTTAATACAAGTTCGGCGAGTTATTATCAGACTATCATTTTTTAATACAACTCTCCGCGCCTCCCCTGGCATGCTCTGGCGTCCCCCAGGGGAGGCGCGCCCCACACTTTGAAAACCCCTGTAATAGGCCATATATGATACGTGACGGCCGTGTGTCAGTGAATGAACATGTACATCTGTAAGTTTCTGGATGTCCAGATCACCACAGAGAAAAACGTGCACATATCTATAAAGAGCTTTATCAGATATTGTGTGTGCATATTTAAATTATAAAGACTATTTTGAAAGACCTACTTTATTCTTTTCTTTTTTAATTCTCAATCTATTGTTCTTTTGTAAGCACTTTTAAAGTATTTCATATCTCTTGAGTGGGATTTCCACTTACATACACTCGCATTTCTCTAGTTAAGACAGAGGAAGTCAGTGTCAGATTCAGTCACGATCACTGCGTCTCAGAAAGCTGTAGCTCTCTAATCTATGACAGTACGATGAACCCGCTTTATATCCTTTTATTGGTCCTTTGGTCAGTTTTCAGTAAGTGAATTATATTTCTATGCCTCAGATTTTGTGTCTGTCTACTATCTTTAAGGACAGGAATCAATATTTTTTTCTTTATGTTTGAACAGTATAACAACATAACAACGGGTGCATCAACTTATGACTTATGATTTATACACTTTTCTGTCATCTATTAGTTTCTTTTCTAGCCAGTTTAATTTTTGTCTTCTTTTTTACACATTCACCAGTCAATGGAACAACAGTTTACACTTCAACAACAGGTATATCTTTTACTTGCTTTATATGTTTTACTGCTTGGCTTGTGTGTTTTTAAGTGCTATTTAAAGTTGGGACAAATTTATTTGACTGAAATATCTGTTAAAGGCTGTAAATGATATAGGCTGAGCTCACAGTGGAAGTACAGGAAGTAAATACATTAACTAATTATAAATAATCATCATAATGCTAAAAATATATATGGATGATATAGGTTTGGATTTTGTTTTCAAATTTGGGATTTTATGGATTTATAAACAGCATTGTGTGTTTACATTTACATTTGTTTGATGATCTGAAACATTTAAGTGTATGGAAGCCCATTTCCGCCACATACAGAAAAAAAAGTTGCGCATGAAAACTCAATATTATGACATACTTAATTCGAAATTATGACTTACTAAGTCGAAATAATGACTTAGGGGAGCGCGGGCACAAAGTAACGCGGGATAAATAAATGTGTCCTAAATGTGACGTGCTAACAGGCTTTTCACCACACTGTTTGCACACGTCTTCCAGCCATCTTTCAAGAAATTTCAGCAAAATTTGGATGAGAACCACAGGAAAAACTCTTTTGGCAGCATGTAAATATTTTTTGTTATAGCAGTTGTTTTTCGATTTTCAAAGAATGTGTGAAAGTATGTTAGTCCGATCTTATATTGTTATGATTACCATCTTCTTGGCTAAAAGAAGGTACCATTTTGAAAGACGTGAAAAACACAGTGACTGCTAGCCGGTCCTGAAGTAAACACGACACCGCGGGGTTAGTTGTAACACGGTGTTATACCCATTGGATAACATGGTGTTACAACTAACCCGCTGTCTGTTACAACGAGCCCTGCTCGCGCTTTTGCTGATACTGCGCAGAAACTGTAGGTCCGACGAACATCAAAACAGTGCTCATTTGTAGGAGAGGCTTGTATGTTGTTTGTATAAAAATATGGTTTGTCTAACCCTATTACTTTGTTCATTATTTGGCTAAAACCAAAAAGTGTTACGTTGTGCCCCGAGCTCCCCCTACTGTTTTGCGAGCACATTGATCCAAACGACACAGGATGAACTGTGAACATAATAAGGAATACTTTAATCGTGGTTTTACTAATGATAAAATTCTTGCACCATTAGTGGAATGATATAGCGCTGAGCAAACGCACTTTTGAAACGATTTTGAGCAAGAACAAAGCTTTGGCGCAGAAAGAACAAAACGGACGTTGTTGCGGTGGCAGCTTTCATTGAACAACAACTTTAAACCTCTGGCCAATGTCATGGTTATAGATGGATCCACAAAGTTATGATACACACGTCGTCTCAGTCTCAAATCAACCCCTTCACCATCTAAAAGCCGCAAGTTGTTGTTATAACCTTATTAGTAAAAGTTTGATTAAAGTATTCCATATTGTGTTCACAGTTTATCCTGTCGTGTCGTAAGTCATAATTTCTACTTAAGTATGTCATAATTTCATAAATATTTTTTTTCTTATGTGGTGGAAATGGGCTTCCATAAAAGTGAGACAAACACGCAAAAGAATAAGAAATCGGGAAGTGGGCAAACTCTTTTTCACACCACTGTATAGACATATTTTCTATCACGGCACGGCTAAAACATGCAATATGTATGTCACTATTTGTCATATTTTTACCCTTTTTTTCTGTGACTCCAGTCTGTTGTTTTAAAAAGAGGATAGGAAACGAGGGGCTTCACCATGTATTTTCTCTAGTGTAAAAACAGGAAACTCAGTGAGCATATTCCATTCCTGCACAGGTCAGATACACAATTAAATATATTACAATAATAAGTTCACATAAATGGCTATATTCACATTGATTACCCTTGATTAATTTAAATTCCAAATAATCAAAAATATTTCCCACTTGTTCCCACTCAGGGAACCTTAGTTTCATTATTCAACCTTGATCTACTCCTATTTTGTTTATAAATAAACTTTACACAGTAAAGTAATATTAATACTTAATAATATTAGTATTTTATTTAACAGTCCCACAGACTGTTTTCCCTCCTTCCCTCTGGCAGGCGTTTCAGGTGCCTCCTCTCTCAGCCCCCATCCCACCATCCCACTCCCCTCATAGACCCCTTCACCCCCCCCCCCCCCCCCACCATCTCACTCCCCTCATAGAGGACACACTCACCTGTTATAGTAATAACCATCTGTATATTTATATTCATTGTACATATTACCTGTAAATCCTGTACATCTCCATATCCTGCACTTATGCAACCTTTGTACATATCCTGCACTTGCTGCTATTGCACTTCTGGTTAGACCTAAACTGCATTTCGTTGCCTTGTACCTGTACTTGTGTAATGACAATAAAGTTAAAGTTGAATCTAATTTTGAATGTCCCAATCTCAATCTGACCTCTGACCTGAAAAGGAGTCTATATCTGTCACAGTGTTGTCTTCCCTGTCTTCATGGTTGTCATGTTCACACTCTAGCTTCCCTTCATTCTCTCCCCGTGTCATCAGTATCACCTGTGTCTTCACTAATTACCTTATTAGTCTCGTCAGCTGTTCCCTTTCCCCTACTCATCCTCTGTGTATTTAACCCCTGTCTTTATCTTTTCTGTGCCGTGTTAATCTTTGTAATCTGCGTTTGTTTAATAAAAGTAACGTATCCTTCACACTCGTCTTCGTGCCTTTATCACACACACACACACACACACACGCATGCA